>BLKR01000114.1:0-600000 GCA_011170035.1 Teleogryllus occipitalis | reverse complement strand
TCATTCATCATTATTATGATATCTACCTGTTACACCATCTCTTACTTATGAACTTCAATGACTTCCTATATTAAAGGGACCCTAAACTCTCAATAAATAAATAAATATTTATTGATATACCCTTCGTATTGCAGGAATACCTGCTTAGGGTTACAGGAGGTTAGAACTCCTGTCCATTAGCCATTTTGGCATTTGCTTTCCCCACTTCCAGGGCCCTCTGTAGATTAACGGGACATAGATGATCTTTAATAAATAAATAAATAAGACCATGTTTAGCACCAATAATGAGTTCAGATGGCGTCTACATAAATAAATCAGACTGACATTAATTGCATGATGATGAGTCCACATAATGCAAGAGACATTTCTGAGTACAGTGAGTAGTGAGCAGGTCGTGAGCTTCAGACCGCCTTCTTAGCATTTTCTAAGCTCGAGTGACGTTGGAGTCGCGGGCGTGCGTCCGGCGGGGCGCGGCGGGGCGCGGCGGAGAGCGGCGGAGAGCGGCGGAGAGCGGCGGAGAGCGGCGGAGAGCGGCGGAGAGCGGCGGGGCGCGGCGGGGCGGGGCGCGGCGGAGCGCGGCGGAGCGCGGCGGAGCGCGGCGGAGCGCGGCGGAGCGCGGCGGAGCGCGGCGGAGCGCGGCGGAGCGCGGCGGAGCGCGGCGGAGCGCGGCGGAGCGCGGCGGAGCGCGGCGGAGCGCGGCGGAGCGCGGCGGGGCGCGGCGGGGCGACAGGCGAGAGGCCGAGCGCAAGAGGCGACGCCACCCTGGGGTGGGCGCCGGGATGGGAGGGGGAGGGGGAGGGGAGGGGCGGCGCGCACAAAGGACGAGTCGGCGCAGGGCGGCGCACCCCGACCCCGGCGCAGCCTTCGCGCCAACGCCACGGACACGTCGCAAGCGGATTCAATGGCATTATTATGCAAGGCCCGACTCTTCACCTCGCCGCATCATCACGACATTCATAACATTCATTTCGGATTTGCTCAGAGCAAATCACTGGTCGTAAGTTAGGATGGTCAATTATAAAACCACAGCTTTTATTGCGGGCAAACTAATATTAAATCATTAAAACTCTCTTGCCTCTCCTGTTTCGTGCTTTAATAGTTCTCAATATCTAACATTCACGCGAATCAAACTTAGTTATAATTTAAATAGTATATACTTGTTGCTTCCTTGATTGAATGCCATTTCCGGGCACGTCAACTGCTATATTCATTAGTGCAAAGGTGGATGTGTTCCTCTCGTGCTGAATGGTGAGATTCTGCGCCGACCGACACGTTGGTTTGCGGAGTTTCTCTCCGCAACGTATCCTCCCCCCCCCCAGTCGATTCAAGTATAAAATGTTAATGAAAAATCATCGATTAAAATACTTGTTTAAATTTTTTGTTTCAAAATTATACTTAATAATTAGCCCAGCCACTTGTTACACGCCTCAGGAAAAAATTCACAAAGTTTTACAAAGAAAATTGCAAAAAATTTCCAAATTTTCGTACTTTTTCAATTTTTGACACATATATCGACAGCTATTGGATTTATCGAAATGATTATAAACAAAATAAAAGTAGACAAAATGCTTTACACAATTCAAATATTAACTTTACTTTTTCGGCAATTCTTTAGTCTCTAGAGCGCGCTGAAAATCGTTGAAAACTTTTTGGCCCTCTGGACAAAACGGGACAATAATTTTATTTGTGAAGCCTACATTTCTGGAGGTGGCAAACATGAAATTTTCATTCAGCACCACAAAAATATACAGAATTATATAAATATATACAGAAGAAAATATACTGTGAGAAAAAACTTAGGAAATCATTCCCTGAATCAGGCCTTTTTGGGCACAGGGTTAATGAACTTCAGTAACAATCACCTTGAGAATCAATCACCTTGAGCAGCAGGTGATTGGACTATACCGTCTATCAGAGGAATCACGTCGTTACGATTCATGTAAATGTCGGAAAGAGTATAGTACTGCAATGCGTTTCACTAATGTAGGTGCATTAAAACCTTCAAAAACACTGTTTTTCTTTGTCAGAATATCCGTGAGGGAACCAGCTAACAATTGTGCCAATCGATTTGTCTTCTCCAGAGGACTCGAATGAGCTATTAACCACCGCTGTATGTGCCGTAAATGAGCAAAAATGCATCTTAACGCTGCTTAAAAACACAATTTTAATAGAAATTTCTTAGAATATTCTCTGATGGATCCGCAAAAGTGATCAGTTCCCGTCTAGTAGAACGACTCAAGTTCAAATGACGCCTCATTTGTTTCGTCTGGTGGACCCGAAAGGGTCATGTCATGAGTAACGGTCATGAAAGCGATGAGTTAAGAACGGATGGAGGTTGTAGGGTTACTAAGGATTATTTTTCATAAACTATCTACCTCTTGGTCGCTGCAGGATATTCTCTTTTCAGTACTCTTCCATTGTTTACCCAAAAATATTTTAGACAATACATCACTTCCGGACAGGCCATGATTAAGCTTCAGTATATTCGATGGAGGGTCGCACAACATTCTTGAATTCAAAGTGCGTACTGTAAGTGATTTGCAATTCATGATTCCATAGGAGTCGTGAAAATTCATGGACTTGTCCTGGAAATAGGCAGAAGTTGGAAGATATGTACAAACATTGTCGCAAACGCTTGTCCCGTGGATAACGGTGGAACGCGTTTGAATGCCGCGGCCCGAGCTGAAGGCGCGCGCTCGCTAATAAAGTCGTCCGTGGCATCAGGGTCATCCGTTGATCGCACACGATCGTCGCTTAAAATAAGGAAAGACCGGTAATTCAGTCGTTTTAGATAGATAGATTTATTAAAGTTCGCTTTGAGCTAATGCTCGGTGGCAAACATGATTACAACTAGATATACGACAATTACAAAACTATTACGAATATTTACAAATATAATTACAATTAGAATTAGAGATTGATTTTGAGTCATCTGTAAGTTGATTTATAAGCTTTTCTAACACTTCACTTCACTTCACTTCACTTCACTTCACTGCGCTGCACTACACTGCACTCCCCTCCCCTCCCATGCCCCCCACCACACTACACTACACTTCACTTCACTGAATAAGGGACATGATCATATTATTAATAATAATAATATTAATAATATTAATAATAATAACGATTATAAAAAAATAACTAATAATAACAATAACTAAAAAGTTACATCAAAACAAGTAAGTGTTAATAATTATGATATCAATAATAATAATAATAATAATAATAATAATAATAATAGTAATAATAATGATAAAAGTCTCAGTAGTCTTTTCGTACATTTACAAGATTCTCTAAAACTAGAGAATCTTCTAAATTATTTGTTTGTGCTAGCACAGTCTGATAAAAAAATATGAAAATAGTTTACTTTAATACACTTCCTAATTCTGTAAGCATTGTTCTAAACATTAATTGCTCCTCCTTTGCCGACAAGAAAATATTTAACTTTGCAAAGCCTGTTTAATTCCAACACATCTACATAGAATGCTCTTTGTACAGTATGGGTTTAGCGGCGATCTGGCTTTTGGAATACCGGAGTACTCGTTATTCGCATTATAGCGTCTTTGTTTCAAGGTTACTACTCACCATTCAGACGGAGAGCTCCCCGTAATAGAGGCGTGCTGGACTACAACTATCTCAGCCGCCGCGAAGGAAATCGTACGGTTTGTTCCCGGTGCTTCCCGCCGCCTCCCAGAGGGCATAAATTATCTCCATTGTCAAGCAGCCGTGCAATCTTTCACGCAGCGCTCTATACCTTCCACATACGCTAATACAATATATTTCACTTCAAGGGGGACACAACAATGAGAGGTGTTTCTCGAGTGATTTATACAAGAGAGTAGCGCGTCGCTTCTTGGAAGCGCTTGATTCATTGTGCGGGGGAACTCCTCCGGCCCGCGCCCGGCCCCGCCCCGCCCGTCCCCGCCCCGCCCCACCCCGCCCCGCCCCGCCCGACCCCGCCTGCGCCCACGACATGGATCGCGGCTAGATGTAGTCCTCACCGATCCGATGCCGCCCAACCAGACTTCATGATCGTCAAGGCAGAGCCGTGAGACGTTAAGGGCACAGTCTGGTTTATTAGAACCGTAATTAATACACAGTGAATGACGCTATCTTTTATATGGTGAAATGATAGGCGAGTTTAAACTATGCTTGAAAAAGGCAGATATTCGTATTCGGGATGCTGTTGGCGTAGAAATCTCGTGAACTAACTTTCATGTAAAAGAACAACGAAAAACGTTAATGAACATGGGTGACACAATACTTAGCATGGGAAATGTAAAAAATAGGACAATTAGATTTACAGAAAAATGAGAAAAGAAAAGAATGAACGAGATAAGTACTTTTACAAACAACAGTGTATCATAGCTATGAATGTAGCTTTCTCATTTGCAAGAAAAAAAAGTACATTGAAAATTCCTTGACGTAACAGTCAGACAAGTCCTTACAAGTAAACGTCTGTTGCATATTGCATTTTCATACATGACAAACATTTTGTCGTAATCATGCGTGTTCTATCGCACAGGAGAGAAAACACAAAACGCACCATAGAAAAACGAAAAAAGAGGAAGAAAAAGAAGAAAAAGAAAGAAAAGAAAACGCGGTTCCGCTGTCAGCGGTACCTGCAACCCGACTTGGCCGCCTCCGCATGGAAATTCGCGCGGTGGAGTGACGGCTTGCCCGGTGATTTACCTGGCGCCGCCCAGCTGAGCCCCGTATCCATCTTCCGCGGGCGCGAGCGGCGACGCACGCCGTCGCCCACGCGAGCTCTCGCCCCGTCACGGGAGAGCGCCCTCACGCGCGCGTCAAAGGCCGGAATTTACGCTTTACGCGGGCCACATACATAAGCACGAGGGCTGGTTGGGAGACAACGCGAATACGTTCAGAAACTTGAGTTGGGACCAACACAACACGACAACTTAACAGTTACTGCAGACGGAAGAAGGAAGTGCATTAGAAACAGATGAATACGACAAGAGAGAATGAAACGCGATTCAATGCAAGGCGTATCGATGTTTTAACACACACTGCGTTGAAATGGTATGGAAACGTCGCAAGATGACAACTGAGCCCCCAGCAGAGAGATCCCGGAAGCGGAGGCGGAGCCGGCAGCATCAGGAATAGCGAGGACGAGAGCGTTGGCGCAAGCGGTCCCCGAGTGGGAGACCGGCTTGAGTGATTCAGGACTTCAATCGATGTCACTGTAGAGCCTATGACCGGGAGGTCCTAGGGTTACACTCCCGACAGTAGCAGCATTTTCTGCACTAGCTAGATAGCTAAGTCGAATTACACGGCCGTCTCGAGTAGAATTCTCGCGGCCGGCTGCTCTGATCGGAAGATTTTCGTGGTTTCTCCCATCAATACCAGGCGAACGCCGGACCAGTACCCCAAGGAAGGGACCACGGACCGCGCACGCACGATCTTTCCTTCCTCTTCTTTATCCTATCCTCACCCCTTACTTTCACACACTCTAACATGCACTATATTACCGTACAGGCCGGAACCGATCGGGAGTTTAGAGCTTATCCCGGCCGGGGCGGAGTCTCGCTGGTGGGAGATACGTGGTTGGGGAGACGGGGCAAGATCACCGTCACCCCACCCCAGAGGAAAACTCGTGCGTCACACTTACGGGACTAATGACAGCTGTTGACGCGTGCGTGGGGGGGGGGGAGGACAGCGAAGGCGTGGACGCGAATGATTGTGCCGAGGAGAAGAGGGGTGAAGACTTGAGGGGTGAGTCACTTGAGGGGTCAAAGGCAGGAATGGGGAAGAGTTACGGCAAGCGCGCGAATACGAGCGAAGAGAGGACCAGGAGTACACGGGATGGAGAGATTTTGGGAGAAACCGATAGCATCGGAGAAGGTAATAGCACATGGGCGGCCGTAGACGAAGGTCCGAGCGAGGTCGAGAAGGAAGGCGAGAGCGAGAATGAGGAGGAGGGCGATAGAGAGGTCAAGAATGAGGACGCGGGCTCGACGCAGTTCCTCCGGTCGGTCCCTGTAACGAGGCGCCAGACGCTTCCTCAAGTAAAATACGCCCGCCCCTTCGAGACATCTGCTATTGTTGAGCAACATGTCGGGACTAACAAGCTTTCATAAGTCACACGAATCACAGGCAGCAGGGCGTAATGGAATTGCGTGTGTCGATCTGCTGACGCTCCGGGCTCCAACTGCACACCTTGGAAATAATGAACGCTGCTCCTCCCAAGCGAGTTAAACCACGCGGTGAATGTCTTTCAACTGACAAAACTAGTATATGACACACGCAACTACTAAACAATCGTTTTCTGGTGCCCGTTGGGCCAAGACTTCTTATTTAAGAGATGTAGATTGCAGACAGGAATTAAGATCTTCCTGAACCAAAAATCGATTCATATAGGATACCCAATTATTATTCGAAAGAAATGTTCTAAGAACGATGTGATCACAAGAGTAAGTCTTTTATTATTGGTCTGACATCACAACAAAACTCTCAAATGCATTTCATATTCTTATTTCTGTCCTTTACTCTTATCGGTGTGTATAGGACACCCCAGAAGGCACCGCACCGATGTGGCTCATACTCTCGTGACGGCCAAAGGACCTTCCTTTCCCGGCCAATCGTAACTTGTCAGTCCTTTGGTACTTAGAGCGAGTTAGAGGGAAGGACAAGGGATGGGACATCGAAGTCTTAACATCTTAACATTAATGTTTCTGTAAAACCATCCATTGCTTAAATCTTTTGATTAAATATTTTTAACATTGATGTTTTTATGTTTTCGTTGTTTTATGAATGAAAAACGTCCATAATAATAAATTTATAAAAAGTGAAATATGAAATAATAATAATAGAAGATAGCACTGTTCATTCATGGATCGAACGAAGCGGATGCATTTTACCATCATCGAGCAGACTGTCTCTCCTCCGAGAGATGTCCCTGACACCCTGGGCTTTCCATTGCAATTCCTCATATTTAGCGCGCGAAGAGGCTGTCAACGGATGTGCAGTAGGCATAGAGCGTCCCCCGCATCTACGGCGAAATGAGGAATCGCTGAACCAAACTTCTAGATTAAATGGTAATTCAGTAGAATATTTAGAATCTACGAGAATATTTCGATAAATTGTCAGGAATTCCTCTGCACTGCTCAGTGCAGAATGTAAAGATATTCTGTTTATCGTAATACGTACGCTGCAATGTAGTAGAACCATAGAACAAGACAACTACAGAGCGGTTTTTTGTTTGTTTTGTATTGTTTCTTGTTTTGACAAATAACGCACTGAGTGCCATGTAGAGAATTCAACAGAAAAACAATACCGCAAACCGATTGCGAAAAATTTCTAGGCCTTCACTTGGATAGACGTCTCACCTGGAAAAAGCATATACAAGCCAAGAAACAACAGCTCCAACTGCAAACAAGGAAACTCTTCTGGCTTATTGGCTACAGATCCAAGCTGTCCCTGGAAAATAAATTGCTAATTTATAAAACCATCCTAATTCCTGTATGAACATGTGGAATCCCAAACTGAGGCACAGCCAGCAGAACAAACTTTTCAATTCTTCAAAGATTCCAGTCAAAAATTTTAAGAGTCATCTCATCAGCACCTGGGTACATGTCTAATGCAGCACTCCATCGAGACCTCAATATTCAAACAATTCAAGAGAAGATAGAAGAAATTAGCCTAAACTACAATAAACGCCTGGAAACCCATCCAAACCATCCAGCCCTAAACCTTTTAGACAATAGCCGAGAAATATCTCGCCTCAATAGAACCTCCTCTTTGCAACTTCCTTACCGCTTTAGTATTTGACATTGACATACACAAAACAAAAATAATTCTCCGTTTTGTGTTATTATTATTCTAATATTTTTTTCTCTTTTCTGTTATAGTCTTTGTATATTGATCCTGGAAAGTACCAATGGGGGACTTTTCTACAAATTATTGTTTCTTTGATCATTTTATTTTGAATTATCATATTTACTTATTATTTCGAATTGAAATAGATTGTAAATTTTCATTGTGTTAATAAAAACATTTTGAGAATGACCAGTTATCTATCAAAAAATCGCCCAATTTGGCCACGAGCGAGTGGGGGAGGCTTTACCAATTCGCGCCGAGCGCCCGATCCGATCGCCCCCTGAATGACTTGGCTGCAGCGAGCAGTGAATCATCCTCGGCCGCGAGGCAGGCGCGCCCCGCAGAATCCCAATGGCGCGCGTCTGGGAAAGGGGTCCATTTCCCAAGACTTCCTCGGAGAGCGCTCCCTGCAACGCACGTGCGCCGCCTAGCGGCCCGTCTCGCGCCGCCCACAGCTTGGCCTCCGGCCACGGCCCGGCCACGGCGCGGCGCGGCGCCGCCGCCGTCTGCGAAGGCAGAGGCGTCTGGGCAGCAGACCGACCCCGCGCCCGCGCAACGCACTCCGTGCCTTGCAGGTCAAACACGTACTGTGGAAAGGTCATACAAAGGGCCGTAACATTACATGTAATTCTTTTTATTTATTTATTTATTTATTTATTTATTTTACGTCAAAAAACAGTTAAAAACTGCGTATGACGTGCTATGGGGAAAAGTTAATTGTGTGCACATTTTCAAAATTCTGTGATCCCTACACTAAGTCATATACTACTTAAATTTTGAATTTTGAAAGGGAGAAAAAAAAACAAAAAAAACTCCCATGTAATAAAATCTATTTTCAAGGATAAATAAGCAATAAATTTTGGCTCTTATCCATGTTGTCCTTCGGAATAATACTTCCTGCCGCGGCAACATGGAAACGATAATTTGAATAATTGTATTTCCCACTGAATTCTAGAAGACGTGCACAGAAAATGAAGTTACATTTATGTCCAGAAGCAAACAAGGGGCCATCTCAGCATTTGCTCAATGGATCAGGGAAACTGGACGAAAAACCTGATCGAGATGGGGGTCATTGACCCGGAAGCTGTAGTACAATAGTTGTTACAGGTTGTTTATACTCATTTATACAGTCCAAATGGTAAATAATGCATTATGTATCATTGTTAAAAATAATGTTCTTAGATTCGACAGACGGAGAAGTTTTCTTCATCAGCGAAACCTCAGTTTCGCTTTCCTGATTACAAGTCACAAATCAGAGAATTCGTCAAAATTTGCATCCCTTTCATCAAATTATAATAATCGAAATCAATAAATCTGGTCCACTTGCAACTATGAATTAGCTGAAGTACTCCGCGTTGACGGGTTATTTACTAATCATGATCATCGTACCTCACCTGGCCCACCCTCCCCCTCCCATGTTGGTTACCACCATCCTTGCTATAAGTATCCGTAAACAAATGCATTCGAGCATACTACCTGCAAACGTTCAATAACAATTCTGATCTTCAATTACTACGAAACTCAATCGCGCTATGGTAATGAATCAAAGTGCGTTACCAAAAATGTTGCTGAATAAAACCACACAAAACTATTTTCTAACCAGGAGCACCCACACTGCTGTAGAACAAATAAAATACTATCCAATAAGTTAAATATTTTAATAAAAACAATCTTCAAGAACACTGCAGTAACACAGAACAGTCTTTATCCAGCAGCCACATCGATAAAACGGTCACCTCAATTATCGGCCTTTTTAGCGTGCAACCGATTGATTTTTAAGTAAGACACATGTAACAATTTCATCTTTTAAACGGTCACCTGGTCCCACAGTCAGTAGTCAGGTACATTTTCTAGACGGACCTCCATTAAACGAACACCACTTGCTATTTTTAACTGCTACAGAAAAAGAACCGGAAGAGCAGTGAAATTTTGTTGATTCAGTATCTTCTTGCGACTGGATGCAGTGTCAGATTACTTAGAACAGTGACATCTAGAGTCGGTTAAGTGTTAGGGGGATTAATTTTTCTTTCCAATTACAAAAATGATTTCAATAAATAGATTTATTAAATAACAATGCGTTAATTGGGAGCACGCCACGTGCGCAAATCCGATCTGAAGGTCATTGCCTGATGTACACCTTCGTGGGACGGCCGTTCTTACAGAATGTGAATTGCATATTGAAGTCTAGCTTGCCTGCGAGTTCGGTTTAGCGAGGATCAAAAGTGAGGTTTGCAATAAGAGCATAAGTGACGTGACTAGCCTTGAGGAAATAAGTGACCCTAAAAAACGAGGAGAGAATTCTGATAGAAAACGTGCTGGCATTTTAAGTGCAGAAGAACACGCATTCAAGAAATTAGCTAAAAATATATGTAAACTTTTTAAACAGACGACTCTATAAGACATTCTTTGTGAAAAAGTGAGTGAAATCCCTCAAGGAATCAGATGTTCGTGGAACATATTTTATTACCCAAGAGTAGTTTGTTATGTATGTTGCATTTCGTAGTTTAAGGTAATTAGAATTATTTAATTAAAAGTATTTTTATTTCCTGTCAATTAATACAATTGGTCCTGATGTCGGGTTCACGTAACCCCTAAACTTGATTAAGCAGTCATCTCTGTTACCAGACAATTTTCTTGTGAACCATTAAGACACGTTTCGCTGTATAGTATATTAATACAATTCCACAGTTCTTTAGTTACCAAAAATATAAAAAAAAGTTGCTCTGGCATCACGTGATTAGCAAGTATTTAATGGCGGGTGGCCTCTTCCATTGAACCTTACTGTCGTATGACATCTTTACCCTAAGAAGTGACGCAATGACTATGAGAATTCAGTCGTTACGCGCAGTATGAGAAAAGGTGGAAAATCACAATCACAATTATCTGCATTTTTCGGACAAAAATCGAAATTGGGTCTGTTTTGTCTCTAGGTGTCTAATGAAACCACTGAAACCTCTCACATGGCTGGAAGCTGCAAAGGTTTCTTTCAATTTCTGCGCGCATTGGAAATTCATAATAAATATGTTTTCGAATTTTCCATGAGTTCCTGGGTAAGAATTCCTGGGTACAACACCTAAGACACGGATTACGTTGCTAGAAGCTGCATAGTATTCTTTCAATTGCTGCGTACAGTGGAAATTAGTGATATGATAAGATGTACTAAATTTTGTTTGCAAGTCGAGAGAATAGGCTTGAACATCTAATGTAAGCTTTCTATTTCTAAAACGTGATTGGCAAAACAGTTTCTAAACATATAGCGTTTAATTTTTTTCACCAATGATTCAATTCCAGATTGAAATATAAAAACCCCCGAGCTATACTTCGACATATGTCTTGCCCGCTAACAGATTGTTAGTGATTTCGATGCGCGAACTCCCGACTGAGCTGTAGGAAGTGACAATCAAGAGAGCGGAAGATGATCTAAAATGTTATGTTTCCCATCAGTTACTGGAGATACGTTTACTACATCTTTCACTTCAACTAGTTCACTTCATTGTAGGAATTCTTCGAGAGCGTCCGGGATAAATGAAGAACGTAGAACTAAGTTTCAAAATAAAATGTAATCTAAAATGTGAGCAAACTAACAGAAAATTCGTCATAGAATTTACAACTCAACAAAATGAATTGTGATAGAACAAATCACATTCTGGGGTTGTCTGATTCATGCATCTCTTTTCTCACTATCGCCTCCTTGAAAAGACATAAATCAAATTGTTGAACTTCGACATAGAAAAAGGACTCAAACCTGCGCATAAGTGTTCACCTAAATAATTATCTCCCTGACTGCACGACTATCCTCATTCCTGTCTAATTATGAAGTATTTTATACTAAAGAAAGGAGGTGCGAGACCCTACATCGTACGCAGCATATCTGAAGGAAACAAAATAATCCACAAGATCTATCCATGAATTTCCTGCTAGGCGCTGCAGACTATCTTTCGCGTATTCAGGACAGGATATTTAAGGACATTTCTTCAGCAACTCTGGGGCTGAAGTCTCGTTTAGCCATCGCATGGACAGTCTCATGTTCAAGAGGGGCATTTCGTCATCCTTAACGCCATCCTCTTCCAGCCGCCCTTAATAAGTATCGTGGGCAGAGGTATAGACAGTTGGGAATATCTTCCTAGTCAATTGTTCGTTTGTCTGTTGCATGATATGCCGCCAGGTATTCTCGCAGTCTTCCCCTTTTCCTGGTAGATGGAGTGGTCGCATTGAGTGGCGGGTTGATAGAGGTTGTGACTCCTGGTTGATGGAGTGTGACACCAAGTGGTCGCACTGAGTCGATAGGTACTTCTAATACTAGATGATGGAAAAGTTACAAATTAGGAACAGTACAAATTACATTCGTTCAGTTCAACAGTACACTTTCTACTCACTCTTAAATTTATATTCTGATAAATTATTCGAATGTGAAATGGTCATATTCCTGTTTCTATTTCCTCGTAAGAATACTATAACTCTCTACCCTAAGTATCTGATATCAAAATGAAATGGCTTTTAATTACATTAATGTTCCATTACTGCAGTGGTTCCTAAAAATTCAAAAGCACACCCTTGTCATGACGAAAATTGCTGCACATCCACTTGTAGAAAGGTACAAACCGATTGCTTTGGGAGTTCAAACGCTCGGAAACTACTGTTTGTGTTTCTTCATTATTCATACATGTACCCACGCAATGATTTTCGGCATTGGCTAGCTCTAATAATGAGAAAATGAGCGATTCCTCCAGTAAATGAAGAATTGTGGATGTTGTAATTCATTCTAATCAACAACTGTCCAAGAGTAAACACACTTTCCATTTGTAAAGGTAATATGATCATTGACATAACTTTTTAATTGGTCAGATTGTATTGTGATTATGTGGTCTTAAAAGTATCGAAATATAATATCTTCATTTTTTCCTTATTAATTTTGTTCGCGGCACACCTTCTGACAACTACTGCATTAATGGGGACGTATGCAGAACATAGGTCCATATATGGACCTTGCACAGGACGTTCGGAGGAGCCCAGCCCCTGAGGCCGGCGTCGCGGCGCCGGGCGCCGGCGGGCGCGCCCGCGGCATGCGAACGACGCCGCCGCCCCTCCCCTTCCCCGCCCCCGCCCCCTCCCGCTGCCTTCGCCGCCGCTGGCGATGCCACCCACGTCCACTTCGCACTCAGCGGCGCCGGCGCACACCCTGCCACTTTGCGCGCACACACAGGGCCCCGTTCCACGTCTACGCGGGCGAAGGCACGCCTCGCTTGCAGCTCTCGCGTCTGAAGCTCTCCATCACTTGGGAACCGGGAGCGGTAGCTAAGTACATCGACTGATGTCACTGCAGCGCCTCTGACCGGGAGGTCCTAGGTTCCGCGTCAGGATTTTCGACACTAGCTTTTCTGCTAGGTCGAATTCAGTCGCTGTCTGGAGGAGAATTCTAGCGGCCGGCTGCTCTGATCGGTAGTTTTCCGTGGCTTCTCCGATCAACACCAGGCGAATGCCGGAGCAGTACCCTACCAAACGGGCCACGGACCGCGCGCGATCTGCCCTTCCTCTTCCTTGTCCTATCCTCTCCCCTTACACACTCACTTACACTAACATGCACTACACTACCACATATTCCGGGAGATCGGTCGGGGGCTTAGAGCCAGTCCCGGCTGGGGCGGTGGCCCGCTGGTGGGAGAGTCCTGGTTAGGGGAAAACCCCACTAGCCGACGGTAGGTCGGCGCCGGATCTCGCCATTCAGTGGGGGAAGATCACCGCCATCTCCCGCGAAAAAACATGCACTACACTAACGTGACTAATGACCGAAGCAGTTGACGCGCCTGGAAACAAGAATCAATCAATAAATCCATCACTTAGGATTTAAGAAGCTCCGCATCCACCCCCACCCCACTAACGTCCCAGCCTGCAACGGGCACGTGAATGCCGTCGCTGGCACGCTGCATAGCGAAATGTAGTGATTTCGGACGAGTCCCGCCTGAACGTGTCTTCCAATGACGCTGCAAACGTATTAAACACTATCGCGGTGAACGCAATACGACAGCCTAAACTGTTGAGTGGCAAAGACGAACGCCAAGTTTGGGACTTCGTTGGATATATCACACCATCTCGCCACCTACATATATTGAGGGACACATAAAGATATCCCAATTTTTGCGCACCAAACTCCGAGTATCTCCTTGCACTTGCACCAATCTTAAGACTCTTTGGAACAGCACAAATACACCCTCACCTCACACCCAAGCACTTGTACTTGACCCTATGTTTCATTTCACAATTCTCATGTCAGAGTTTCAAAGTTGAAAGTTTAATCAGCAGAAAGTGACATCGTTTTCAGAAAGAAGAATAAGAAAAAGATGAGCACGTTTCATTTCTTTTAATGTCTTTAAAATAAGATCTTGGGTTGAAGAGATTTAGGAGCAAAGTAAACACTCTTCAATGACATGCCATGGGACCTCGATTTTAAGTGCTGCGCCTCACAGTTGGGAGTGAGGGGTTAATCAAGGTGTCATTTTCAATAACGCACTTCTCTAAGAAAAAATTCCAAAGGATGCTCAAATCGTATTGGACTTTTCTTAAATCCTGCGGAATTATTGGCAAGGTTATTCTAAGAAAATAATATAGAAAATGTTCTAAATATACTACTTTCCGCACATTCTTCATTATTTTGAACACTGCCCCTGAGGGCTTCCAGGTCAGAAAGAAGGATACTCGTAAGGATTCCTGTACTGAGGTTTTGTACATTTTTTTCTTTAGCTTTTGTATTTTGCGTTGCTGATCTATCTTTTAATCTTTCCCCGCATTAGTAACAATGAGATTGAGGAAAGGCTCATCGCCACAATATCTAACGCCACATTCACATTTGCAAACATTTACGCTGAATGCTGCGCAGAATATAGAGTTTTACGCGAGCAAACTGAATTGTGAACGTGTTCGCCGAACGGGAACGGGGGTAAAAATGTATGCTGCACAGCGAGCGCCCGAGATATACTCTTCCCGTTTTTCCATGCACATCACGCGCCTTGCAGCGCAAAGCTTTTTCATTTTTTATAATTCATTTTCTTTGTCTAATTTTTTAAACATTTATTCATCTTTGAACTCTTTATAGTTACAATTTTGGAAAGGGATTCTGGAACTCAAGAAAACGTGCGTAGATGATCTTCTCTCCATACGTCAACACACTTTTTACTGTTTTTATTTAGTTGTAGTGTGGACATAATGGGGAGATACATTGATGAGATAACCTCACAAATGTTCACTACTGCGAAGAAATGAGCAGGGTTAATTTTCATGCACAACATAATGGAAAATATGAGTTGAAGAAACAAAATTAGCTCAAGACAATCACCAAGCGATGCCCCGCACACACTGAGCTCGGGCGTAAGTCACGCGCCACCAACTACCGCTTTGCGCCGAAAATATTTGCGGCAAACAAACGTAAACTTGGCCATATGACCATTGATATATAACAAACGAAGTATTACTAAGGCGACGAACGGTTTTGGAATCTAGTCCAGACTTCTTATAGCCTTATTTTGCATGGCACTAATCTGCGACATGGATTAAGGGCTTTCCTTGTCTTCCGAAGGAAGAACATCCCTTTTACAAACCATATAAAACATTCATTTCAAGTTCTGAGTTAATAATATAATTAATTCTATACAAATATTCAAAGAATATTAATTTCGAGTATTCCTCGACATAACTCCTGCGAATGGTATGTCGTAAGCAAGAGCTCTTGGGTGGGCGGGTGACGTGCCAAAAGCTGTGACGCCGACGTTTCGCCTATCTTGTCGTGGTCTTCCTCAGGGCAAGTCTTCGTCGGATTGGTCGGATCGGGATTATATACGGGTGGGGCCGAGTGTGGTTGATTGAACCGGCTGGCCAATCACAGAGGCCAACCGTCACCGCACGTGGGTGTCGAACGTATTTTTTGACCGACCACTTGTTACAGAGAAACCAACAACGGAATCGCCCGCATTCTTTAAGCGATCGCTTCCCAAGGAGTCCGTCGCCGACGACGACGGCGCTGCGGCTGAGGGTCGGAGGAGGCCCGGCGCGTAGGCGCGGACGGATGTGGAAGCGCGCGCACTGGGCGCCCCGCCCCGCCCCGCCCCCGCCCCACCCACGGCCCCGCCCCCGCCGCGCGCGCCGCCGCCTGGAGCGCCGCCAACCGCTTCATTGCGCCGCCTCCTCCGCCTCTGGGAAGTGGTGCGACTTCGCGGGAAAGCTCCAAACGCGCCGCCAAATTTCCACTGGGCCCGGCCTCTCATTTGCCACTTGCCTCTGCATACAGGACGCGCCTCGACGCCCCGCCCCCGCTCCCGCCCAGCAACCGCTGGCATCGACGGCGATACCTCCTGAGTAATGTATGAGAGGCGTACTTTTGCTGGAATATGTAAAATAACTATTTCAGCATTTTTGCAGCGAAACTGATATTGCCGGTTTGGCTTCTCTGTTTATTGATAGAAGTGTTACTGAACCGTCAGTGAGCGTACCGCAAAGGCTATGGAAAAGAGGACACCGTAATGTAAACCCTACTCTGGGGCAACGTGATTCCACATAGCTGCCGTCTCTGTTACTGAGAATGATGCCAAGAGTTACTTGTTAATTTCCATGAATTGTACAAAAATTTGTGCACACAACTGTTACGAAAGTGTCTTTGGCGTACTTATTTAAGAATGCCCGAATCGGCTCCTAACGTCACCTCGTCAATCAATATTTCATACGTACGCCAAAGACAATTTCTGCACTCGTCACTACACAACTATCGAGAGCCAAAATGATAAAAGTTATTTCCCAAGTATCCTTTGACACAACGAATTATTTCTAATACTGTACTACTGTTGTGTGAAAAGTGCAATACCCCGAAAGAATGACTCGAATGAATCCAAACCAGGTGGTGATGTCCAAGTGTGACAGCAGTAATTGATTAAGTTTGCACAGACTATCACACCAGAGAGATCAGTTCTACGCCGCGGTCAGTCAGCGAGGAGCCGTCGCACGAAGTGGAAACGTGAAAGCGCGTGCCAGCAGATCCCGTCGACGTCCAAGGGCGCATTTTCAGCATGTGAGTTCCAACGGGGTAGAATGATAGTCTCCAGGAAATGGGTTTATCGTACTGTGATATTGTGACTTGTACAGTGAATTCTGCCCTCCCCCCGTGCGATGCGCTTGGAAGTAGTGTATAGAAAAGGGTCGTACGCAGCTGGAGAGGGTTCTGGACCAAGCAATGTGACCACAGCACGGGATGGCTGCCATCAGGCCCGCATAGCCGAGATGGACCGTATAGCTTCGCTGACTGAATTGACTTGACACTGGAACACTGCAACAGGCGTAGATCTCATTGCGTCCACAGTTCGTTTCCGTCTGCTGCGGGCTGGACTGGTGGCACGCATGTCCTTGCGCCAGGTTCCGTTGTACAGAAACCAGCAACGTCCCAGACTGCAACGGGCACCTGAATGCCGTCGCTGGCACGCTGCAAAGCGAAATGTAGTGCTTTCGGACGAGTCCCGCCTCAACGTGTCTTCCAATGACGGCTGCAAACGTATTAAACACTATCGCAATATGACAGCCTAAACTGTTGAGCGGCAAAGACGAACGCCAAGTTTGGGACTTTGTTGGATACATCACACCATCTCGTCACCTATATATTGAGGGACACATACACACATAAAGATATCCCGATTTTTGCGCACCAAACTCCGTGTATCTCCTCGCAACTGCACCTATCTTAATAATCTTTGGAACATCACAAATACAAGTTGAACCTGTGTGCAGAAAGTTACAGTTCAAAAGAACCTTTCACGGGATTATAAGAACGAAAATTGGAGATCGCATTGTTGAGATGATTCCAATTCTTTTCCCTTCTGTACTACAGTACAGGGAGGAAATGTAATCAATGTAAATTAATGCCCAACTTCTTCAAAAATACCGGCCGCACATCAGATTAGACACGTCTAAAAGTTTTAGTGCCTCGTTCATTGTTTTGTGTGCTCACTTGAACTAGATACTTCCATACGATTCCTTATAATGCAAAATTAGGCCCAAGAGTCAGTGCACAAATGTCAAATGATCTACTGGAAAAACATCAAAAATATTTCACTAAGCAGATGTATAATAGCCTCAGAAGAAAATTACTTGATGAATTAATCTAAATCTTAGATGAAAATCCTGGATAAGGTGTACAATGTGTAGATCCTAATTAATGACGATTTAGTAGAATAAACCTCGAAAAATTAATAGACAAGACGCTTCGAAGTTGACACTTCAATTTTTCTTTGTGGATGTTAAGTAAAAGAAAATATCTTGTTAGTTCACTTGATAAATGTTTTAAGAGACGAGAAAACTCGAGAATTTCACACATGAAATAGAAACAATATCAATTCAGTTCATAGTTCACGACATCCCCTGGCATGCTTTCAAGAACGAAATGATGTGAAGAATCATTAACAGAAATTTATTGCTAAGTTTCAAACGTCCTTAGCTCCAACATACAAATAAATATAGTGGTATTTTATATGAAGGAAACCGGTCAGGATTTGGCTAATAGATATTAGAATGCAAACCATTCTCTGGGCTCCAAGGTTTTGTCAGCCAGCATTTGTCTACCTTCCTCTTCCAACAGCCTTACGTAATATGCACCGTCTCTGATATTATTTTCCCACGGGACACGTATACGAAACTCTGATGAGGCAATCCATTCCTCTGAAAGGCGGAGAGTAAGTGACCCCCGCATTTGTCGCCAAGCATTGTCCATGAGCCACGGAAGCACAGTAAAGTCATTACTTCAGGTTCGCATTGTTGAGTGCGGTGGATGAGGGCAACAGCGACGGGACAGCCCAGTAATAAAACGGGACACTCTTTTATGTACATTGATTGCTCATTTGACAAAGGCCCCATAACATTTTTACGACTTGAGGTACTTTTCAGGCACACAAATACAATGGGCGTGATGGCTAAACAACAAAAGTAACTCCTCCAAATGACCGGTCGAATTTTGTCACACATCATTCTGATTCTCACGGAGGACACACAGAATCGCATGTCCTGTTGAAGAGATTGAAAACTCTGCCGCTGTCTGCATTCGATGCTGAAGAGATTCCGCAGATAATTTGAGACTCGAAGAGACCCAAAGCCATGAGTCAAGGTAAGATGAAAGACGAATTTCTTATGGGACTTGGAGTCAGTATCTCACTTCTTCTGGTTGAACACCTACTTTCGATCAAGGCTCTTCTCACACTACGGGAAGACTTACGACAGAGTCGTACGGAGTTACTTGTAATAAAAGTTAAAATTCTAGAAAAACGAACAGGCAAGAGAGAAGCCGACCTGAAAGCTCACAGACTAATGTGCCTACTAAATATCTCGAGAAAGCCTTTGAAAACGTTATCAATAATAGTCTTATTCACGTTACTGAGGTAAGACATCAGCTACACCAGTTCAGATTTACGTAGGGTAAATCCACTGAGGACGCTGTGTATTATCTAAAAAAGTGTTCAGACAAGCGAAGTCAAATATATTTTCATCTTCTTAGTCACCTTCATAATCATGTCAGTATCTTCAGTATATTGTATATCAGTATATTGTTGGTGCTTTCGATAACCTAGCAACACTTAGCAGTTGTATCTTCTTAGATATTGCTGGTGCTTTCAATAGTCAGCATTATTTACTCGGTTAAAGAATCTTTTCGTCCAGGAAGTAAAGTCATGTAAATAGGATTGCATAGAATCATGTGCTGTATAAATGTCAGATTTTGGAGAGAAAATTGCGAGGAGAGTCTGCTAAATAAAATGAAAACAGGAGAGGCGAAACTTTGAGTCCTGAATAACTCTTGCTTTTGTTTCGTAACTAGGAGACCGAGTGTTGTTTACTTAATTTGGATCAGGGGTCTTTAACCCCAGTTATTGAGACCCGAATCATCGAGTATACTTCACCAGTGGCGAATCCTGAACATTATTTCAAGTTTACCGCCCTTTATGGAAGCTACCTCTACCGTTGTCTTTTATTTTAAGCTTTTCTGAAATCCCAATACTATGAACATCTGGCCTTAATAATTGTTCTGACGGAGTTAGTGGTTTGTGTCAGATAATTACACAAACCACTAACTTCTGGATCATTAATACACTCCATTTTCACAAAAACTTTAGAGAAGCACAGATTACGAACGAGCAGAAAAGGACTGTTCACCGCAATATTTTGCTGTGCCTACCGACCGTCCAGATGCGCATCCTCCCCTTTCCTCGCCCTTGGAACATGAGGAGCCCAAGGTTATCGCGGCTGGCATGCAGTACATTTGCTTGGCTAGCGAATTCTCTGGAAAGCATTAAGAAATGTTTGAAACTTCTCACTTTACCGCACTTCATAGCGCTAATAGATGGAGAAGACTGACTGGCTCTCGGTAGCAAAAGAGTATTTTTCGCATCTGGTTTAAAGCTTTCAAAAGCTCAAAAATTTTTACAGGATTACCAAACTTATGAAATATTTCTTATACACTTCGAATTACTAGGTATACCAGCGGTATACTCGATGTATCGGAGAATTCGCCACTGCTCTTCACGCAAAACGAAATCATTTGGAACCTTCTGTTAACTTGTTGGGAGTTCCACTCGTCTACTCTCAGGTACCCACACTCCGTTATGAGGGACAGGCGTCCGGCATCTCGAATTCTATTAGAAGACTCGCTAATATATTCCTTCATCAGACTCCGGTGTCAGCCCGGACAGCTAGTAGCTCTAAGGTAGTAGAGAGGCCCTACCAACGAGCTAGAATACACTCAGAAGAGAAGGTTCCTATCAAAACCGTGCGTCTATACCCACAATTCCTTGTTCCACCAGCGGGATTTCTCCGCGGGTTGGGAACCCAGCCTCCGCCCCCTCCGCAGGCGCACAAGTACACCCTTGGACTGGTAGCCGGACCCGCCGCAATGCAGTGCCCCTCTCGGGCACCTCCCCCCTTAAGCATGGGTAGGACCCAACGAGCTAGGGTCGTATTTATGAAGCTCTGCCAGCAGCGCTCTTAGGGACCAGCCACTTGCTAGGAGCTCAAGGGGCGACTGGAATTGGCTGGGAGCCGTTCATAAATCGCAAAACCGAACACTGGCAGCCTGCTGGGCCTGGCAGGCCCCTGGCAGAGGTTTATAAATACGGCCCCTAGTGTATTCTATAATAATGTATTCTAGCTCGTTGATAGGGCTGATTAAGTGCCATTCTCATTAAGTGCCATTCACAATCCTGAATACGCCGCCGGGACGAATTGCCCATTGCCCATCCATGAGTATCGGTTTCTGCCAGGAAACCAAGAGCCCATCTGAGAGCCGCCCGGACCAAGATCCGGGTGGCTCGAGGTCCTCAACCCTCTACCTTGAAGCTATCGACGTGAGTAACGCCGAGAAACTCTGGTCCAGATGGACGTTTTCGCCTCCACCAAGAGCGGGGAAGAGTAGCGAGGGGCCCCATTAGTAACTGTAATTAGTACCGAGTATATTCCTGTCGTTGTTGTTATGTTTCCGCAGCAAGCGTTCCTTTAAAGGAGCGTGGTTGGCGCCTCCTGGCGGCGGCGGTGGCGTGGGGAGCCACCGCGGCGGCGCGGCGCCGGCCAGGGGCCTTGGCGGCCGGGGGCGGCGGGGGCGGGGCGGGGGCGCGGGCGGGCGCCGTCGCGGCGCGGCGATAGCGCCGCCCACCGCGAGCGCCCCGCCCCGCCCCTTCCCACCCCCGCTCCCCGATAAGCGAGAGCCAGCCAGGCGGCAGGAGGCAGGAAATCCTCCGGGGAAGGTCGCCGCCGCCGCCGCAGCGGAGGAGGCGGAGTGGCCGTGAGGAGCACTTCCTGCCACCGGCAGCAGCACCAGCGCAGATTTACGCGCGGGAAGGAACCGTGCGCAGTGGGCTCCACGCGAGAAGGCGGTCGTTGCCTCCGGCTCTTCCGACCTACACATACCTGGACCGTTTCTAATTCCTGCTATGAGCTACCATAAGAAAACACGATAGATATGAGTTTTTTTTTTTTCAAGACCTACATTTGTTTATTGAAAGTCAACATATATCCCTTGGTTCTCAACTCATACTCCTGCAAGTACAGAAACACGCGTTCCTTGTTCATGAGTAAAGAAGTAATCGGTTTCTCATTCCGAATGAAACTGCGAAGTTGTGTGTGTGTGTTGTGTGTGTGTGTGTGTGTGAACTCGCCAACATTTGCCCAACTTCGTCTCAATGAGTAAATCGAACAGTCCACATTAGCAAATGATGGAATACAACAAACATAACCTCATGCTCACACAATGTAGGCAGACTGTCAGTGACAGATACACAGGAGTATGCCAGCAGCAGATTTCCTGAGTCATCTATTTGAGCTTAGTTGAGAACTACATCTAGCCAACATGAGCTATATACCGAAAATTTCCCGGCAATCCGCAAGCAGTTCGCGATCGACGCGTCGATCGAACCGTCGCGACGGTTGACGGAAAGATTGCGGGCGCATCTGACATTGTACCTCTTGGCTAACTTATTACGATTTATCGCAAATTCTAATAATTTTATCAATGTTTGGTGTTGAGACTGCAAAATAGCTTGAGTTTTTTGGGAGAGCTTTCATGGATGTTTTCGTGTTGAAAACCAGACTCCTGCCGCTTTTTTACTCTCGACACCAGGGAAAATTCTGAAAGCCAATTATTTAAGATCTATTAGTATACCTCAGCGAATGAATTATTGAGTATTGAAGAAGTTGTCAGTGTTACGTGTCTGGTCGAAACGGAAATCGTTTACTCCTGGTTTTTCGCTCGTAATACGTGCGTGTTAATGTTATTACGCGGAGATCCTGCGCCAACGCATTGTTTTCACTGAGACTCCAATGCTGTGAGATAGGCATACTACCAACGTAAAAACCTAATTTTCAATGCAGCCAAGATGCGTATTACTTAGCTTTTTTACTGACGAGGCGATCCTCTGTGAAACCGCTCGGCTGAAGATTCTCAAACAACTGAATTTCGTGGCGTTTTTTCTTCGAAAGGCGTCTGATTCTCAAATTTTGACAATATGCTATTCTGGCTCCGCGCCTTCTCCAGTAGCTGGCGCGATGTCCCGGGCATCTATGAAAGCAGTTCAAATTTACAAAGCAGTTCAGTCCTTCCAAAGTGTTTCATACGAAAAGTGTATTGCCTTTCTCTCTAGAAGCCCGACCGCGGTTTTACAGAAAAAATATTATAAGTCCAACGCGCGACTTTTGAAATGTATACCCTTTGCTGTTAATTAGCGCCAATAAATTGGTATAAATGATTGAATTTCAAGTACGGTGCCAAAATTGAATTAACTCTGGCCGCCTATGGGCCAACATTTGGTACAATGAAGTACCTAAAAGATAAAAAAAAGTGCGAGATATTCATACTTACTTAAATCGAAATAAAATATATCTAGAGATATAATTAATAGAAGTTAATAACATTATAATAATAACCACACAGTAATAGACTGACGCAACTGTCATTTGCTATGTTTGAATATTCACAAGGTATTGCATAATCATTAGTGTATACGCCAAGTGCTCGGTTGCAAAGTAATCGTCTTCTTGCACAAGAAGCACCTTCAAGGACAGTGTTATATATTATCCGTGTGTTCGGGCGATAGTGTTATTTAGTATTCGGGCCACAGGGCTTACAAACCTCGAAGTGGCCTTTCACAGCGATTTGGTGAAGGTGAGCAGAGACTGTCTCCGTGACACTCACCTTTGTATTCATCGTGTGTGGTCAAAGCATAAAGTGGTTCAAAACCTCCGATGCATCAACTGATGTGACAGAGGTGCATCAACTGATGTGATAGAGGTGCATCAACTGATGTCACTGGAGTGATTCTGACTGGGATGTGCTAGGGTTAGAGTGTCACCCGACGGTGATAGGATACTTGACACCAACCAATTAGCAAGGTCGACTTCAGAAGCTGTCTGGAGAATTCTAGCGATCGGCTACTCTGAGCGGTAGTTTTCCATGGTTTCTCCGATCAATAACCAGGCGAATGTTGGAGCAAGTGGGGGTATCCGGATGAGCGCCCCGTCTCAAACCCAACCCTTTGTAACCGCGTACGCCAGAAGAAAACCTTCGGAGGGCCTGACTGCCAATGCGCGGAACTAAAGAAAAGAAAAAGAAGCATTTTCGCTGGTAGATATTGTCACTCTGCACCATTTGACAGAACCCCATAGATACACAATTTTTGCAGGCTGACGGTTATTTTTGCGTGGGTAGAGGAAGAGCGAGAGACAAGTATAAGCAAAAAAACCTACTGCACTTTCCTAAATTACTAAACTATTTTCCACTTCGCGGGGAATGCCTCTAATGACTCCACATTTGTTGTTCACAGGGACTCAGTAGTTGAATTTAAACTCTAAGTCATCAGAATAAATAAAAAATTGTAAAATTCAGATATATGAACCTTTAAATTCAAACATTTACACTTGGTTGGACACATACCAATGCTGGTCACATAACGATGGAGCCAGCAGCACACAAATGACTGCTCTGTCTTCACTTACAAACATTAACTTAATGATTCACGGGTAGGTACGCGTGGGGAGCCAAACAATTTATCCGCATAACGACTTTAACAAGTCGCGCTAGCAATCTCCTGTTTTCAGATCTGGCTGCTTATAGTTCCCGCAGCCGCAATTTCTGCTCCCGACGCAGGAAACGTCGCAGTTGTATCAGCCATCGTTTCATGTCTGCCATGTCATTTAATCCCAGCAATTTTTCGTTTAGCTTATTCGCACTCGCCCGTCACCTCTGCACAAATGGGCTACAAAAAAAGGAACCCAAGTTGAGTTAACGTGACAGAAATTTCTCGTCAAGTTACTTCGTAATCTTATCCGTCGGATTGGCGAGAAATTCGCTTGCTTGTCTCACACCTCACGCCCACTACTTGAATAATTTGCGTTTTAGAAAGTCTCAACTTCAGATATGTCCAAGACCTTATTGTAGACCTTCGAAGTTTCGAATTACTGAAAGTATTCTCCACTTTGAACGTTTTCTGGGACAGCACACGGTACATTATTAGTCTTCCAAGGGCATTAATACTAGTTTAATTTCAAATGCATTCGAAACTTTGAATTAATATTACACTAATTGGTATTATTCTATCGATACAAAATACATAACATTAATCAATTATTGTATTCACATCGTTTTTTCTCTTTCGACCCAGGGTTTCTTTGAAGATTTCACAACTTAGACACAAAATTTCTTTCAAATGTGGTGACAAGTGACCTGTCCTCCGATCATCTTGTTAAGTCCACATGTTATGTTGTCCATATTATTGTGAATAAACTGTTATAAAATATACTATCAATATATATCAATAAATATCAATATACTATCATGATACTATCAATTTAAAATGTTTAATTTTACTCTTAATTGACTATCTCAAATCTGACTGATGTAAAATTGCATTTTGATGTCTCATTTCATTGCTTTAGTAGATAAAATGGAAATTAACCTAGCTAAATTTGAGACAATAACGGGAGAAACTTCTCCAAAAGACTCTCGTAGGCCAGCTATCAGTAATGCTCAGTAATCATCAGTAATGCACCGCCACCCCAAGTGATTTGTACAACCCCACCCCAAGTGATTTGTGTATTTGTCTGTTAAATTTCGCGCCAGTTCCTCTGAATGCACTGTCTGCGAACTCCAGCACGCGAGTTTCCTTGCCCGCGACCCTGATATGCCTGCACTACAACGGAGCTAATTTCTATCGTATAATAAAAGTCGTAAAATTCGGAGGAGACTTCAGACCTTTTTAACACAATAATTTAAACCATCAAGCAATCGCTATAATCCACATTGCAGCTTGTTCTGAGCCTTAGCTATTGTGTGTGCGAGAAGTCTGACACTGCCACTATTTGCCACATGTCTTCGATTTCATTCCGATACAAGGGAATACGTTGCTGGGAGAGCGGATTGCAAACAAGGGCATTTTATCGAAATGTGTTCAGTGTCAGCTGGTTCGCGAGAAAGAATCAGTCACTTGACTACGTCCATCACCGTCCTCATCGAAAGTGTGGGTAACTGGATCAGTTAGTGGATTCATTAGGCAATTTGTGCGACTGTCTCAAACATTACGCTGACTTGTTAACCAGAAAGTTTGGGGTTTTAGGTAAAAGCTGTTCGTAAGATTTGTTATTAAGCTACTGAACATATCACATCACTTGACCTCATAAGTTTTATATTCGGTCTGAAGCTGTGCTCTATTGAAATACACATTTGATGGCCCTACAAGTAATACGAGTATTCCTTTCCTGGAGTCCAGTAGGAAGATCTAGCAGGTTTGATGTGTTGTGAAACAGCCATTGCACATGTTCATCCGAACCATCATCAACCACGTGATCATCAGATGTCTAGACGCATACCGTGTCTAAGTATTGTTACATGTATCACCACCACTACCAGAACGAGAAAAAGAAAACAAACTTTTCGCTGAGGCGACAAATCCACTCCACAATTCGTTCTCCAACTGTTCTTCTGCGGCAAATCGGCTCGGAATGAAACTCTAAAATGTTACAAGGGAAACATCACATGTTTTACCTTCAATAGGGACGACGGTAAAAGCAGAAAATATAACTCATATTAAACTAGCACGTTAAACACGTGTATTGTGAATGGCTTGCTCGTACTATCGCCACCACCAACTGGTTTGCTAATGTCTATATAATTTCAGTTCGCTTTACTTTTTTTAAGTGTAAGAAAAACTTGAGAGTGATGCGGTTGAATACCCTTGCCTTACCTGCAATTGCAAAAGGCCAAAAAAACGCGCACGCATCATGAAAATAATTTGCGCAGTACCGTTACCTTTACTACGCGAGTAATGTGCAAAAAAAAAAGTCACGTTCTGGCTAAGTTACACGAAGATCTCATTACAAGCGGCAAGAAATATCCTTCACCTCGGTACAGCGTTGACCCCTCGCAAGGACAATTCTCGCAGCTATTTCGTTCGCGCACGCTCTCGCAACAAAACGAACGCCGCCGGGACGACGGAACAGTGTATGTAAATTATTCCCTCATTATACTGCAAGTATTCCCTCCATATTTCTTAAGCGCAACCTCCCAAAGCTTCGTTGTCGAAGGTGCTGCACGCGGCGGTGACTTTCTCTGGTCCTTCGCCAACATTCTGACGCTGCTCGCCGCCATTATTCTTGGACGACCTTCCGCGCGAATGGCCTGCCTGCCCGCCCGCAAGGTGGCGAGCGCCGAATTTCTCTCGCGCAATATTCGCGCCCAATCGGCGCGGGCGGTCCCGAAGCGAGAAAGTGGCGCGACAGGTTCTTGCGTGGTGGAATCTTTCAACCCGAATGCTCGCAGGAGCCGTTTCAAACATGCAGATTATTCCCTCTAGAAAGTCGTCCGGATAATCTAAGTTATATCAACATTTCGCAAGGTTCGACATCAAGCAGTATTGACATCGCTTTACTAAATTTCTCTCGCGTTCTTGAAATTGCGAAGTATGTTTTCGATCAAATCGTTTAGGAAGCACTGCTAAATGTACAGTTAGTTTGTTAAGAAAGTTCACACTAACTGCATGGTATTCCCAACTGTATTTCATAATTGCAAAAACACTCCTTGAATTCAATTTCTTTACGTTACCAATTTTTTCCCCTTCAGTTTCTCCTAAACTGATCTTCAGTATGTAGACATTGGATAATTTCAGAAAGACTAAATAACCTATATCAAGTACTTTACCTGACCTTCTGGGACAATGATTCCCATCTCGACGTTGACCACTATGGGCACGTTTTGTTGAGCGCTCTTTGCTAGTTCTCGTAGGAGCAGAGCCGATGGTATACGTTGCTATTTCGCTTTCCGATGTAGGTAAGCTTTCTATAACTCGCGAGTGAAAATGCCTAGTTTTCAAATGTTACTAACCTCGCTTTGTTGGTTCTTTTATTCCTCACAAAATTATGTAATAAAAAAAGGGCGGGGAAGAGTTTCTACAGCTCAAGAAAAATACAGATAATACTTCTCCCCCATACGTCGTATAGTACATGTTTTACTGTTCTTTGATGAAAATAAATGAAATGAAATAAAATGAAATGAAATGAATGAAATGAAATCAAATCAAATATGTGTATTGGAGTGTTCTAACATTAACTAGACATCACCCACAGATATATTCTACCTGTTATTGTTTTACATTTTATAGGCTACCGCAATGCAAAAAGCATGGGCACCAGTAACTTCTACGGTGTTTGTTGCAATAATTCACAATTATTTTAACTTCATAAATCGAAATGGAACAATATGGTGTTTCCGGGCACGTCAACTACTTTGGCCATTAGAGTCTTTAGTATAGTGAGCGATTAATTGTGGAAAGCAGCGGAGGTCCTCCTCCGGTAGATGTTGAGATTCGGCGCCGACCTACACCTCAAGTTGCGGGAGTTTTCCAACCCAGGTATCTCCTAAAAGTTGGGCAACGCCACACCCGGGACAAGTTCTAAGCTCCCGATTGGTCTCCAAACATGTGTGGTTGTGCAATGTGTATAAATGTGTTTGTGAGTAAGGGGAGAAGGTTGTTCAAGGAAGATGAAGAAAAGATTGAGCACGGTCCGTGACCTGTTTGTTAGGGAACTACTCTGCCATTCGCCTGGTAGTGATGGGAGAAACCACGGAAAACTACCAATCAGAACAGCCGACCGCTAGAATTCTCCTCCAGGCAGCGGTTGAATTCAACCAAGCTATATAGCTAGTGATAGTCGCTAGAAATAACAAAAACGTACAGATGGTGAGGTTAGCTGAAGGAAACGCATAAATATTTCTGTACAAATGACCTCTGGAGGGTTTGCAAAGACAACGTGGACATTGCCAACACCTCTTTCTTGTCTCCCAGCACCAACGAAATAATATAACTGCGAGTACTTCCAGACCTCAAGTATTCGCACTGCGTTGGGCATGGGGAGAGGGTAGGTGCTGTGGCCCAATGGGCTTCACATGCGTCGCGCGCAGCCTCCTCTGGGGCGCGAGAGAAACGCACTCGTTCGCGGAAGCGGAGAAAGTGCGTCAGGCATTTAATGGAGGCTGCCACTGGCAGCGGCCAAGGAACGGCTCCGCTCCGAAAGCTGGGAAGCGCGCTGCCTTCACGCGGATTCTAGAATAGCGTAGCCCGACCAGAGGTCTGCCGGCCAGACTCGCAAGCCGAGTAGAGAAGCTGCTGGCCATTCCAAAACCAGAACGGTGACCAGTTTTCTGTTTCGAGCTCACCTCCCTGCCCCTTTCTCCGAAATGTAAAAAATACTAAATTAAAATTATTTAGGCCTACGAAATATTCTATCATATAACTAGGGCCTGTTATTTGTCTTTTTTCAACGAATTTCGCTTAATTTTGAAAGAAACAACTTCAGTATTCCTCTTGTACTTAAAAAAAAAACTATAAACCGATACAATTTAATCTTGAATTTTGAATCATTTTATACTAACTCTGTTTCGAAGGTATTTTCATATTCAGTGTCTCTCTACATAAAAATAATCAACCTCTAATGCGGTCTGAATAAAGCTTGGAGCGGCCACTCCAAGGCTCCGCAGTGACAGGGACTCCACAAATCCCATAAAAATGCAAACGCAGCCCAAAAAAGAGCCGAGTCACATTTGATATTATGTCCGGGCGTAAAGCTTGGTGAGAAGTGGAATGAGTTACAAAATTCATCGAATTTCTTGAAACAGATGTCCTAATTAACTTTTCTTACCTAAAGAATCCCTCATCCTCTACGACCCGTTTCCCTTACTGGGTCAGCGACTTTAACTCATTATCACCTACGAGGTTTTTGAGAGAATGAACGCTCGATGGCTCATTATTGAGAAATTCGCTGGCTGACAACGCTCCTCTCTCAGTGCGCTCAACTTGCCCAAACTTGACTGCCGAGAATGTGTTAGTAATGTTAGCATCGTAGTAGCAGACTTTAGAAAAAGTACCTAAAATAACAGCTTTGCTTTCAGAATGAAAACCTCTCCGGGGTCCCTGCAAGGGGTAATCCGGCCCTGCTCTAATGTAAACCCATCAGCAATGTTGGCGTGCGCTGGGGAGCCATGCCGAGAGGGGATTTCCAACGCGCGTGCCTTTCAGCTGCAGGCTGGAGCGCTGGATGCACTGGAACGTACGAGCGCGGCGGTCGAGGGACAGACAGAGCAGAGGGAGGGGGAGGGCGGGAGCGGAGACGCGCGCGTGACGAGGACAATGGCTGCGAGTGCGGGGGCGGGGGCGGGGGCGGGGGCGGAAAAGTCTCGCGCTGGCCGCTGGCAAAGGACGACCGTACGCGTCGAGTCTCCGCTTCTCGCCAACTAGAGCTGCCTCGGGCTCTGACTTCTTCCTCTTTTTCCCCTCCACAGTAGCCTTTTCAGGCGGAGATTTATTACTTCATTTTGGGGCCTACAACCGTATGTTGCTGTCATGTGGTTGAAGTAAGTAGAATGATGTTGTCTAAAATACACTAACTAAACTTAGATTTAATTTAATGGAAAGAATATAACAATATGGTCTTCGGAGTACCTATTTTTTTTCTTAATACAACATACTATTCACTGGCTTCTTTTTCATGGTTCATGACTCTTTTTGTTCACACATTATTCATACTTTTTACATTTCATACATCGTTAATTCAACTCATTCCTTCTCACAGGACTCCGCTTCAGTGTAGGCTGTCTTTCTTCGCTTTCCTCTGCCCACCCTGGGATCCGCTTTGTTAATCACTTTCCTCGAACTTCACACCGCTTGGTGCTGCTATTAACTGCACTCTGAGGACGAAGTAAAGCTACTTTCAGAGCGGTAGCCAAAGGATGATTCGCAGTAGCTGTCACCGGCATATGCATTTTTCAAAACAACGGGAGATAGTGAAAACAAATATTGGAACATGTTCAAAAATTTAGAAAGTGTGAAGTAAAAGCAAACAGACGCTGTCATTTCTAAAAAAAAATTTATAAAAATTTCGTAAACAATGTAATAGTAGATATTACCGCCTAGAAGTTTGCAAAGTCCAGAGATTTCTGACCTTCCACCTTTCTAAATTGCAGAGTAACGATGTGAAGTTTCTTCCGTGATTTCTCGGAGCTTGTAAAGGGAATCCAATGACCATTCCGAGAGCCGTGGGAGGCTCTTGCGCCCGCAGCTGCACTTTAGGCGTGCTGGCATCTGTCACCTGGCCTTAGCAGGCAGGCAGTTACCAATACCATTTGTTATTCCTGGACCTGAGCTGGCAGGCACTTTCGGCCATGAATCTCCGCGCTGTCTGGCTGGGCTTAGCGCAAGTGTCACACGAAAGCGCCCCCTGAATCGCCGAACAAGCGTTTAGCGACCGGCCCCGCGCCCTGGTCCAAGTGAAAGGCGACGCTCCCCGTGTGCACCGGGGCCTTCGCTGGCGCCCTCTATCTCTAAACAGACATTGTTTCCCCTTACGTGTGTTGGGCAATATTGTTACTACAGTTCAGTCGTGTACTTTTCCAAAACCTTCTCCATTCCGTACATGCGTAGCTGAGTCAAATGAAAACGGGGCCTTCGCTGGCGCCCTCTATCTCTAAACAGACATTGTTTCCCCTTACGTGTGTTGGGCAATATTGTTACTACAGTTCAGTCGTGTACTTTTCCAAAACCTTCTCCATTCCGTACATGCGTAGCTGAGTCAAATGAAAACGGGGCCTTCGCTGGCGCCCTCTATCTCTAAACAGACATTGTTTCCCCTTACGTGTGTTGGGCAATATTGTTACTACAGTTCAGTCGTGTACTTTTCCAAAACCTTTTCCATTCCGTACATGCGTAGCTGAGTCAAATGAAAACGGGGCCTTCGCTGGCGCCCTCTATCTCTAAACAGACATTGTTTCCCCTTACGTGTGTTGGGCAATATTGTTACTACAGTTCAGTCGTGTACTTTTCCAAAACCTTCTCCATTCCGTACATGCGTAGCTGAGTCAAATGAAAACGGGGCCTTCGCTGGCGCCCTCTATCTCTAAACAGACATTGTTTCCCCTTACGTGTGTTGGGCAATATTGTTACTACAGTTCAGTCGTGTACTTTTCCAAAACCTTTTCCATTCCGTACATGCGTAGCTGAGTCAAATGAAAACGGGGCCTTCGCTGGCGCCCTCTATCTCTAAACAGACATTGTTTCCCCTTACGTGTGTTGGGCAATATTGTTACTACAGTTCAGTCGTGTACTTTTCCAAAACCTTTTCCATTCCGTACAGGCGTAGCTGAGTCAAATGAAAACGGGGCCTTCGCTGGCGCCCTCTATCTCTAAACAGACATTGTTTCCCCTTACGTGTGTTGGACAACACTGTTACTACAGTTAAGTCGTGTACTTTTCCAAAACCTTTTCCATTCCGTACAGGCGTAGCTGAGTCAAATGAAAACAGGAAAAACGCGGTAGAAAATCGAAAACCGCTCCCGTTGCAATCAGACCCCGTACGCACGCGCGTGGACTCTCCCGCCATCAATTGGCAATTCCCGCATCCCCACGTGACCCAGCGGCGCCAAAAGGGGGTTTCCAATATGGCGGTCGCTCTGTTAGAATGCAGCGAAGAAGAGCAGCGTGGAGTGATCCGTTCCCTACAGAGTGAAGGCATGAAACCAATAGAAATGTATCGACGCATGTTGGTACAGTATGGCGCTGTATATGTTTCGTAGACTCGGGTGTACGAATGGTGTAAGAAATTCAGCGGCGGCACAAGTTTGGCAGACGCGCCGAGGCCAAGCCAAGCACATCGTGTTGTGACAGGTGAAGAAGAGGTGATTCTGCAGGATAGAGAGGTCACCATCGATAACACTGCAACAGAATTACTGGTCAGTCTGGGTCTGCTCAGCATATTGTCCATGATGAGTTGAAATACCGCGAAGTGGCAGCATGATGGGTCCCTCGTCGGATGACGTCCGAAAGGAAGAAGAGACGAGTTTTGGGAGCGGATTGAGACTGAAGACAAGTCCTGGGCCAATCACTACCAACCACAGACCAAGCGCTCTAGTGGTAACAAGTTTGCGACCGAAACGGAGGTGAAACAGGTAATGCATGCGTTGCTGCATGCACAGCCAAAATATTTTTTCCCCCGAGATATCCATGCCATCTTGACTCCCTGGTGGAAATACACCGAAAAGCAGGGGGACTACATTGAAAAATAGTGTACTTGCTCCAACTCTGTAATATCGAAGCTGTAAAAAATATTTCTTGTTTTCATTTGACTCACCCTCGTATAAAAAGATCTTAACATTAACTATCTTAACATTTCCTAGTTTCGCGTTAAGTTTTCAAGGAATTGACCCAATAAAGTTTTACTCTCTAGATACTAAACGAGTGGTAACCAGTACAAAAACCTTGTTGCAATGTATTGTATTGCTGTCATTAGTTTCCATACTACTAGAGAGCGGAAAAGAACGTGCTCAAGCAGACCCACATTTCAGTTGCATAGAGGCAACGAGACTCACGAACACGACGTTTTCGGAGCCGCAGGTGTGAAGAACCTGCTCGCACCGGAGTCCGCAAAAAGAGCGCGGACGCCCTCGCGACGGCACTGGGACGGAAGTGCTCAGCGACGACACCTGTCCCATTAATAGAGAGATAATTTATTTAATTTGCTTTGGGCATTAAGCCCGGTGGCAAATTCTTCACACTTATTATTCATCTAATACCATAATATAATACAATAATAAACACTAAAATGCATAAATTCAATACATAGTACAAAATTATTCCGCTTAAGGCATGCCTTCTGAATGCAGAGGCCCTTCACAGACTACTGATCTTATCGCTTACACTATTACTATAATTTAGTCTTAACTTGAAGTCTTTATGTTTGTGGGAAAAGTGTCCATTAGTGTTGCAGGCAAGCTATTCCATGACTAGAAAGTCCTATTTACAAAAGAGTATTTTCCAACACCAGTTCTTTGTTTCCTTGGACGTATTTTTCTAACATGGTCGTGAAGTGCTAAGTAGACTAGTTCATGCATTCTTTGCTGAATTTCCCTCCATACCGGATTTTTCTCTAACGCTTTGTAAAATATACACAACTTTGCTTTTTCCCTACGGCTCGCCAATGATTCCCAAGACGCTCCTTTGTTGGAAATATTTCCTAGGAAATCGAAAAGACCGAAACACATTACCATCAACTTCCGCGCGCTGCCCCCAGACAACCAACTACCTAGGGGGAGGCTCGTCACTTGAAGTTCCATGGCAGTGTTTCAATTAAGTTTTGTGTAGAGTATCGTAACGAGTGAATGCGTTGAATAAAGGCCTTGTAAATAGGGTAAACAAAGCACGAGTGTTGTTTAAATGAAGAAAAAGTGGAGTCAATCGTACAATTTATTTAATGTTAATTAGTCGTTTAGCCTTTTCAGTCCTTTAGTTACTTTTAAATAGATTACGAACTTGTTAAATGCGACACAGGCTCGTCAAGTAGTCCGATTCGTAGGTGTCCCTACGAACTGAGGATATTTTATGTGACCATTACATATTCACTATTAAGTAGTCAACAATAAAACTTACTTAAACAGCTAGGTTTACTTTCGAAACACAACGAATTGGTGGAAAATGTATTAATGGATTCTCAAAGGAGTACGTAATCTAGAGTAAAACAAGAGAAAGGCCAACCAAATTTGTGGACCCCCTCCCCCATTAAACTATTATATTTACATATGTACTAGAAAATAAATTAAAATTACTAAGAAGAATGGAATTGTGGTTATAATGGTACAAATTACACAATTCCTTTTTAACCCTGAAACAATCAGCCTTCCCAATGTAGTTGAACCATGTAAAGAGCAGCCAGATGAATTGGAGAGCCACTTCCTCAAATGCAGTATAACAACCCCGCAAATTGTCAGGATAAAAAAGGAGAAAAATTATACATTGAACATATTGACGGAAATAAAATGTTTTATTTCGTAAGGCTACAGAGTTCATTTCAAAATTTTTAGGGGGGGGAGCACAGACCCTCTGTGCGTACACCAATGGATAGACTCAACTCGGCGCTCAACAAGGAAACACAAAATATTAATATTCAAACCAAATATTATCTTTTCTAGCATTGTATTCAAAGCAGGTGTTAATGGAGAACCTGTCGCACCGGCAGGACACGTGTTATTGTTATTGCCGCGCCTAAAGGCAAAAGAACTCAGTGAGAGCGTACCGTCCGTTCTGCACGTCGCCGTATTCATGCATTTAAATGAGCATATAGCAGGACAGGTGTTCGGAAAAAAGTACGTCTGGTTTATGACCCGGCTATAGCAGCAATCAAGTAGTCATTGGAAGTCGCCGATGCTTCCATCGGTTTCTCTCGTAATTAATAATTGTGTGATCATTGAAGGATGCTTCCATCGGTTTCTCTCGTAATTAATAATTGTGTGATCATTGAAGGATAATAATAATAATAATAATAATAATAATAATAATAATAATAATAGTAATAATAATAATAATAATAATAATAATAATATTTACGATTAAGAAGTATGTGTATGTACTGAAGATAAACTTTAGACATGAAATACCGCCACACAAGTTGGCGCACTTCCCACAAGGAAATAAAAATCATTCTAGCAAACGATAGGTTGCATGTTACCTTACGCAACAAGGACTACCACAACAAACCTACTAAAATACAAAAATTAAAAGCACCAATATCTTCATAATCAACACACTATTTTAATCAATGACAGGAAATGAAAAATACTTAAGAAGTTCTAGAAACTGCCTTCTCAAGAGACAAATCTGTCAACGCGATTGTTCTGTGTCGTGGCAAATTAAGGTGTAAAAGATTGAAGAATCATTATTTGACCTCCCATTAAAGTTCCATTACAAATAATTACCTGAAAAGCAATGTCAATAAAATAAGCGTTTTGTGTGACAGGTACTGAACGTGCCCTATTTCAGCAAGTACGGAGCAAAAGCATACTGGAAAACCGCGGTGCGTGCGGACGTTGGTCTTTTGTCTTTCGAGGGCGTTGTCGCGAAGAAGCCACGTAATAATAATAATAATAATAATAATAATAATAATAATAATAATAATAATAATATGTTGTCTTCCAGATTCAGCAAACAAATCAGATTTATACAGCTGTTGAATTTCTTCCCACAAAATCATCGCAAGCAAATGTAACAGCAAAGAGTTGAAACCAGAATGTACAAGGAGTTCACATAGCAGTGTGCGAGTGACTCATAAATCATGAAAAAGACTAAACTATCAACATTCTTTAGTACAACGTAAAACTGATTTGTATCAAAGGTACGCGGACGTGCATTGCGATTGATTTGTATCATTAGATATTAGCTAATATTGAGATAATTTTAACTAGCAATTGAAGCAATTTTAACTAGCAATATTTCCAGCCGACCTGGCTGAGCGAGGAGGCTGAGAGCGTGTAACAACTCAGCGCTTCGGTCCGAAGTGTCGCGGGTTCGAGTCTCGCCTTGGGCATGGTTGATTGTCCCTTGTCTCTCATGTATGTGTTGTCGCGGAGGGCTCGCGATCTGCTAACCCTAGATCAGAGAAGCCCGCAAAGTATGTTGATGTCTAGGCCGAAAATGCGTATAATATTTTACCTATGATAATATGTCTATCTTCATTAATGAGAGATACATTTAAATAGAAATTATGGTCAAGAAAGGCTTTATGATGAGCGATGGGATTTAGGTAGGTTCGTGGTGTATTGTTTATTGGAAATGAACCATGGGGCATAGGTGATGGTTCTCAAGTATTTGTTCCGGATTTCTGAATTATATTTACATTTGACATTATAAATAGCCGATTTTTTTCAAATTCTTTTTTTTTAATGTTACATCAAAAACCGTTTAAAAAATGTGTGTGACATGCTATGGGAAGTGAATTCTGTGCACCCTTTACAAAATTCTGTGACCCCTACCCAAAGCCATATACTACTTGAATTTTGAATACAGAAAGAAAATGACGTTTCTTTTTAGATTGTTAACAAAATATTCGCTCCAATGTAATAAAATCTATTTTCAAGGGTAAATCTGGGCAATAAATTTGGGCTCTTATCCCTCATCATGTCCTTCGTCAAGAAATATGTCCTTCCAGCCGCGACAACGTGGGGAACGATAATTTGAATAAATATTTCCCAATGAATTCGAGAAGTGCACAAATAATGAAGTTACATTTATGTTCATCAGCAAAACAAGGGGCCATTTCAGCATTTGCTCAAAGGATCAGGGAAACTGGACGAAAACCCTATCGAGATGGAGTCATTGACCCAGAAGCTGCAGTACAATACTTGTTACAGGATGTTTACAATTGTAAAGTCAAAATGGTGAATAATATATTAAATATCACTGTTAAAATTAATAACCTTTTGATGCTCATTCTCTAATTGTATAGAAACAGTTATGCAGCAGAAACGATTTTACTTGGGATTTAAACTTTTCTATCGAATTTAATCCTTTAATGTCATCTGGCAAAGTCTTGTAATATAATGTATATGCATTGTGTGTGAATTTTTTGTAATGAGCTGTTGATACTGTCACCTGATGAATATGATTACTATGTCGAGTGTTATAGTTACAGACATCAGCGTTTTCTGAAAATATATTCCCGCCCTTGAGCAAGTCATTTTTAACAAAAACTAATGATTCGTAAATCAAAAAACAAGGAAATGGTAAATTTCCTAGATTAATAAAGAGAGACTTACAAGATTTACGTGGGTTGGATTGGTTATTATTCGTACAATTCTTTTTTGTAATCTAAAATCTGGGAGTTATAAGATGTATTTCCCCAGAATATTATGCCACATCTCAGGTGGGAATGAACATTCGCGAAATATAGACAACGAGCAGTATGAAGGCTGACTGAATTTGAAAGAATTCTGAACGTGTAGCATAATGAGCTTAATTTTGTTCTCAATTCATTTAAATGAACGTTCCTTTTGACGTTTGATTGAATTGAGCGACCTAAAAAATTTATTATTTCAACATCAGTGAATTCATTATTTCAACACCGTTCATTTTCAATTGAGTACAGAATTGTTTATTTGAAATGGAAAACTGCATTAAATCTGTTTTCTTTTCATTTACTATTAATTTGTTATTTCGAAACCAATTTGAAACATCTGATATTGTACTTACGGTTTCTTTATTGCAAAGAATGTTCGTATCATCCGCAAGGAGAACTATTCTTCCGTTTCGAATAGTCGAGTCGAATATCGTTTACGTATAGTAGCAAGAGAATAAGGCCTAAAATCGATCCCTGAGGGACTCCGCGCGCAATTGGCAAAAAAGTCAGAAAGGTGTGTAGATAATGTAACATGGTTCAGGTGGAAAGTTACCGGAACAACATGTAAACAAATTACAACGTGCTGTCCAAAATACTAACATTGTACTCTCGACACTGTCCTGGTACAACAGACCAACACTATGCAGCGATATTAATCACGAAAATCAACAATGAAAACTGCAACTGAAATAAACAAATGTAACACTTTTTGAAATTAATTTCCTGTCAACAAAACATTTCATCCGGCATGGTCTTCACATGAACCTTGCTGGAAAACATGCAGTTGGTAACAAGCTTGCAAGAAACATCATCAATTAGACACGCGTATAGGAGAAGAGGTCTTACGATGGCTATATATATGATGGTGTCATTACTTAGTGAAAGCTTACTGTTATTTACAAGTGGTTTTTACTTGTTTATTTTGGCTTTGTCTTGTTGAACTCTGGTATCTACGTGCGTTTTCCAGTTGAGTGTATTGTCCATGTGGAGGCCAAGGTGTGGAGCCATATGAGGTGTCCAAGGGATTGTGTTGTTCATTTTAAACAGAATGGGGGCCCTCCCTCTAGTTACTTAAGCGGCAAAGCAGTACGCTAAGGCAGCACGGCGCAAATCGGAAACAAATTGCGGCGTCCGCGGGGCACTGAGGCGAGGAGTTGCGAGCGCGGCGGCGGGCAGACCCGGTCCATTGTGGGCGCGCGGCGGAAGCGGCCTGCAGCGGCTGCGGCTGCGGCTGGGGCAACGGAGAGGCGCGCGTTGCGATGGGAGGCGGCGCGGCGCGGAGCAGGCGAGAGGCGAGCGGCGCTTCCCGCGTTCGCCGCTCATTCATCAGGCCGCCCCGCGCTCAAGGCCATCACGCGCCGCCCCCCGCCAGATCACGAGCGGCGCCGACGGCGGCGGCGGCGGCGGCGGCCCCGCGCCCGCCCGCCCGCTCGCCCGCCTTGCGGCCAGGCGCTGCTGCGGTTCGGCGAACTCGCGCCGCGGGCGCCTGCCCGCCCGCCCGGGCGGCCGCGCTGCCACGAGCACAGCGTTGCACTCCCCGCCCGCCACGAGCGAGTTCCTTCCTAGCCTGCTTTACAAGACGCAACGTCGTTATTCTTGCGCTGAAATAATTATAACAACCAGCGGCGGTTGCTCTCGGGAAGTAGGTGAACTGGCACCTCGTCAATTATTCACCTGAGAATTACATTTTAAATTTATTTTCCTCATTACGTACTACAACTATGTTGGATTTAATGGAAACGTAAGCGTGTTTTTGGATAGCACGTGCGAGGAACTCTACTGGCCACTGAATACTCACGGAGGTGCTGGATGAAGGTGCACCGACCACGCCGGCCGTTCAAGTGAAGTAGGCCGCCGCCTAACGCGTCTCAACCTCCAGGATGCGGCTTGTCTCGGCGGTTGGCTACGGTAACCATGACTTCACCCGCGATATAGAACGATTTTCCTAAGGATGAGATAAAGTGACAGCGAGTGCTGGCAACATAACTGAAGGTTCTGTGGTCGTTGTGCCCTCGAGCCCCTTCCTGCAGTCATTCGTTTATAGTTGGCTAACGTGTAAATGGCGACGCTTCCTTTTGTGATGTCCTCGTCCGACAAAAATATAGTGCGCCGCGAGAAATAATTGAAATTAGGAAGTGCAGTGTTATCTGCTATTCTGTAAAAATATTTTTTTTCTATAAACCTTACATTACATTTACTTTTTGAGTAATAAATATTATGTTTATTTTAAAACCGAGACTTGATTGCGAGAGGCGTACCGGTGCTCGTGTTTCCGTCTTAAAATCATTTTTCTTTCTATTTACATTCGTGGCAGTTTTCTTTTACTGATTGTGAAAGCAAGTTAAGAGACTTTCCACGTACGTAATTAAATTTAAATATTTCCCGGACACGTGCATATACCTTAGCGAAAGTTTTGGACTTCTGTATACTGATATTTCCAAATACTTTACGAAGAGGCGTGGCTAAACAGCTGTCGCAGCGGAGGGATACTTCTCTGAATTACATGTGATGTTCACTTGTTACGCAAACTGTCACTTTGGCTCCTTAGAAAAACCCTTCTATAACAGCGTGGACTCCATGCCGCGGCTGTCGTTTGGTGAAATACGACAAAGAAATGCGATTGTTCTTGCAGCATAAAATTTGTTCGTATCACCCTTCTTCAACAGTGCTGTGGTGTTTCAAATATAAATTATGCGTAAGTTATAGAGTGAATTGTATTAGAAACGCCATTTTCAAATTGGAAAGGTCAAGATAAGGACGTTGTAAGTTGCAGGCGACCTTTGAATCTCTCTAATCATTTGGTAATAAAGTAAATCATTCAAGAAAAAATAAACCTGTTTCAAACTGTTATGGTTCAAGGAATTCCCATGGTTCTATTTCTCTCCAACTCTACAAAAATGTTTTGTTAGACATGAGTAAGTTTTTGCAATAAAAGCAAAGTTGAAACAGAAAAGGGTTTGCCGTTCTGTTGAATATATAACTTGATCGTTGCATAAACACGGTAGATCATATAAAATGAATTAATCAAGTGCATTTCAGACTACATCAATTATTTAGTACCAACAGAATAGGAAACGTCTGATTAAATATGTTCCGGCAGATATGAGAGATACGTTTTTAGGATACACAGGTGTCTCAGTGTTTCTTTGAGGAATACTGTAAATCAAAATATACTTATTCTGCACTTAATATGGAAACAGATGAATGAAGACATCATAGACAAGTCCGCAGCCTTGAAGGACCAAAGGATCGATTTGCTTTATTACAAATAAGAAATTTCAACTATTAAAATCAGTCTGTTTAAATTTACATTTCCCTACAAGCTCCTCACTTAACTTCACAGCAACGAGCCGTCACTGACAAGAACATACAAAGTATTCAACGCTTCTCTTCTCTTTGAGCTGCGCGATTCTTACACGTTTGGTTAAAAATTCATAGTATACTAGCAACTACTTTCAAAGCCCAAAGTTGTAGCCTACCAACAGTTTTACTTCGATCATTATGATATCTAGATAATGACAGCCCAATTTCAAGGAGACGACTCGGTCGGAGGACAGTTGAAAGAACTCGTGTGTGATAGTTGTTTTTTTTATACAGGTGCTCTACGCTTCGTTCCAATACAGGTTCCCCTATGGCATTCCACTGCTTCTGATTACACAATTCATTTCGCCTTCCTCAGCGAAGCTTAATCTGCTAACTCGCTACCACAAATGAAAGTGAGTCACTAATTGAAGAGTACTGAACTTAATTACTTAATAGGTAAATGATAATAGCTGATTATTCGTGCAACAGAGAACAATTGGGAGAATGAAACAGGTGTGCAATAGACAACGGGAAGCAAGCCCTAGCTTGCAGCGAGTCAATTTCGATTGTATATACATATCCATAGAAGACGACAATAGCCAACGCCCACGCTCGAATCTCTGCTTTCGCTACTATCACCTGCTTTAACAGAAACTATCTCGGCGACCAGCGAATACCAAGCAAGCATTTATTCACCCAGCGGCTTCCGTTGACCAAAATCATGTAAAGCGAGATGGCAACTGAAAGTTGTGCCCAACAACAGGCGGTTGACGCCGACGACAAGTGGTTTAAAAGATGGCCATCTCCTGCGGCTGCAGGAACGGCACCCTGACGAGAGGCAGCTAGCCTAAAGCAACGCTACGCCGCGATGGCCAGCGGCGATAGCGACACGCAGGCTTGGCGGGGGTGACGCAACGCCGTGCCTGGGCAGGTGGCGGCATCACTGCAACCAGCAGCGGTTGCAGGGGCAGCCGCAGACAAGCCACTCGAGAAGGTGAAAACTCCGCTGACAGACTCCAAGAAAAATGTAAATAAATACAATGACTTCTGTTCCAATGCGGCAGAAGAGCAGGTCCTATACCCTGAGCCTCGCCATTAATAGACATTATTATTATTATTATTATTATTATTATTATTATTATTATTATTATTATTATTATTATTATTTTCTCATCTTATTGGTACATTTGAATGAATTGCACAGATATACAAAATGAAAGCACAATACATCTATTTTTTAAAAAGAATTTATAATACATTGTTTCCCATGAATTTCCGTACTATCCTTGTTGAAATAACAACTGCCTTCTGCATGGGTTTGTACAGGTCTTCATTCAAACCCAGTTGCATAAGGCCCCCAATCAGACTCCTAGGGATGACTCCTTGAAACAATGATAGTGAAACGCCGATATTATTATTATTATTATTATTATTATTATTATTATTATTATTATTATTATTAATGCACACAACATCATACCAATATTTGAGTGTCTATTTAGATAGGAGAATTATTAATATAAGACGTTCGGTGGGTGAAATTTGAAAATATTGAACCTCTGTGTAAAGCTTGGTTTAGAGAATTCTTCGTTCCGAAACTGAGATTTATTCAATTACCTAATGCATCTGAACGACATACACAATATTATCTCAATATTAATGAGATGTGATTCTTGTGCAGAGATTCACTCCTACAGAACATTCCGGCTCCACACGGTTTCAACAGATTGTATTTTTTCGACTGTTTCGATTGTTCGTAAACACATGGCGACGCACAGCACGCTCGAGAGGCTGGAATTTCATTGTCCGGAAGCCAATCAGATAAGATTGTTAGCGCCGGCTTGCTTACATTGTACGCAAATAACAGAGGAAGGGATTTCGGCGAACTTTACGGTACGGCGTGATACAAGCTGTTTCGTCATTCACGAAATACTTTTTTTTTAACTCGCCTTGGCCAAACTTTTGTCTATTTTCATTAAATGTTATTGTTTACTGCGAGTGGAAAAATGTCACATAATATGGTATTATTTTGTACTATATCGTGCACATAGAATATCATCACCTCCCCGACTTCAAGTAGCAAAGTTGTAAAGTATTAACACTTTCAATACATAACACAACTGAGAACTTTTCTCCAACGATAAATTTTCAGTTTCCTTCAGAGAATATTCTACTAGTTTTTCTGTCAGGGCCACACGAGTAAATTTTCTAAAACTATTAATGCCAAGATTGAATGGTAACTTTATGTTATTTGCACATTTCAAACGAAGTTATAACTGGATATCAAGATTGTCCTTGGGCATATCCAGGAAATAAGCATTTTTTCTGTTATTTCCATTTGAATAGCGGTTGCAAGTTTTAGCGTTCACTTAGATACACAATCTTTGACGTAAACACTATCAGAATTTTGTAACAGGTTATCGAAAGCTATCTATCAAATATTCGACATATTATTCAACATAATAGGAAGGAAGAGAGCACTTCGAGGAATGGATACAACTTAGAAAAAATTCTAATACAAACATTGTCTTTAAACATTAGAAGAACATTCGTATGCAAAAGTATTGAAAGGATCGCCTCCACTGCTTTCAAATACTATCTTACTTTACTGGGTTTATAACTTTAACTACATTCATTAGTCCATCTACATTAATCTACATTCATGAAGTCCGTCATTAGTCTACCTAAACAAAATTAAAGAAACAGATCCAAAAGTGGGACTCCACGCAAAATTATGAAGCCTCTAATTTATACAAATATTCAGTAAAATACTGTTTGCAATATAGGTCAATTCCTTGTAATATTCGAAAGTAAATTATTTCAAAAATTTCATGAGAATAGAAATGTCAAATTCACTATACTTGGGTTTCTCTAACGAGGCATCTGAGGGTAGTATCTCCAAGATGGAATATAGCACGACTTTTCGCGTCTTTCTCGGTCAAGCCGCTAGAGTGACTTGATCTGCAGCATTGCTTAATACGGTTGAGATCATGCGACATCTTGCGGCTGGACCAAGAAAGACGCAAAAAATCGTGCCATATTCCATCTTGGAGATACTACTCTCAGATGCTACGTTAGAAAATCCCAAGTATAGCCGAACAATCTCGGGAAAGACGACTTGTAGATTCCATCTTGTAGATATCCGCCACCTCCATTTGTCAATTCATTCGGTACCAAGTCGACAGCTATTTTGCAAGAAATATGACAGTAATGTAGTATACACCGTAAAATGGGTGCTCTAGTTAGCAGGAGAAATATTAATCTTACTTTAGACTGTCCGACTACTACTACCGAATTTTATTACAACATTGAATTCATACATCATTTAGTCAATTGCCTATTTTACTCGAGAAACAGATATGTATGAGGTGAATTCATTTAGTGGTAATAATTTTTCAGGTATATACGTACGTTCTTTCTTGACGGATACAGTTTTCTTTCAGTTAATTTGGAAATTTATTTTCTGACGAGTACCAAACAGCTAGAAATATGTACAAATCATGCACGCTTTGTTAAATAATAAAGATTAAGATTTCTTAATGCGAGTCATGATTTTAGTGTATTCTGGAGGTATGAGCAAATATGGATACTGCAGGAGGATACATCTAAACTGGAGGAAAACATACTTAATAGAGCCTCGACACGCTAACCATGCATCAATTGCGACTTGAACGTTGAAAATGAAAGATCATTAAAGTAAGAGGCAATTTCAGTGGTGACAGGTGAACGAAGTTATGAAGTATTCGCAGAATAATTTAATGAGTTTTTCTCCGGAATATATGGCTTGGTTCATATCTCTTAACAACAATTTTTGAAACTCGAAATTCAAGGAAACACCTGTCCGTTAAATTGAATTGGTATCGTAATACTACCTCACTGGATGTTCTTGTAAAGCAACTTTTTAAAGAGCTGTAAGTAGCATAATCTAATCCGTCGTAAGTAGTATTATCCATGTTAAAACGAATTGTTGGGTATTAAAATTTACAAACTTTTGCAAAAATCTGAAATTTATTCGTAAAATAAAATTGCTCCAGATAAAGACTTTATATCATGAAATTCTGTGATTTTGATAAATCATTGGTACAATGACATTTCTGAGAGTTTTATGACTATTCCACTTAAAATGTATACTTTATTCCAAATTGCATGTGCATGTTGACTTGAGTATATTTTCCAGAATGTCCCAGAGACCGGGAAAGTATTCTCTCCACTTTCGACAGTAAATTAGTGCATTTAACAAGTACTATTATTGCGAGTTGATTAAGACGTGGCGGCCACCCGCAAATGAATGTCCTCCGCAACGGCAGCGAGAGGGAACAAGGCGGTGCTCCCGGAGCGCTATCTGTGCAGCGGCCGTGCATCATGAGTGGCTTCAGCTCCTCCAGTTACCGCCTCCACTCGAGGAATCGCGTTGCCCGCGCGCCACGATGTATTATTTTCCGTTCCTCGTATTCGGGCGGGCGGGCGGGCGGGCGGGCGGCGCGCCGCCTTGGCGCCTTGAAGGGGGCAGAAGGGCTGCCTGCACGTGACGGCGAGTGGCGGCCCTGGAGGGGCACCGGCGGACACGCGCTCTCTCCGGCTGCATCCGCCCCCCCCTCGGGGGGGGGGCGGAGATGAAGTTGCAGCGGCGCTGCGGAGGTCGCTGCCTCTACCCGGCGCTCCTTCCCACGCGCTGCTTCGCGCTGGTGAAACGCTTCCAGAAGGGTCAGAGACAGATGGGAAACTAGGGGTGCTAAATCAGCACGTACTCTCTCGCCTGTATTTCCACGAAAAATTCTCAAATTTTCGAACAATTTTACACGACTTCATTTCAAAATCTATCTTTATGGAACAGATTTCATTAAATTAGTAAGGTTTCAGTAAGGTTCATAATTGTTGTTGTGGGAAGACGCCGAAAAAAATTTGAACTATTGCAATTTTCGAAAAATCACGGTTTTCAACCAACAGGAGGCCAGCACTATTCTCTTAAACGTCCTTCACATTATCCAGCAACTAAATTTAATAAAAAACGATGGAGTCATTTTTATTTCAAAATTTCGAAAATATCCCAGTGGCTTCATGTAAAGTACCCTCCAAAATTAAAATATCGGTTTCAATTTCAAGGGATCACGACATCAGTCAGATCAATTGAGGAAAATAAATTTTGAAGAAAATCAGCTGAACGATTTAGCCACTAGCGATGTTCACAGTTGGACAGACGTTTTGCCGTCAATCGATTTTTCGTTACCAAGGATTCACAAAACTTGGATTCTACATCACGTGTTAGAAGACATATTTTCACAATTTAGAGTGTGGATTTATAAACTTTTTCGTCATCAGGGCCCGGTAATAGGAGTTTTTCTGCGGAAAATGCTGTTTTCGCGAAGCATTACATAACTTTTCCTCTACTCGGTGCGAGAATGAAAATTGTTCATAATTTCAAAAGTAATCGCCGTAATTAATATACGGTCTACGGAACCACGACTGTACCCAGACGTGTACCTCTTCCTCCGAAGTAAATCGGCCATGAATATCGTCAGGGTTCCAAAAATGTGAAAATCGCATGGCGAGAGTTCTGGACTGTATGGGGGGGGTGAGTGAGCTTCCTAGCAGAACGTCTGTAGCGTAGACGAAACAACCTCCGTCTTTTGCGTTTGGACTTGGAGAGTTTCAATTTTTGCAAATTTTCCACGTACCGCAGTGCCTTTAGTGTGGCGATGTGTTCCAGAAAGTCAGTGGTCAGTGGGCCCTTGCAGTCAAATAAAAAGGACAGCATGACTTTCCCGGAGATGACAGACTGTGCTCGGTTTTGGATTTTTCGGTGGGGGTGAATCCATGTGCTTCCATTCTTTGCTCAGACTTTTGCACTCCTGCTCAAAACGATGACACCATGTATCAACTCTCCACCTTCAATACGGGTCAGGAAACTATATTCTTCAAAGTGATACCATTTCATGTGCTGCAGTGATGTCGACATTCTGCTCAATTTCTCTTCCTTCTTCAGACTGTTGGAGCGTGGTACACCACAGCGACGGCTAACTTTGGGAATAGGGGCTACTTTTCGTTAAAGACGATGGAAGATTGACAACCCTGACAGATATCACAAAATGGAAAGCAGTTAATTACGAAATAAAGTTTGAAAAATCATTAATTACCTACTGATTAGAAGGTACTGATGTCAATCATTTAAGAGACTCACCCAGAAAGTAAGTTACCCCAAATCGTCAACCACAAGAAAACACCATTTCATGGGAAAACGTTATTGTAACACATTCAGCACATGTTGCATTATTTTCCCACATCATCGACATCAGAATTTAGACATTTGTCATACCGTGCATCAACACTTGTGTCCTTGTCATAGACGCCAGCCGCCTGAGATAGTTTCGTCTTTGAACGCCACAGGTGGTAGCAGGTCTTCAACTCTGCGACTCCATGATTCACGTAAAGCTAACCGGACATGAATTGTGTAAAGAAAGACAGAAATCGCTGGATACGAGACCGGATGATAGAGGACACCTCCCAGCGGAACTACTACCAAAGATCGGTTGTCAGCCGGGTCGGGTGTGGCCTAGCTTTATCATGCAGGAAGGCAACACCGGCACTGATCATCCCGTGACACTTGTCGGATGATCAGTGTCGCTTAAGCGTATTGAAATATTTTAGTTTATTTATTTATTTATTTATTTACGTCAAAAAACAGTTAAAAACTGCGTATGACGGGCTATGGGGAAAAGTGAATTGTGTGCACATTTTCAAAATTCTGTGATCCCTACACTAAATCATATACTACTTAAGTTTTGAATTTTGAAAGGGAGAAAAAAAACAAAAAAACTCCCATGTAATAAAATCGATTTTCAAGGATAAATAAGCAATAAATTTTGAATTTTCAAAGGGAGAAAAAAAGAAAAAAACTCCCATGTAATAAAATCGATTTTCTAGGATAAATAAGCAATAAATTTTGAATTTTGAAAGGGAGAAAAAAACAAAAAAACTCCCATGTAATAAAATCGATTTTCAAGGATAAATAAGCAATAAATTTTGAATTTTGAAAGGGAGAAAAAAAAACAAAAAAACTCCCATGTAATAAAATCGATTTTCTAGGATAAATAAGCAATAAATTTTGAATTTTGAAAGGGAGAAAAAAAACAAAAAAAACTCCCATGTAATAAAATATATTTTCAAGGATAAATAAGCAATAAATTTTGGCTCTTATTACTTCCTGCCTCGACAACATGGAAACGATGATTTGAATAATTGTATTTCCCACTGAATTCTAGAAGACGTGCACAGAAAATGAAGTTACATTTATGTCCAGAAGCAAAACAAGGGGCCATCTTAGTAAATGCGCACGTGCGCAAATGGATTATGCTGTCATCCAGTCTCGCCACGTAAAATAAGGCATTAACTAACTAACTAACTGTCACAGAATCCTATCACCCCATGCACGCGTTCGTTGAAACTCCGAAATTGTTTGTCAAAAGGAAGCGCGTAAATCTGTCTAAAGGTCAACCTTTTGGAATAACATCTTGCTGCACTAAACTCTGACACTTTTAGTCTAATGCTCCGCAGTTACTACAACGCAGGAAATCAGGATTTAACATTATTATGGGGCAGCAAGAAAAGGAAGTAAACTCTAACACGCTCATCCCGACTTCGATATTCATAGTTTCTCGGCGATCCATTCCCCAAAAGAAACGAGGACCTGCCGCCTTGTTTTACCTCAAAACTCTTAATGTAATGACTTTTCTTCATGTTCTCATCTTCACTCACAACCCTTGCCGATTATGATGTAAATGAGCTCCTGACGAAAGGAGTTCCAACGCTATTCGCGGAATCGCTCGCCTCCTCGGCGACATTTGCGCTGTCAGCGGCCAGCGCGTGGGCGAAGCCTGCCATGAAAGGACGCCGCGCGGCGACGGGCCCAGTATGCTCATGGCGTGTCCGCGCCTTTCGCGGGACGGCCCCACGCGGAAGGTCAATGCTGCACGCAGAGCACAGTTCGCTTCAAATAATTGCGGATTTCTTCTCTTCTTCCTAGGGCTTTTATCCAGCCGACAGCCGGTTGTCCTTTACGTCCCGAAGGGACGCATATTCGACCATACACTAGACAAACACTTGCGGGCTCCTCTGATCTGGGGTCAGCAGAACGCGAGGCCCTCCGCGACAACACATACAAAGTCAAGGGACAAACAGCCATGACCAAGGCCGGACTCGAACCCGCGACCCTTCGGACCGAAGCGCTGAGTCGGTACTCGCTCTTAGCCACCTCAGCCATCCAGGTCGGCTGCAGATTTCTAATATACAGAATAACTTATATACTGAATAACAGATAATTGCATTTTTTTTATTTTCCTTTTTGGCTTCAAGGCCATAAAAGGAACTAATTAATTAAATTTACTGCCAAGAAACATTATTCTGGTATGAATAGTTTTTATATGCTTCAGTTGACACATGAGGAGTGAGAACATTATGAAAGTAAACGTCTTTCTATTGACACACCCAAAGGGCTCATAAGTCAGGCTTCAAAAACAGACGTCATATTAACGAATGTAGGTTTTACTAATTGCTGACCTGGATGGCCGAGGTGGCTAAGAGCGAGTACCGACTCAGCGCTTCGGTCCGAAGGGTCGCGGGTTCGAGTCCCGCCTTGGGCATGGCTGTTTGTCCCTTGACTTTGTGTGTGTGTGTGTGTGTGTGTGTGTGTGTGTGTGTGTGTGTGTTGTCGCGGAGGGCCTCGCGTTCTGCTGACCCCAGATCAGAGGAGCCCGCAAGTGTTTGTTTAGTGTATGGTCGAATATGCGTCCCTTCGGGACGTAAAGGGCAACCGGCTGTCGGCTGGATACAAGCCCTAGGGAAAAAAAAAAGGTTTTACTAATTTCCAATATCAACGAACGACATTCAATATAATTGAAATGTTTGTGAATAACTTTAATTCGAATAATTCAGTTAAATAATATAATAAATATAATAATATTAAATTAACAAAAATTAATTTTTAAATAATTAAATTATATAAATAAAATTAGTAATTTATTTTAATAATAATAATTTTAAATTCATTCATGAAAAATTCTTTATAAGAAAACATCAAGTCGACTGGACACTAACCACATAAAAATATTTTAAGTTGTGCCACTGGGTGTTTCACATCTCGAGATGAAAATGAATAAACAATTTCGTAATCGTATTTCGAGCAAAGCGTACAAAAATTTTATATAAAAAGGTGAAAGTAACTTCCAATGTATTGTCAAATGTTCACTTGTAGAGTTCCCACCACATCAAAACATTCCTTAAACTTTAAAGATTATTCCCAAAACTATTATGCAATAAAATATCGAAACAAATGTACGTGAGTTGAAACAGTAATAAACTATAAAGCTAAGGTGAACCTATTATAATTTATAAGGGTAGTTCTCATTTTGTGACTGTTTCAATAAAAAGTTACCATTTTAAACTCACGGAAAGTAAAGTCAATCAAAAACTTACTTTTACTTATTAAAACAACAGTTTCAGTCAGAGCGCAGTTTTTCTCTCTCAACATATCGTTGCACATTCACAGAAATGTACAAACGTTAGATAACATAACAATTATTTATATATTATCTGGTTCAATATCAACATTAATTTGTCTATTATCTGGTTCAGAACAATGTAGTACATCATTCACAGAACCATTCAACTTCACGAAATTCTTCTCATTTCCAATATCAGATTTTGAGGGACCGACTTCATAACGAAAATGACCACATTTATAAGACGTCCAATTCTGTTAAAATTACATTTCGCGCTTCCAATTCGCACACTCTACACTTGGATTTTCGTAACGTGGCAGCTGAGAGTATGATCTTCAAGATGGAATATGACACGGGTTTTCGCGTCTTTCTCGGTCTTGCGGCTAGAGTTACTTGATCTGCAGCACTGCTTGATACGGTCGCGATCTTGCGGTAGGAGCGAAAAAGACGCGAAAAGTCGTGCTATATTCCATCTTGAATATAATATCTTCAGCTGCCACGTTACGAAAACCCTGAAGAAAACTGAATAACTAAACCATCAAAGAACCTTCCCAGAGTTCAGGAATCATGGAGGGCTAGTGTACTAACACAACTGGTACGATGTGTCTGTGAGGTGCGAGGTCCGTCCGGAAACATAATTGGGGAAGACGAGACCCTCTCATACGCTACTTCCCGTGAACTCTGATAGCAATCATCTTAAAGGTAAACGAGATGGTTCATCTCAGTTTCGAAGATAGCGTCAATTCTGTGGAAGAAAACAATCGCGAGGGTCCCGAAGATCCCATCGTATCAGTTAAGGGTCGAGATCAAGTGTTGGAGTTTTCGTTGCAGTGCGAAGGTTTCAAATGAGTGGACTCGATTTAGAAAGACACTGACCCTGCCCTTCCCTTCCGAAGATCAGAACATTTTGAAGCCGCTTTTTTGCTTCCAAAACTAGCAGCTCTAATGAGTGTGTTGAGGTGTTTTGCAGGGAGAGAGAGAAATGTACCCATAATAATTTACGAGTTGTTCCTGCGAGTCGAGTTAGATTGATTGATTGATTGATTGATTTTTTCGGGTTTCCAGACACGTTAACTGCTTCGGTCATTAGTCCCGTTAGTGTAGTGCATGTTTTTTTCTCGGGAGCCGGCGGTGATCTTCCTCCGCTGGATAGCGATATCCGGCGCCGACCTACCGTCGGTGGGGTTTCCCCCTAACCAGGGCTCTCCCACCAACGGGGCACCGCCCCAGCCGAGACAAGCTCGAAGCTCCCGACCGGTCTCTCGGAATATGTGGTAGTGTAGTGCATGTTAGTGTGTGAGTGTAAAGGGAGAGGATAGGACAAGGAAGAGGAAGGAAAGATCGCGCGCGGTCCGTGGCCTGTTTGTTAGGGCACTTCTCCGGCAAACGCCTGGTGTTGATCGGAGAAACAACGGAAAACTACCGATCAGAGCAGGCGGCCGCTGGAATTCTCCTCCAGACAGCGACTGAATTCGACCTAGCTGAAAAGCTAGTATCGAAAAATCCTGCCGCCGTCGGGACTCGAACCTCGGACCTCCCGGTCAGAGGCGCTGCAGTGACATCAGTTGATGCACTGAGCCACCGCTCCCGGTGAGTCGAGTTAGAGCTTCGAGAAATTGGGAATTGACATTTAACTCGATCACTTGGGAATATACGCTTACGAAACCGTCGCGCAGCTTTCTGTATCCATGTCGGGCACTTTAGGAGACGCAACGTCGGCGCAAAGGGAGCCGAGTTGTCCGCGAGGCGCCGGCTGCTTCTGCGCGTGGCGAGCGCGTTTCCTCCGCTGCGCGCCGTAAATGGCGCGCGTGCGCAGTGAATCACGCGCAGGGCGTCGCCAGCGCAGGCGGCGCGCGGCCCTCGGCCAGGCCCTGGACCGCAGGGGGCGGCCCTCGGAGGGAAGCGGCCGCGAGCTTCGCATCGGCGCTCCATTACACCGGCAGCTCTCCAAATGCAGCTCTTGGCATTTCCATTAACTCCGTACGCATAAATACTCGCAATAAAAAGGAATAAAAGCTTTTAACGTCAGCAAATATAGACGAAAGAGTAATGTCATCTGTAACATAACACGTTTCACAATATATTTTAGGAATTTCTTGGTACTTAACTCGTATATAATTTTACTCTTGGGTACCAATTTCCTCAGAAGCTTTAATGTGTTTATTTCTGCTCTCTCCTGTCTTCTCGTTATTGATCCTCTCGCTGAAGAAATCGACAATATTACGAGATCTTACGAGGTGAAGAGCGACCATGATGAAACAAAAAGCAACATTCAAATTCAAGTTGAATAAATTAGAATGAATCAAACTACAAAAATATGTGGTTCCAACTAACAATAAAATGTCTATGATCTTCCGGTGTGAGAAACGAACGATTATTCACCATTGGGTTGGGTTCCAAACGACATATTGTTTGAGAGGTATACCAGGAAGCAGAGCTAAATAGAAGGAATTGGTGGAGGCAAGATCAAGAGGAGGATAATGTGGACTCGGCTGGAATGCGCAGTAGTTCCACAAAGTTCTGTCCACACCCAGTACCTTCGGAAAAGGAAACCGCACGTACAACGAAGAATATTCAAAGCTTTTTTTCTTAAAAATAAGGGTCTCCATTTGGGACGCGCCTGCACCGGTTGAGTACGCCCTAAACGCCAGCGACGGCGCGACGGTCATCGGAAGGCGAAGCCCGAGCTGTCAGAACGAGTTCCCAAGGCGCACCGAGCCGCGCGAGAAGCGGGGGGAGGGGCAAGGGGGCGGGGCGCTCTGGGAACGCGGCGCGACAGCACGATCCGCGTCGGGCGCAGACACAACTGGCAGCGCGCACGGCGAAGCGGCGCGCCCGCCCCGACGCCTATAAACACCTCTCTTCCGCTGGCACTACCAAAATCGGTTACCACAAAACCACATATACCACCATTTAGAACTATTTAATTGCTAATTAATTACGCAAAAATTAATTTTTTTGCTCTTCAAACTTTTGCGTTATGAATGGTGAGCTAGCGGAAGATTCCGCTGGATCAACCACAATTAGTTACCACAAAACCAAATACACCAACTTGTAGAGCGATTTAATTGCTAATTAATTACGCAAAAATTATTTCAATTGCTCTTCAAACTTCCGAGTAAATAATTATAAACTAGCACTTCCGGTTTCCGCTGGCACTACCACAAACGGTTACCACAAAACCACATACGCCATCTTGTAGAGCGATTTAATTGCTAATTAATTACGCAAAAATTAATTTTTTTGCTCTTCAAATTTTTGCGTAATGAATGGTGAGCTAGCGGAAGATTCCGCTGGATCTACCACATTTAATTACCACAAAACCAAATATACCATCTTGTAGAGCGATTTAATTGCTAATTAATTACGCAAAAATTAATTTTTTTGCTCTTCAAACATTCAAGTAATTAATTGTAAATTGCCGGGCACACGCGGCCCGCCGGCCGGCCGGCCGGCCGGCCGAACGGTTGGCGTCGTGACGTCACGGTTGAGGGGTATCCAGGCCGCAGCCGTCGCGCCGGCGCCGCTGCCCGCCCGGCTGACTGGCAAAAATGAAATACACGAACTGGCCGTGAACTGACTTCGGTATTGAAAATTATGCCAGTACTTTGTTATGTTCATAACAACAGAGAAATGGGCCGATAATTTTGAATTTCATTTTTGTTGTCTTTTTTGAAGAGCGGCTTAATTTTAGCTGTTTTGAAAATATCTGGAAACGTTCCAGTGCATAAAGATGCATTAAATATGTGAGTTAACGGGTGTATAATGGCATACGCGCAAGTCTTTAACAAAGAATCCGGGAATTCATCTAAACCGGACGAATATTTATTTTTAAGTTTACCGATTATTTTGAGAATTTCATAGGAAGAAGTTTCGGAAACGAACATTGTGTCTAAAATTTTGGGTGAACTATCTGTTTTTGAATTTTGTGGCTGAAGACTCTTAGTGAGATCGGCAACAATTCTCCAAAAGTATTGGTTAAAGAGACTAGCCATTGTTGCCGGATCGTTCACATTTATATCGTTATATTTTAAAACAACATTCTCTACGGGTTTTTTAGTTGATTTGGTAGTATTTTTTATTATATTCCACATTGCTTTAGTTTTATTATTTGAGTTCAAAATATCCTGATCGTTTTTCATGATTTTAGCCTGCCTTATGACTTTTCGTTTGTATTTTTTAAAGTAGATAAGGAAATCTTGAGATACGTCATGACGTTTAGAAATGAAAGAAAGAATTCGCTTGTTTTTACAAGATGTGCTAATCCCTTGTGTTATCCAAGAATTGCTTTTCCGTGAAATATTTAATTTTCGTTTTTGAAGAGGAAAGCAAGGGTTAAAATGAAATGAAAGAGTTGAAGAAAAAAGAATTATATTTGTTGTTTGTATCAACAGTATTATAAACCGCTTCCCATGACTCCTGCATCAAGTAATCAATGACTAATTTAATTTTACTTTTAGTAAACAATCTAGTCATACTTGTATTATTTACTGTGTCAGTGATGGCATTTCTTATAATGGTAAGAATTTGTGGATCGTGGTCACTGTATCCTAAATCTTTTGTTTCAACTTCATATCGAGTAGTAGTTTTGTTAATTATAATTTGATCAATTGCCTTCATCGAATGTTGTGTGATCCGTGTAGGTACATTAATTGTAATGTCTAAATTGAAGGACTTAATTAAATTGAGAAACTTTTCTTTCTCGCAAGAATCGACCAGAAAATCAATGTTAAAATCTCCGCATAACAATGGATTCAAAAGAGCGATTGCTGACTTTGTTAAGTGTTATCTCCAGGTTTTCTAAGAACAAAATATAATCTGCAGTTCTCTTTGTTGGAGGTCTGTAAATGCAAAGTATTATCACTTTTAGTGAAGTAAGATGTACAACAGAAATTTCGAAAATATTTTCAATGGAATACACATTTAATTCCGCCAAGAATCTCAAGAAAAAGCTTATTCATCCGCCATCTCAAGAAAAAGAGCTTAAACATTTTCAGTAATACTTTAAACATAAGAGTTCATTTTCAACTTCATTTTCTGTGCATGTCTTCTAGAATTCAGTGGGAAATACAATTATTCAAATTATCGTTTCTATGTTGTCGCGGCAGGAAGTATTATTCCGAAGGACAACATGGATAAGAGCCAAAATGTATTGCTTATTTATCCTTGAAAATAGATTTTATTACATGGGAGTGTTTTTTTTCCTCCTTCTCCTGTTTTCAAAATTTAAGTAGTATATGACTTAGTGTAGGGATCACAGAATTTTGAAAATGCGCACACAATTCACTTTTCCCCATAGCACGTCATACGCAGTTTTAACTGTTTTTTTATGTTAAATAAATAAAAAGAGTTTGTGTGAAAATTACGGGGAATTGGCAATGGTAAATAAGTTACGCTGTTAATGTTTTAATTTATGTGAAGAATAGATCCACTCTCAGGCCCAGTCTGCAGGATGTGAGTGTCCCGCGAGGGGAAGGGGGGGGGGGCAAGAGGCGATGAACTATTGAATTTGTTTGTTAGATGACCTTGAGATTTCGACGGTCTGTGTTCCCACCTCGTTTCAATCTCCACACTACCCCTTCTCTTTCCCCTTGAAGCTGCCACCCGACTCTCGCTTGACGTCACAAACTTACAGTATTATTTAGTGTATTTAGTATTATTAGTTAAGTGTTTTGTAAAAATATTTGTTAGAGTGTATAATACATTACTTTTTTATAGGGGTATTTTACTTTTCTCTCTTGAGCAGAGCATGTGCATGTGCTTCTTTACAGATAACCAGTTTGTGTGAAATGAGGCAGTCACTAGTATTTATTAATTTCATTAGATTTCTCTTAATGTACATTGTTATATTTAATGTATTATAATATTGGTATTTTCATGTAGAATTATAACGAATATGTAATATTACAACTGATATTATTGACATAGACAAAATAAATACAATAAATAATAAAATATTTTATTGAACTTCTGTGTAGTTTGTGTTCAGAATTATTTAAACACACAATACAAAACAAAAAATACGTCAAACATATTTAATACTTATTTAATATTTGTCTTTCATTTTTATGTATATTTTTTGGTTTTAATATTTTTACTTTACACATCTCAATATTTTACTAGCTGCACAGCAGTGAAGTTTTTAATTCTTCTAGGTCTTTGAAAAAATTGGTTTATTTCTTAAGGCTTTATTACATTGCCAACGATTCAACAATGCCTAATTGACCTAATCGGGGCTCACACCAGACCTGTATATTGTGGATTACGTACTTCAAATCAAGTTAGTTAAAACTACACTGATTTCAAAACACAAATACTTCGACTACACTGTCATTACATGTATTTAAGAAATAGGAAGACTATTTGGAAAAGGGGCTGGCAGATAGTTTGTAATTGAATGTTTTAAACATGGTGGAAATTTCCACCATGGTTTTAAAGGAGTTTGAATATAGATATTTCTTGTCAACAATGTCATGAGGTACAAACACGTGATGAGTTGAGACCGAAACAACATGTAGTATGTAGTACGAAACATCAGAATATGTACATAAATACAAGTACATGTAGTATGAAACATCAGAATATGTACATAAATATGTAATAAAAACAGGAAGGGGGGGGGACCGAATACCGAAATAATAGCGGTAAAGGTATTTATACCGGTATAGAAATACCTTTACCTCTATTATACCTTTATTCAAAATACCTTTAAAAATACCGGTATAAGACGTCAAATACCGGTATTTTTAGAGGTATTTTACCTTTATCCGACGTCTATACCGGTAAAATACCTCTATTTAAAGGTATTATACCGGTATTCTCTCATCAAAATACCGGTATTTTCCTATGAAAATACCGGTATTTCAGTAGAATCATACAGGTATTTGGGGGAAATTCATTGTGATTTTTTTCCGCTGAGATGGCTCAGAGGAAACAACTGTTTACACGGCAGAGTTTCTGACCGGGAGGTCCTAGGGTTCGAGTCCCGAGGGTGGCGGATTTTCGACACATATTCTAGCTAGGTCGAGTTCTGCCGTTGACTGGGAAGTCGAGTTCTGTCGTCAGACGGATGGACCACCCAACGGTTTTCGCAGACATCAACACGAGCTCGTTCGCTGACCTTGGACCTCACGTCCGGGCGCAGAGCTTGGCGACACGTCATAGATAAAAAATGGAGAAACGTGTCTTCTTATCCATAAATGAGTCCTCCCACGCATACCAAACTTCCTTTTTGCACGACTGTGTTTATCACTAAATACGATTATTTGCTTAAACTTGATCGTATCACTAACATTCCCGAAAATAATTATTTTCAGTTTGCCCAGTTTCCTTATTCTGCACCATAATTAATAATTATATATATATACATATATATATATATATATATATATATATATATATATATATATATATATATATATATATAGAAAGAGAGAGAGAGAGAGATTAATTATATATAATTATTAATTGTAACTAAAACAATATTGACATTGAATGCTAATAGACATTAACTATTCTTATTTAAATTAAATGTTAATTTTAATTAAAAAGTAAAAATGTTAATATTGATAAACTCTTTTTTATTAATTAATAATATTAGTATATATTTCTTATTATTAAGGAAGAAACATTCTTCTCGAAGTGGGCTCCTCCAGATGCATTTTACAATGTAAGCTACCCGCGTAGAAGGGAACCCTTGCCCACATGCGATGTTAATAGCTAATAATAATAGTAATAATAAAAATAATAATAGTAATGTAATATAATAATAACAATATAATAATAATAACATAATAATTTACTTTTATTACAAATTTTCTCAATATTTGCAGTTAATGTCAAAATATATTAAACCCTTCATATTAACCAGGAAAATAACATTTTATTTTAGCCCTATTTATTAATGTATAATTAAGATTTAATTGTGAAATGAAGTAAAATGAAATCATTTTTTAACAATAACAAAACTGGGCCTGAAAGCCTGAGCGTTCGTGATTATCTCAAGGTGTCAACGCTTCCTCAGTTCGCCGAAGGAGGAGTCGGGGAGGGAACAAACGGTCCTACGCCTACGATCGGCGCATACGTTGACAGCCTCTCCATGTGCGAAATACAAAGACAGGCTTAGGTCATCCTTCAGGCCAGATGGGAGATAGCTCGATGTAGGACACTACGAAAAGGTTCTCTTTAATGGAATCAATAATTATTATTTCATATTTCAACTTTTCCGAAGTTTAAATTAAGGGAGGTTTTCAATACATACAACGTATGCAAAACGTAAACGCCCGAAAACAAAACATTTACAATAATAAGAATAGAATTTAATACAGTTGTTTTATATATATACAAAATAATAATTTAAACAATAAATAACAAATATGAAATGATATTTGATTAATAAACATTTTGTGAGATATTATTAACTAAAGTAACCTATTTTTTCAACATGTATGGATGGTAAGCTATATTTCTTCATTGAAAATACCGGTATAACCTTTATGGACGTCCATACCGGTATAGACGTCCTATAGAGGTATTTTACCGGTATAAAAGAATAAAGGTATTTGAAAAAGGTATGGAAAAATACCGGTATTATACCGGTATTTTTTACCGGTATTCAATACCTTTTCGGTCCCTGGAAAGAATATGTAACAAACAGGGAAGAATATGTAATATCGAATATAATATGTTACATTAAAATACTCGAATTATAAACACATTAACATAATACAAACTCATTTTTATAAAATATTTCCTATACAAAGTTTAAAAGCATTTCAAACGTTTTAAAATTCATTTGGAAAGCACAAGTGATGCACAAGTGAGCCAAATAGCAATGGAACAAATGTTCTAAAGATAATGTTTATCCTTCCATAATTATTAAATATCTACACATATCCAAAGAGTCGTCAATCGCATTACTGATTTATGATTAGCAGATGCTACAAAAAATGCCCATAATTCAAACCTCGATTTACAAATAACTTTGCCACTGTGAAAGAACAGTAAGTCACGTGTACAAATAGTTCTGCTATAACCCTGTAAGGGTTACATAGTCACATAAGCAATGTTTTGCGATATAGCCCGACACAATTGAAACAATACAATGTCAACAAAATGAATTTCTAACTCGATACCACAGAACGTACTACGATAGAATCAAGTATTTTCCAACATATCGTAGATTAGGACACGCATACAGCGAACATTAGCAAAGTACTTGGAAGACCTTTATGAACATAACAAAGTACTGGCATAATTTTCAATATCGAAGTCAGTTCACGGCCAGTTCGTGTATTTCATTTAAATATGCCAGTCAGCCGGGCGGGCAGCGGCGCCGGCGCGACGGCTGCGGCCTGGATACCCCTCAACCGTGACGTCACGACGCCAACCGTTCGGCCGGCCGGCCGGCCGGTCGGCGGGCCGCGTGTGCCCGGCAATTTACAATTAATTACTCGAATGTTTGAAGAGCAAAAAAATTAATTTTTGCGTAATTAATTAGCAATTAAATCGCTCTACAAGATGGTATATTTGGTTTTGTGGTAATTAAATGTGGTAGATCCAGCGGAATCTTCCGCTAGCTCACCATTCATTACGCAAAAATTTGAAGAGCAAAAAAATTAATTTTTGCGTAATTAATTAGCAATTAAATCGCTCTACAAGATGGCGTATGTGGTTTTGTGGTAACCGTTTGTGGTAGTGCCAGCGGAAACCGGAAGTGCTAGTTTATAATTATTTACTCGGAAGTTTGAAGAGCAATTGAAATAATTTTTGCGTAATTAATTAGCAATTAAATCGCTCTACAAGTTGGCGTATTTGGTTTTGTGGTAACTAATTGTGGTTGATCCAGCGGAATCTTCCGCTAGCTCACCATTCATAACGCAAAAGTTTGGAGAGCAAAAAAATTAATTTTTGCGTAATTAATTAGCAATTAAATAGTTCTAAATGGTGGTATATGTGGTTTTGTGGTAACCGATTTTGGTAGTGCCAGCGGAAGAGAGGTGGGTAGAGTTGCGTCTGCACTGCAGATAGGCCGAATAGAGAACGAAGCCTCTTGGAGCGGACGCATCAAGTTTTCAACGCGGTTTGGGAGGCGATAAGGTTCGGTTGTAGCGAACGTTATAAACATGATATCAAGACGTGTCATCGCCTGTCGGTAAGTGTTAATTTCATTTATCTCTCATGTAGGTGGTGCCATGTGCGTAGCAATGCGCGGCAACAGCGCATCGAACTGCGAGTCGCTTGTACGCTGCCGGTCCTGAATATCGTTAATGATCCCGCCAAGTCCCAGTGTCCTCATTTGAGGACACCAACTTTCAACAATAAATTACAACAATGAAACATCCTTTTGATGAATGTTTTTATCTGCAATCGAAACTTTCGGGGTTTTGAAGTATTACACCCGTTGTGCAAGTCTCTCACTCACATAACACAGTTTTAGAGAATTATAAAAATAAGCGAAGGAAAAGGTAAAAACAATACATTTCAAATCAATAATGACATGAAACAAAGAAACAAAAATGTCCCATCTTGATATATATTGTTCACTAACAATTCAAATAAATAATTATGAACTTCTCTCATTGCAAAAATGTTTGCATTAATAAAATTTTACAATTTAAACACATGTCCTCAATTGAGGACACTGGGACTTAATGGGTTAATTGTACCAACATTCAATGTGGTTTTAGTGTAAAGACGTTTCTTTTCTCTTTGTTCATGTAATTTAATGTATTATGAATTATCAGTTTTATATTATTATTATTATTATTATTATTATTATTGTTGTTGTTGTTATTTTAGCATAATTATTAAAATTATTATTATATTTGCATGAAATTGATTACCTTATTTATGTAATTAACTGCCACCGGGTTTCAGCCAATTGCAGTTTAAATAATGCGCGCAGAAATTGAAAGCAAACTATGCAGCCTCTGGCCTGAGAGAGGTGACTGTGGTTTTGTTAGATACTCAGGAACTGCAAATAATTCAAAACAATTAAACAGTTTCTATTTTCACTGAAAATATAAATAGTTCATGATATGCCCCAATCTCTCGTACTGCGCGTACCGATTGAGTTCTCACACTCAGTACGTCGCTAAGTATTTATTGATTGATTGATTGGTTGATTGTTAGTGATTCTGCGCGCTACAACTACTATGCTCATTAGTTCCGTAACTGTAGTGCGTGTTTTGTTCGGGATGTGGCGGTTGTCTTCATCCGCTGGATGGCGAGGTCCGGCGCCGACCTACCGTCAGGTAACGGCATTTTCCCCAACCAGGTATCTCCCGCCCTCAGCTAGCCCGCAGGCTACCGCCCTCAGTCGAGACAATTTCTAAAGTCCCCGGTGTGGTAGTGGAGTTGCTAGTTATGATACAGCTGACATTATGGAACAGGAAGGCTTCAAAGAAGAGAAATCCGGATATTAAATATTTTCTATTCACGTAATGTCATTTAATAGCATAATACTGCACTATCTGTGATGACAATATTTTTTAAAGTATTGAAATTATTTCAGTATTATACGAGTGCATTTCATTTGCTGTTGTCAACAAAAGTTCGTGCTACTTTTTGGAAAACCATTTTATGTGGTTTTGCTCAGCAACAATTTGGCTGTTGCATATCACTTGTTTATGCATAAAATTACCACAACAATCAAATAGAATATTTTGTCATCAATACCTCAGACCGTGAATTTTCAGGGTTCAAATCCCCGCGTTGGCATATTTTAGAGGCATCGCAGAGATCATTGTTAGCCCTCTGTCGGTTGTCCGATTAATACCAGGCGAATGGGCCACGGACCGCAAACAATATTTCCTTCAACATGGCATAAGAACAAGGTTAAAGAGACGAAAGGGCCTTAGCCTGCTTATCAGAGTACTACTCTTGCATTCTCTGGTGTTGATGGATGACACGGCAGAAATCTACCGATGCGTGAGCTACAATTCTCCTCCACACACAGTGGCTGGATTCGGCCTCGCTACGTAATTAGCGTTGGACAACCGTCAAACCTTTGGTCAGAGGTGCGACAGAGGCGCTGATGGCGCGGAAAGGAGTTTCATGGGTGAAGCCTCCTTCGGCGGAGCTGATGCCGAAGGCGGCAGCGGCGCTGCCGCGGGGAGGCCTCGATGCAGGCAGCAGGCAAAGCGGGAGGGGCGGAGCAGGGACGGCTTGGGGGAGGAGAGAGGGGGGAAGGAAAGGGGATCAGAGAATAGGTAGGGGTAAGTGGCCCAAGAGCGGGGGAGTGGAGGGGAAGGGATGGGGTGGTTGGGGAGGGGAAGAATGGAAAGAGGGGAGATTGCAAGAGGGGAGTAGAGTGAAAGGGGATAGGATTGAGGGGGAGGGGAGATATGTTAAAGCGGGGGGACGGGATACGGCAGGGCGTAGGGTAATTGGGATTGGAGAAGGGGAGGAGGGTCAGGAAGTGGACCGGGGGAGGGTGATCGGGGGAAAATACAAAGATATACACATATTTGAAATCGTCGTTTTAAGCGCATTACGATACGCTAAAATTTAGCATAGGGTTCTATTTAAAAAAACAAAGTTGACCTTATATCTTCATAGTAAAAAATAGCGCAAAGACGAAGTATGCTGTAATCAAGTAGCCCCTGTTCCAGCAATCGACTGTCCAATCGGCATCTTCGTATCTTGCGCGGTTAAGGGGATACAAGTGGTGTTAACACTTAGCTGTTCCACCCTGTATAAACATTAAAAAATAACATACATATGTAGTTCACATAATTTATTTAGTATTCTAATTTATAGTAAATAACTATTTCTTTGGTTATTGTGTATGTTTTTCAAGCGATTTTAAAATCTTCAATTTCGAAGGTAATTTATGATGCAAACATGACGTGTTTGATGACGCAATTATCCGTCCTATAAACGACTAATACAACATAATTTGTTTCATGAAATTCAATTTTGTGGACATCTACTGGAAACTAAAAAGGTCGTAGGTAATGCTGAAATAAAAATAAATTTTATGTAAATAATTTCTCCAATTACGATGTTATATTTTCCTTTCATTTCAATTAATGGTGAATTAAATTCATTTAACTTTCATGTGTTCAGTGCAAGTTCTTTTAGAATTTCGATATTCTTTGATGGGCAGTTACGTCTATCAAAGCTCTTCTGCGCTGTTAATATTTTTTTTCAATTCTCCTTGGATTTAATTTTAATAGTTTTTCCTCTGTATTCTTTGGTTTTGTAAAATCGCATGTTGAAGACCTCACACGTTGCCGTCCTTGGCTCGTTTCGTTAGCCAGCGAGCGTAATACGGCATTGAATATCCCCTTGCGGCTGATCCTCTGTACACAGACACATTCAGCACATGTGACACACAACGACAACGCAGAAGCATCAAGTTCCACGGACATTTCATTCAGCACGTGTGGAACTGTGGGAGGTGATTCATGTATGCGGAGCAAAGTGAGAGAAATTAAAGAAGTCGTTCAGTAAGAGGAATTTAGTAACATCTACTTTCTTCAAAGAACTTATTTTCACGTAGATAGTATTCTGAACGAGACATGATGTTGACGAGAATTCGATATTGACGATATACACGAATCCTAAGGACGGGAGGTCGTTCAGAAAGACATTACAAAGTGTTCCTTTTGTATAATGTATGTTAGCTTTAGTTCAGATAAATAGACACTTCAAATCTAAGAACAATAATAAAAGTGTAATACTGTGTTTTTGTTGAAACATTTTTCTTCCAGATTGCAAAAACAAAATATTTAACGAGTTAGATTTTATTGATGGTTGCATGACAATATGACCAAGATTACCAATAGCCACAGTAAATACTTGTCCGCCATTTTATAAAAATTGTGCCCATATTGCAAGAATACAAAAGTTATTATCTGAGTAGTATGTGTTAGTATATTATCTGAAATGAATTCTCTCAGTTGGTCTATCTGCACAGAACAATTTCTCGACAATATGATTGTTTCTGCAATAACTACTTCTGAACGGAAGGATTCAATTTGGACTTGTACAGATTCCCCGACACAGTCTCATGGTTGAAGGATCGAGACGGTGGCGGAGAAGGTGGAGGTCGAGATGGAGGCAGCAGTGGAACAGCTTCAAAAGTAGGAGATTGACAATCGTGATGTATTCATAAGACCTACTAGTAGAAATTCTCCTGCGCAGCATGGATGGATATCTGTATTACTAATCTCTAATGTCCGTGGGAATTGAAAGAAAATCATGCAGTCTCCAACCATGTGAGAGGTACCTATTGTCTTTTTAGATACCCAGGATATCGGGGAAAATACAAAAAAATAAAATAAATTCGATTTCGACTAAAAAAATGCAAATATTTAATTGTAATTATCTGTCTGTTCTCATAATATACGTACTGACAGAATTATTCCTCTCAGTGCGTCAAAGCTTATAACACAGTTGACGTCATGCGACAGCAAGGCTCCGATAAAGAGGATCAAATATTTGCGATTAATGTGTTGTGTTATGGAAAAGCAAAGATTTTTATATTCTTCGCATGTAAAGAAATGCACTGTGAATCCGTACGTACTATACGGAGTTACTTATTCAAGTAAGTATACTTGAAGTCTATTTGTTAAAATATTTACTTTTCTGCAGTGTTGTTCGAGATTACTTCATTTGTTGTTCTTGAGCAGTGTGCCAGCTGCTTTTTGGAAAATCATTTTGTGTTGACTTGTTACGCAAGCTTGTTTGCTGATGCAAGCTACTAGTTACTGTTTCTCTGAAGATTGGAACAACATCCTTATTGGAGAAAATGTTTTCCGTGAAGGATCTCTAACCTGAAGATAAATTGTCGACATTCAAAGGAAATTCTCCTAACGAGTTTTTGTGCTTGGTTTCGTGACCATGCAATGGGCGCCTTACGTCCCCCAAATTCAAGTTCCAATTGCTATCTATTCCCCTCGGGGTTCGCAGAACCGACCGGTCGGTGCTTGTGAACGCTGGGACTATGCGAATTGTGCTTGCCGGTCTTAGATGGCTCAGAGCATTCCGACGGTGGCAGGATCTTTCACACTAGCTACATAACTAGGTGGAATTCAATCGCTCTCTGGAGGAGAATTCTAGCGGCAGGCTGCTCTGATCGGTAGTTTTCCATAGTTTCTCCGATCAACTGTAGGCGAATCCCGGGGCAGTACCGTAACAAATGGGCCAGGGACTGCGCGCGATCTTTCCTTCCTTCTCCCTGTCCTAACCCCACCCCTTACTTTGACTCACGCTAACATGCACTACACTACCACATATTCCGGGAGACCGGTCGGGAGCTTCGAGCTTGTCCCGGCTGGGGCGGTGCTCCGCTGGTGGGAGATACCTGCCGAGGAAAAGTCCGTTAGCCGACGGTAGGTCGACGCCGGATCTCATTCTCCAGCGGGGGAAGATCACCGCCACCTCCCGAGAAAAAAAACACGCACTTCACTACACTGGACTAGTGACCTTAGCAGTTGACGCGCCCGGAGTCACTAACAGTCAATCAATCATTAGCCACCCTGAAGGGGAGCGCCTGGCCGCTGCGTTGCTTGCGAGGTCGTGAGCGTGGGCGTGGAGCGAAGGCACTGAGGGAACAATGGAGCGTCGCGTCCTTGTTGGCCGCTCGTATCGAAGCGCCGAGCCCTGCGGGGGCTAATGGAATATTTAGGCGCAGCTGCGAAACTCTCTGGGGCCCCCACGGTCTGACGCCGGTCCCCGCTACTTCCGCCACAGCTTCCGCTCCTAGCCCCATCCCCTCCCCCGCACCCCACCACCGTCCCCGCAGCCACCCCCGTCTCTGCAGCCATCTACACGTTTTATATTTAACTAGCGGGAACGCTTCGCTGTTGCAGTGAAATTTACATCACACACTACTGGTCACGTGATTGGTTATTAGCTTACAAATAAAAGTATCCAAAGTTTTTTATGACAATCATTTATTTCAACAATTGCACAACGTTTCGTAACTCGTTTTGTTACATCATCAGGTGCTGAACTTAGTGAAGGGAACGCTATCCCATTGAATTATCGCTGCAGCAGAACTTTCAAGGAAACATTATGAAATACCTCACTCTCACTCAGTTGATACCACATAACTCCTTTGTTGATACCACTCCTCTTATGTGGTATCAACTGTGTGAGAGTGAGGTATTTCATAATGTTTCCTTGAAAGTTCTGCTGCAGAGATAATTCAATGGGATAGCGTTCCCTTCACTAAGTTCAGCACCTAATGATGTAACAAAACGAGTTACGAAACGTTGTGCAATTGATTAAATAAATGATTGTCATAAAAAACTTTGGATACTTGTATTTGTAAACATATATTGACAATCAAGACGAAATATTGATTGTTTATTAGGTTTTACTCTACCCTGTGTAAAAATTCTAAAATATGATGGACTTTCTCAGAACTATGGGTTTGTTCTATGTCTTTGTTTGGACATGGTTGTCAAGTATTCTATTGTTAAAATGTTCTCCCTAAAATTTGTGCATGATCAAACGTTTGGTGTAACTAATCGATTCACTAACCACTGCATTATTGAAGATTCTATTTCAAACGATAACAAAATGCAGATCATTTATAGTGTCTATACATGTCTTTTTCATTGTAAAATCTCAGAGTACAATCTTACATCGTGGGTTCATTCACTTGGGAGTCCGATTAAGCGAGCTGAGCAAGAGCACCTGGCTGACTGCAATACCGACTGTATAGTTTGTGGTAGCTAACAAATGAAGCCTTATAAACTGACACGTTCGAATACGATCTCACGTCACAATTCTAGAGACCGGCTGCTCGGATCGGCCAGACCAATGATTTTCTACGATCCATTCCTCACGCACACTGAAGCTGAATAGACGCGACCTTCGCGACTCTTCTTTCCATATCCAGTCATTTTCTTAGCTAGGACGAACGATAGCCGACTTACCAGCCTTAGATGGTACATCCCCCATTGATTGAAAAATAAACAATAGTGAGGGTAATGATAGAAGAAGAATGTAAGACTGGGGCATAACGGAGCTTAATTCTGAATCATAAAAATTTATTGTAAGGTAATGGGAATTCATGGTGACCAACATCTTTATAGACAAATTGTCCTTCTAAGAGTGAGTGCAAGCCATTATTGAGCTGTGATAAGAAAATAAATTTTATTTTGAAAAGGTTTTGAAGAATACACTTGAAATCGAGTAGAAAACCTCATCAATTTGATTTAAGCCAGCGCTGGTGAGATGAAATTCCATCGACAAAGAACAGACAAAATCTTACAATCGACATTTAGATAAAAGTTTCTGACGTGCACACTAATAGATCTGCCGTAAGTTCGGCGATTGTAAACAATAATTACATTAAGGGGAGAACGCCTGTCGATAACACCTTTATAGCTCGTATCTCCCCCGTTCTTCCCAACGTAAATGGGCTATTCCTTTTCATGTGCGTGCCTGCGGGAGACACGCGTCGAGTGCGTGACGCGAAAAGCCTGTGGAGGCGGGGGGTGTGGGTGGAAATATGCGAGGCACCCTGGGGCGACGGTGAAATTTTTTTGGGAGCTGTCGCCCACACGCTGCGTCTTTCTGGTACACGAACTCTCCGCAACCCTCGCTCTCCCTTGGCCCTCCCTTCATAAAGATGAAATCTCCCTAAGATTACTTACCCATACTTTCTCATGTAGGTAGTTGTTCAGCGTAGTGCAATGTTTAATGAAAGACTGTATTGTGTGAGATAGGTATTTTTATATTAAATGCGCGAGGTTATTGTTTTTTGCACGATACAAATTGGGTTTTTTTTGCGGAGACTAATAAATCGAGAAAAAAACGCTGAATCGGTATCAAACAAAAACAATAACTTCACTCTTGTAATATATAAACACAATTTTTCTAATATCGTGAACAAATGCTTCTATTACGAATCGTGATTTGTTTCATTTCTACTCTTTGTAGACTTCGAAAATAATCCCATCTTTAAAGAATGTATGACAGGAGGCTCTGGATTCTCGACATAAGGTAATGAGGCATTGTTGTTTCGTCTGAGTTCCTATTGTATAACTGGTACATCCTGGTTGTAATTACTGAATTTAAAAGGGTTACAAGCAATGTTACATCCCACAGGAGTTGTTCGAATTTGCAAACGCTGCATTATCTAATTCATTATTCAAAATTCCTTAGGTATTTACAAAGAAAACATACCATCAATTGAGAAATTATACACATCTAAGAGAGTTGCTATAAATTTTATAATATATTTTATCCACTTTGGTTAAGAAAAGTAAAACATTACGCCATAATCAGTTTCGTAATGAAATGCTTTACCGCATAAGTGTGGTAATGTACTTCATTACGACACTAGGATGGTAAAGTAATGTACTTTGATACTCTCCTTTTGAAAATATTTTGGATGTCTCTGTCTTGTATCCTTCACTTTTCCTCTTTAGAAACGCTAATAACTGAGCTTATGTACTGATATCAATATTTTCATTAAGTGATACTGTACTCTTTAACACAGAGTAGTTGGTCCAAAGACTACTTGGTGCCTCCTTCTCTGACTTGGCAGAAAACTAAGAGATTAAAATTTTTTCCGATATGAAATAAACATTTTTCACGACAATCTATAAAACATTTAATACTAAATAAAGCGAATAGTAAATTAAGGCGTAAGAGAAAATTTCACATTAAATCTGACAAACTTTTACGAAGTGGATAAAACCTTGTACGATATTCATGTCGTAACATCGCATTACAATACTCAATTAGTCACCAAACGAAGCCTAAGTTTGGTAATTTTTCTTTTGAAGGCCTGGTTTGGCAATATTTCTATGTCATATTGTAATCAGATGCTTTTCGACACTTATATCGTAAATAACTAATGTGTTAACAGATAATTAAAAGTTAATAGTTATTGTGAAAATGTAATAATAGTGAAATTAAAGCTTTTTGTCATTAATGTGTGCTTCATTTTCTTACTTCTCTTGTAAGCTACCTGCTGTTAGGAAAACAAGCGACGTTAGGAGCGAGTTTTCATATTTGTACGAAAGGCAACAAAGCAACATTATAAACGAGTTACATACGCTATTTTTTGTAAACAGCATTATAAATTTATAAAAGAATCAAACTTAATTTGGCGAATCAACTTTCTTGTGACGTCTCGGGTGTTTGACATTCCTACAAGAAAACAGTCGTCATCTCCTCACTATTCTCTCGATAATATTCGCTAAATGTGTGATGACGCAATCATTCTTGCCGTAAAATGCTAATACGTCAATACTTGTGCCGAAAAATGCCTTTTAGGAACGAGTTCTCACAACAGAAAAGGTCGTTAATAATGCAATATAAAAAAGTATTTTTCGCACTGTGACACCACCGTGAAAATAGTATTATATGTACGGGGACAGGTTTTTGGACGTTTTAAGAAAATACCAACTTCACGCTCACTGAACTGGAAATAATACTTTTGTAGGATCGTAGAAAGTTTCGCACATACCGCTGAAACCGTAAGATAGTCAGTAGGGCAGTTACATTAGAATGTAAGTTTCGAATCCTTTGTACAACATGCCCACACATACACACAAACATATGCGATTTAGATAAAATAATATTTGTTCACATTGAAACAAACTGTCTGATTTGATTTTTAAATTTAATATTTCCTCTGCCCTTTTAACATTATTAAATATAAATTTGACGTAACCCGTTCCAAATTTATAAAAGAATAAGGGCGCCAGGAAAATATTACGTTAATTCAATTATTAACATTACTCTTCAACTGCTATTTCCATTAAATTAATATCCGGCTAACTGGGTCGATGGGTCTTATAAGAAATAATCGCTATTGACTGCTAATAGCCGATTATTCGATCTGCCATCTGTACAGAATGGCCGAGGAATCGGAAAAGCAAATATACATTTATAGCTACTCATTTGCAGAAATTGGCTAAATGCAAATCATCTTTTCTATTCACAGAAACTTGAAAGTTTATTCAATTTTCCTTGGTAACAATACGAAACTTTCGGTCATGACCAGTCTTAAACCTTATATTGCAGTACCCGTCTTCGCGCGCTCTATGGACCGATGTCGCCGCGTAGAACAATTTTCAATCTTCCCCGGTGTCGATGGCTCCAGGTCCAAATACCATCTTCTTTTCTTCCGTTCTGGCACAAGTGTATTCAAGTCACTAATCCTCACCGCCTCATAAGTTGATAAGAATTAATTTTCCTTTTAAAAGTTCCCAGTTCTTTCTACGCGTATACTTAAAATATTAAAGTTCAGCAAACAATTAGCTGCATCAAATACTCCCAGTCCTGCTGCCGACAAATTCACCTACGTTCACAATTGTAGCTGCTGCACTCAAATATTTCCAAGTTACAATTTCCGCATCTTCCATCAATATTCTAAGTCCGACAACTATACGCTCCAAAGTAGATGTTCACAATTCCCAAACTCCCAACATCAATTGTCTACACACGATCCGCACAGCACTACGGCATAAGTCGGAATGAATCCATATTCCCCTCTTTCAGCCCTTCAAAACTCCGTCCATACATTCTACTGTTTCTTGTCGGAAAAACTTCCATGCCTAGCCAATCCCTCAATTACTTACAAATTCAACTAGCCGCGCTCCAGACTGTCATTGCTTCCTCGGCCAATTCCCAAACAGCTTACTTTGTCAACTAGCCGCGCCCCGTGGTTCAAAGCAATGAAGTTTGTTGACCTTGACGACAACTCGTCTACCGTTGCTATGCCGCCATATTTACAAGTGTCTAATCCTTACAATTCACCCTGTTTACAATAAATGTGACGCAATACAAGGTCCCACATATTGGTATGTCACAACATTTGTTGCATCACGGCTCCTGCACGAGAGTACTAATGAAACCTCACAATGATGGTTTGCTGGCGATGTTCCGACATGTCGAAACGGCAGCCCGGTATACTTCGCGGAGCTTGACTGGACCCCAGACATGCGAAACAGGAAATACACCACTGATCAGCACAGTCGAGTTAGTTTGCATACGGAAAGACTTGTGAGACGCAAATTAGAACCTGAATTACCTGAACACCGAGGTCATGATGTCACTCTCGGCACAGAATTGTACAGAACCATTCACAGTTTGTAACTCGTAACATTTGGTTCGAGAACAATACGAACAACTTTCTTAGATGATTACCGCACTATTACAGTTGTACTTTTAGAATACCATGCATTTTTGTGCAATAGTGGTGACTACCTTAAACAGAACTTCAAAGATACATAGTGCAAGTAACTTTTACCCGACGTCCGGTAACCCATACGCCACGGAGGTTTTTTAAACTCTAAAATATTGGCTTGGACGCAGTTACCGGTATGCTCTCGCAGTGGGGTGAATGTTAGAGGTGGGAACTAATCGCCCAATTAAATGAGCGAATTAGAAATGTTCTGAAAGCTTCGAGAGCACAGAACGACTCAGGCGGTTGAAATACGTGGGCGATAGTCGAAATCTGGCAACCGAATCTCAGCAATCGCTCGCACCGATTGACAGAGTTTAATAAAAACGTATGAGGAAACAGGGTAACTGCTGAGACACGTATCCGTTAGCAAGGCTTCAAAGCGCTTGCGAGCACTGATTCTTATAGTGAATCTTAACACAAGACAAATAACCGAGAACAAAACATTACATGAAAGTATGAAATGCGTGCTGATATGCCTTGCCGAAACCACAGTAAATTGGCATAATTACAGTATGAGTGACTATCTTTTTTTGCTTAGGATTGACCAATAGTAGAAAATATCCGGTAGTTCCTGCTATCCAGTTTCTACTTCACTGTCTTCTCTGGCTGACCTCAACGGCATTTGGTTATATCTAAAAGGAGCCGGCATCCTTAGCCGAATTGCTTAGCTGAAAAACTCTCTTTCATCAATATTGTAGTTTTGCAATATCAATTTTGCGCTTTTAAGTTTCGAAAATATAGAGAATTGGCCAAAAATGGGACTTATTGATTTTTTTAAACTTCCTTTGCTCTATCCGCAGGAAAAAATTAAAGAAAAAATATGGAGCTGTTTTAGAGATTGTTTTATTTTATAAATTCTATCAAAGCAGAACTTACATAAAACTATTTTTTTCAAAAAAAACTGTACGACCTTATATAAAGGTCTAATTTTTTAAACAGATTTTGTGAAAGAAAACAATATCTATCGTCAATATTTTACTTTTTAAATTTTTTTTGCAATTTTGGAAAATACAAAGCTATTCGAAAATTAGACTAGCACAATTTTATTTACTGTCACGGACTTATTTACTGAAACGGACGGATGGTCAGTCGATCGGTCTGTAGACGGACCGATTTTTTCCGCCAATCAATATCAAAAACCCTCCAATTGAGAATTTTTACTATTTTCTGTATATTAGAGGAAGTAATTTATGTATTTACATAGAATAATAAGCTTTTTCCACTTTTTTGATAGTAGGATACAACAATATGAATTTTTGTGTCGAAAAATTACTGATTTCTTCCTCAGCATTACAGTATTTTCCCTTTAATACTTAAGTACGAAACATAAGTCCAAGGAAGTCATGAAACATATTATCCACAAATGCCGGTTTTAAATAACCTTTGGTAAGAGGAAGGGGTGAATAGGTTTTGGTTGGATCTCATTAGGTTTCGTGTTTTGTTTCGTTGTGCTAATGAAAGCAGTAATTGATATTCTATTTCAATCGCTGTGGTTTCCGGGACATCGAACGCACAGCTGGTATATTCCGCAGTACATATGCATGTAATACCGTGTTACAGCGTTCTTGGAGTATATGCAAACTGTGCTGTAGCACCATATTATAGGGTTTATATAATTTAATACCATCTCTGGCAGTCGAAATTGCTTAATGGAGATTCAAAAAGAATCATTTAGGAAATAAAAACGAGTGGAAAATTATGTCATGTGACACTTTGCTGAGAAACGATTCGTTGGTGCCCAATAGTTTACATCGGTTTGTTGTTCCACACCGTTCGGAAGCATGTCTTAATGCTAATGGATTAAATTGAAAAATTGATAAAGAGAGTTTTTAAATGAATGTTTTTGACTGACTGAATTGGTGACCGAAGAACGAACACCAGTGCTAGTAGTAGATGATAATGTGCCATTAATGAAATAGAATGTGAAAAAAATAAAAAACAATTTTAAATATTGATACAATGATTGAAGTTAATTTCATTTCAAATGAGTGTCTTGACACATCTTGAAAGTTGAAATCAAATGGCGAAGATCATTAGATGCAATAAACTTTCATTACAGTAGGGTGAACAAATGGACATTCATTCCTTAGTGGAGCTACAACAAGCCACAACATCATATACTTTCTCGCAATAATTCTAAATTCGCTCTTTTTGCTCGATTCAGAGAGATCTCGAAAGAAAATCAGTCTCGCACCTTTATTTTAAGCGTCCCTTCTTCTATCCGTGGGGAAACATTTGGAGAGGATTTTGAAAAAAAATTTAAAAAATAATTAAATGCCACTATTTCGCGCAAAATTACATGAAAACTACTCATACATTCGAAAAATTATTTCAATATCGTTATTTAAAGGACAGATTTCATTAAGGAAAAATCGCTATTTTCAATATTGTTCGAAAAACACTCAAAAAATTGCATTTTTGCAATTTTCGAAAAATCAGAAATTTCAACGAATATGAGATATGCACCATTCTCGTAGGCGTTCTTTCCGCTATAATAGGGCAAAGTATAATGAGGTAATTGGAGCCATTTTTAAGAAAAGTTTGAAAATGTTTTTGAGGCTTGATGTAAAGTACCCTCGAAAATCAAAATATCTGTTTTAAAATCCGTTTAAAATTGAAATATCCGTTTGAGTTCATTCAGATCGCGATCGGAAAATATCAATTTTGGAGAAAATCGGCTGACGGCTTAGGCGCTAGCTTTGGCCACAGACGGACGGAAAGATAGACAGACATACGAACTGACTGATAGACTTTTAACGTCAATCGATTTTTCGGTACCAAGAACACCACAAAATATTGATTCTGGCTACACCACATCTTAGAGGTGTTTGTTTCCTAATTTTAGCAACTGGATTTATTCTTTTTTTCGTTACTAGTGCTCGGCAATAGGGGTTTTGGTGTCAAAAATTCGCCATTTTACGGCTCACGATTGCATATCTTTCTATTCTTAATTAAGAATTAAGTAAGCGAGAAAGTAAAAATTGAAAATCGTGTTGCGAATGCTATCTTGCACACATCTAACCATCCATAAGCTTGTAGACACATGGCCATTCCAGAACACAACCATTGCGTATCACACGCATTGGGCTGCAGAGGAGCCATCTCGCGTGCACATTCAGCCTTGACCCCGCGTACAGGGGGGGGGGATTACAATGAATGATTGCACACCTGTGACCTCCGCCGCGCCCCGTCCCGGCGCCCAAATTGCCTAATACATCGCCCAGGCTGCAACCTCTCCCACCTCCCAGGTTGGTAGTTAGTGATTCCGGGCGCGTCAACTACTGGGGTCATTAGTACCGGAAGTATTGTGCAGGTTTTTTTCCTCGGGAGGTGGCGGTGATCTTCCCCCGCTGGCGAGATCAGGCGCCCGACATACCAACGACTAGCGGTGATTTCCTCAGCCAACGGGGCACAGGGCACCAGCGGGACAAGCTCTAAGCTCCCGACTTGTTTCCTTGCATGTGCGGTAGAGTAGTGGATGCTAGTGTATGTGTAAGGGGTGAAGATAGGACAAGGAAGGCCGAGGAAAGATCACGCGCGATCCGTGGCCCGTTTATTAGGGTACTGCTCCAGAATTCGCCTGGTTTGGATTGGAGAAACCACAGAAAACTACCGATAAGTACAACCGGGCTCTATAATTCTCCTACACAGAGTGACTGAATTCGACCTAGCTGACAAACTAGGGACTTGTCGGGACTTGAATCTAGGAACTTCCGGTCAGAGGTACTGCCGTGACATCAATTCATACACAGAGTCACGTCCTTGCTCCAGGCATCACTTCCTCGCTCCTTTACGCACCACGTCTCCGCTCTTTTTGACATCACGTCCTCACTTCTTCAGACACCAACCCTCCGTCCTTTTAGGCGTCACGTCCTCGCTCCTTTAAACACTACGTCTTCCTTCTTTTAGGCATCACGTCGTCACTCCTTCAGGCAACACATCTCCATCCTCTTAGGAATCACATCCACGCTCCTTCAGACACCACGTCTTCGTTCTTTTAGGTATCACGTCTTCCCTCCTTCCGGCATAAGGTCTCCGCTCTTTCATGCATCACGTCCCCTTACAGGCACCACGGTCCCGCTTCGATCCCCGCGTTTCCCCAAATAACCCGCCCCCGGCGATGCTTTCCCTTCCGCGGACGTGTAACTCCACCCCAGGTCGCTCCAACCCCAGCGCCTGCCCCGCGGTGCCACCGTCAGCTCTCCGCTGGCCGGGCTCGCAGCCGCCGTGGCCAGCGGCGGCCGCTTTTCGACCCCGCGAGCGCACGTCGCGTGCGTCGCCGATAACACGCGTCCTCGCTCCTTTAGGTACCATATCTTCGTTCTTTTAGGCATCACGTTCTCACTCCTTCAGGCATCACATCTCCATCCACTCAGGCATCACGTCCACGCTCCTTCAGGCACCACGTCTTCGTTCTTTTAGGTATCACGTCTTCCCTCCTTCCGGCATAACGTCTCCGGTCTTTTTCCTGCATCACGTCCCTTTACAGGCACCACGGTCCCGCTTCCATCCCCGCGTTTCCCGAAATGCTTTCCCTTCCGCGGACGTGTAACCCGTCCCCATGTGCTCCAACCCCAGCGCCTGCCCCTTCCCCTGCCCCGCGGTGCCACCGTCAGCTCTCCGCCGGCCGGGCTCGCAGCCGCCGTGGCCAGCGGCGGCCGCTTTTCGACCCCGCGACCGCACGTCGCGTGCGTCGCCGATAACACGCGTCCTCGCTCCTTTAGGTACCATATCTTCGTTCTTTTAGGCATCACGTTCTCACTCCTTCAGGCATCACATCTCCATCCACTCAGGCATCACGTCCACGCTCCTTCAGGCACTACGTCTTCGCTCTTTTGGGTATCACGTCTTCCCTCCTTCCGGCATAAGGTCTCCGCTCTTTTATGCATCACGTCCCCTTACAGGCACCACGGTCCCGCTTCGATCCCCGCGTTTCCCCAAATAACCCGCCCCCGGCGATGCTTTCCCTTTCGCGGACGTGTAACTCGACCCCAGGTCGCTCCAACCCCAGCGCCTGCCCCGCGGTGCCACCGTCAGCTCTCCGCCGGCCGGGCTCGCAGCCGCCGTGGCCAGCGGCGGCCGCTTTTCGACCCCGCGAGCGCACGTCGCGTGCGTCGCCGATAACACCGCGCGTGCGTAAAGCCAAAGGTCGGAGGGCAAGGGCCGCTGAGTCGTGCTGCTAAACGCAGCTGCGGGCGCCAAGCATTCATCGAGGCGTAACTTTTAGAAAAACGCGAAAACGGGATTTTTATCTCGTGATTGTGAGAAACCAAAATGGAAATGACTTGCCCTGCGGCTAAATCAAACTGTTCATTCGTATTCTGTCCGGACTGATATGTTACCAGAAAAAAGGCAAATAGAAGCAACTTAACTGAATCGGTTCTGCTGTATATAAAGTGTTAGTCTCGACGCTACTTAAGAAGCTGTGTCATGTGATACTGTGTGAAAGAGTATCCGTTCCATGATTTCCTCCGTTCAATTGCAGGCGGTCTTCGTAGGAGGAGTGTCAACAAGGCGACACCGATCCTTCCTTCACCATCTCGATTCCGTGCCCCACGTTAGGCTGGCTGATAGACTGATCGCCCATGATCACTGTTATGTATATATCACTGATTTTAAGATAATGCCTTTAGGAAGACAAGTTCCTTTAGGAGGTTGTGAAAACTAATTGTAGATATTTGTGAATCATGAGAAAATAGATGTACTGAGGGCATTTAATAGGACCTAAAATGTCCCAAATGGGCGGTTGATGCCCATTTTTATATTTTTTGCCTAAAAATGCCTAAAACAAGTAATTTTAAAGAAATATATTTTCATTACTCATTTTTTGAATTTGCCTCTCCAAAACTCATCTAATTTTCCGAATTTCCCGAACCACGAATATTCCCTGGTCGACAAATCCGCAATCGACTACGCACCAGAATCTTTCACCGAACATAGGAGCTCTGCATATCAATAGAAAGAGGATGTCTCTCACTCGTCTCCTATCAGCACGCACTGCTAAGGTAATTGCACCCATTCCCTGAGCAGCTGCGCAGTTGACAGGCTGTAACTTACAGCCGCGTCGCATTCTCATTGCAATCCAGGAGAAGAAAGATTACGTCAAGCAAAAGTCGACTGTCGGAAAGGCGAATCTTACAAAATAAACCCAAAACTTGAACCCCAAGAATGTAAAAAAAAAAAAAATCGAGTTGTCTTTCCTCTGTGTGTGGGAAGGGGGCGAGGTTTCGAATCGAATCTTCATTGTATACTGTGCTATTTAATTATGTGAGTAATATAATATGCTGTAAGTCACTCTCATAAATGTAAAAATACTTGGCTTTCCTGAATAATAAAATTGCCTAAATTAATCGTTTTGCGATCAATTTTAGATGACAGAAACATAACTTTTCATGTCTAATGATTTTAAAATGCCTCATTTAATCATTTTTTGAAGTATTTTAAGGGCCTAAAACAACGCTTTTCGTGCCTAAGAGAGCCTAATTTCATAATTTTGTAACCTATTTTAGATGACTAAATCATCACTTTCAGTACCTAAAATTCCGAGGTCTAGTTATGTATGTGTGGTGACTTCGAATGGCGTGCGCGGAGTAGGGAAGCGCGGATTTTTGGGACTCACCTACTCTAAGACGCGGCCACTGCAACGAACGGTTCGAGGCGAGTCATTCCGACGTTGCCCCGACTATAAGAGGGGCTGCTAGCGCCTGTTATTCAGGATGATGACAGCTGGATTGAGGAAGTAGTCAGAGATAGTGCCTCGAGTATAGTGTGTTACGATTACGTTATGATACCTGGTTTTGTTTAGCATGTTGAGACAGCTGCATTGTAATAAGGAACGTCGACTGCGTGATATTAGTTAATTAGGAACGTAGATAACTGTGCTATAAACACTGTGTTTCATACGACGTGTGTGTTGCACTGGCTTGTAATGGTACAAGTTGGTCTGGGTTATTGTAAACAAATGGTGAATAAATTGTTCTTGTTTACATTAAACTACATTATTTCTGTACATTTCAATCGTGATAAACAGGCAGTTGCGGTACAGTATTTATATTATTTTTAACTGCACATTCTACACAAACACTACAATTGGATTAGCCTTCACACGAAATTCATTATATCATTCTATTTCTTTTATCGTTCTCCATGTACCCAACTCCCCTCCCTGTTGCTATCAAAATACGTTTAATTTTCTCTCAAATTTCCCCTCCCTCTCCTTCAAGATTCTTTCATCCTCCGTCCATTCGTCTGTCCAACACGTGTTTCCAATATATGTCATCTACCTCACAAACTATACACAACCTGTCTTCATTTCTCAACCTATGTTCCTTCGATTTCAACTTATTTCCTAGACACCTACTATTAGTACTTCTCCTTGTGTCACCATTCTTTCTTAAATACTCCAGTAATCCCACCTCAAAAATAATTTTACGTACATCATTATTAGCCTCTCTAATTCTAGACTTATCTTCTTGCTCCTAAATATAATTTTCTATGTTATGTACAAAACTAATAATTCCATTTCCTCCTCTCTCAAAATCCTCTCGTCGTTGTCAGCCAACCTTCCCTCATAAATTTCTCTATCGGGAGCCCGAACTGTCATGTATATACCTCTTTCTTAATATACCCAACCATTCCTATTAACTCATTCACCTCCTTTCTCAAATTTCTCTTTGAAAACTATCAGTACTGTAAGAATATGCCATAGGAAAACTAATGGTGCTAAAACAGCACGTACTTTATCACCGGCGTTTGCACATTTTACGCGAAAAGTACTCAAATTTTCGAAAAATTGTACATGATCTTATTTCAAAATCCATCTTTAAGGAACATTTTCATTAATGGAAAAACATCTATCTTTAATATTATAGTTGTAGGAAGACACCGAATTTTGTTTGCAATTTTCGACAAATCATGGTTTTCAACTAGCGTGAAAACTGCATCGTTGTCTTAAACGTCCTTCATACTATCCAAAAACAAACTGTAATTAAAAAAGATGAAGCCATTTTTTTTAAATATCTCAAGGGCTTCATGTAAAGTACCCATAGCAATATTGAAGAACATCAGCTGAACAGTTAAGCCGCTAGCGGTGTTCACAGACAGATAGACAGGCAGACAGATGGACGGACAGACAGGCAGACAGATGGACGGACAGACAGGCAGACAGATGGACGGACAGACAGGCAGACAGATGGACGGACAGACAGACAGACAGATGGACGGACAGACAGACAGACAGATGGACGGACAGACAGACAGACAGATGGACGGACAGACAGACAGACAGATGGACAGACAGACAGATGGACAGACAGACAGATGGACAGACAGACAGATGGACAGACAGACAGATGGACAGACAGACAGATGGACAGACAGACAGATGGACAGACAGACAGATGGACAGACAGACAGATGGACAGACAGACAGATGGACAGACAGACAGATGGACAGACAGACAGATGGACAGACAGACAGATGGACAGACAGACAGATGGACAGACAGACAGATGGACAGACAGACAGATGGACAGACAGACAGATGGACAGACAGATGGACAGACAGATGGACAGACAGTTTTGCCGTTATTCGATTTTTTGGTATCAAGGTTCCACAAAATATGGATTATGGCTACACCATGTGATAGAGAATTTTTTTTCGAAATTTAACAACTGGTTTTTTCCACTCTTTCGTTACCAGGGTCCGGCAATAAGAGTTTACAAAACTGTGATCGCCGAGAGCTTCACCGCAGCCGCCCCAGCGTCCTGGGGCTTGTGCGTGGGCAGCCTTTGTGCGGGCGGAACAATCGATTAGCCATAGTCCGGCTCTTCATGTTACCCTCCGTCTGGCCTCATCCGAGACCTCCACCCTTCGATCCCACATCAAGTCTCCGTTCTCCGCCTTCCCCTTTCAGCCTTCGTCCTCCGATCTTTCGCCACCGTTCTCAGACGCCTTTCCTCTATCCTCTACACCTCTCTCCTGTTATTTCGACATCCACCCTTCCTCCACCCCTTTGGTTGTCCGTCCATTCCTCTCCCTTCCGCCCACGTTCTCGGTCGTTGATTAATTGATTCAGATTGCGTCAACTAAAAAGATCATTATCTCCGCAAGTTTAGTACACGTTTTATTGCGGAAGAAAGCGGTGTTCTTTCTACGCTTGATGGAAAGGTTGACTATCAGGCTTTTCCTCAAACAGGTATCTCCCACTAGCAGGGCATTGCTCTGGCCGGGACAAACACTAAACTCCCGAACGGTCTCCCGGCAAATGTGGTAGTGCAGAGAATGCAAGTGTAAGCGTGAGTAAATAAAGGATGAGGATACAAGGAAGAGGAAATAAAATTCGCACGCGGTATGTGTCCCGTTTGATAAAGCGCTGCTCTGGCATTCGCTTGGTGTTGATCGAAGAAACAACGAAACGATCAGAGCAGCCGGCCGCTAGAATTCTTCTTCCAATGACAGATAAATTCGAACGAGCTATGTAGCAAGTATCGAAAAACCTGCCACCGTCGAAGCTCAAACGTTAGGATAGGCCCGTTCAGAGGACTGCAGTGACATTAATTGATGCTCTGAGCTTGTCGGCCATCCATCCTATATCTTCGGCGTTTCCTTCAACTGACAATTCGTCCTCCGCCCTGTACCTCCTGGTATCAGTCGTCCTCCCACTCGTCGCCCTTCGTGATCGAAGAAACCACGAAACGATCAGAGCAGCTGGCCACTAGAATTCTCCTTCAGACAGTGGCTGAATTCGACCTAGCTATGTAGCCAGAGTCGAAAATCCTGCCACCGTCGAAACTCCAACCTTAGATCTCCCGATCAGAGGACTGCAGTGACATTAATTGATGCTCTGAGCTTGTCGGCCATCCGTCCTAAATCTTCGGCGTTTCCTTCAACTGTCAATTCGTCCTCCGCCCTGTACCTCCTGGCCTCAGTCGTCCTCCCACTCACCGCCTTTGGCCTCCCGTTGCCCTCCCTTTTCCGCCCTCTGACCCTCCGCGCCTGCCCCTGTAAGCCGCGGGGCCCAAGGGCTGATGTTCGTGTGCTGCTCGCGCCCGGGTCGTGTCAAGCGCTGGCGGCGCAGATGGAATCTCCTCGAAGCCGCTCGGCGGAAGTTTGACCTCCCGCGCTGACGTGGGACTTGCGGTGGAGTGACAAAACCAGCTCCGCGCTCACGATCTTCGCTGCGCGAATCTGCGCGAACAGAATGAAGTAGAGTTGGCTTGGCTTTAAAGGTGTCCCGACAGTTGCAGATTTTGATTTCTTCGATCCCCACCCTGCTGGCTTACGCCACGCGTATCAAGTGGCCTGCTGCTTTCCTTCTAAATGCTACCCTCGAAATCTCCTTCAACATAGCGGTGATAAAGATGAAACATAGGCTGTCTGTTAATAATTTTTTTCTCAATAAAAGTTCCAATAATTACTTTTTATCGACAGTCACAAATCCATTTATTAAAAAGAAATGTTTTCATTACAAAGGTATCTTGAAACAAGAAACAGTGTGGCAACGTTTCAGAGGTCGAGTTATTTGCCTGTGTCGGAGGCCTTAAAATTTATTGTGAATTCTTTATAATGTTAAACACACTTATTTTGACTGTCGGATATAATGAACGTCTGATATAACGATCAAAAAATGTTAGTCCCCAGAAGTTCACTAAAACCGGAGTCGACTGTACACAGAAAAGTTTGTAATATTTACTCAGAGACATCCGATATTTCCTTCACGATTTTTTAATTTTACTGATATTGTCCTAGGAAACCATTTCCAATACTCAAGAACATCTGTACTAATTTTACTACAGTTTTCCTCTTAATTTCTTATTTTAAATTTCTTCGACATAGAAAAATTCCTAGAGAACGTTTGACGCAGGGGTTTCTAACGGTTGGTTTCTAACTGTAATTGTGGAACATACTTGGCGGAACAAGCAGCTTTTTTCCCTCTAAAAGCGAAAAAGCTCTCAAGTTGGAATTGACCTGTGCTTGGCCGACAGAGATGTTCGAAATCTTTCGGAATCTTTCGGAGCGGATTTCGCAGAATCAGAGTTACGAACCATGTGCAACCTGATCCGTATCAAAATCGCCCACTAATCCGTTGTACACACCTCGCAACTCACATTCATGCATGCACATTACTAGAATTTCCAAGCAGAGACATTTACTTGCATTAGGGAGGCCGTTATTTTTCACATCATCCCGCATTCGCTGTGATTAAAAAGGGCCTGCAATATTCAGATCAATTCAACGATCTTAATTTCTATCACAGAGCAGGAGTGTTTTGTAGAACACTAGGGAAACAAAGATTATAAAAGTACTTACTTTTATTTATATTCACCTAGGAAACCATTTCAAATATTGCAAAAAAATCTGTTCTTGTTTTACCACAGTATTCTTCTTAATTTTTAATTTTTAAATTTCATCGACATAGAAACATTCCTAGAAAACGTTTGATGTAGTTAGGGCTTTTGTTTATGGCTGTAATCCTAGAACACATTTGGCGGAACAAGCAGCTTTTTTTACTTTTAAAAGCGAAAAAGCTGTCAACCAATTTGGAATTGGCCTGCGCTTTGCCGACAGGAATCCGAATTATTTTTAGGCGTATAACCAAAGGGTCCCTTCCACTTCATACCTTAATAGTGTCAGTTCCTAAGCTTTATAATCATATTCGACGATTCGGATTATGTTGACAGATTGGTGATTTTGATAGTGTATTGTAAATTAATATGAATGTCTGTTGGAGTGAAAAGCAAAGATATCGCGAAAACCCTCACGCGCTCACTCCATGTTCACCACAAATTCCATGTTGATCGATCGGGATTTGAATCTCATACTCAAAGGTGGATGGTGAATGGTCTGACTTGTGCACCACGAGTTGCTCCCACATCTTTGATAATAAATAGGGAATTTTTCTATCGTAAATGATACATGTTAATTATGAGTACTGTCGAAATGGTAATTTCTTTCTATAAAATACTATGATAAAGAATGTTGTCGTTTTTGTACGAATTAAGGGAAGTCATCAATACAAAACACCGTAAATGTCCTACTGTTAGAGAATTACCACCAAGATACGTCAAACTGATTTCATTTGATGGTTTGTAGGTTATGCTACTAAAACTTCAGCAGGGACACCTGGATCACACATTACGCACGATAACACCGTTCATAATGCGTTGCGGTTAAGACATTTAAAGACCGGTATACCTATCTACTTTTTTAAAGATTTGGTCTTTCTGAGTGCTTGTACTTCATAGCACGCGTGGTCAGAAAAATTCGGAATACCGAAATCTATATAAAATTAAATCGATTCTTTGACATCCTGTGCTCTGTGATCACGCGAATCTAACAATATTTTCCTTTGCTAAAAGTTGTATGGCAACATTAAAATCTTTATCCTTCTGGAGTACTGCTATCATATGATAAAACAAGCAATTGAGAGTCTGGTCGTTCCATGTTGGTTTCCACTACAAAGCTTTTTGCATCTTTAACATGATTTCCGAATAAATTTAGAAAGCACGTACAGATGCTCAACTGAAATTTTATAAAACCATGGCAGTACCAATGATAACTTATGGATGTGAAAATTGGACTCTGAAAAGAGCAGTTAAGAAAAAAATAAAAGCTGCGGAAACGAGATTTCTTAGAACTTTGCGGGCTATTCAATTCTGGACCATAAAGAATGCCACAAATCCTCTACAACTACTACCTGAACGGGAGGAGGAGTTGTAACACACCAATAAGACGATGGAAGGCTACTTTTGAAGACGGAGAGACTTAATCCATGATGATGACTAATGAATTTCAAAGTGTGGAATTTAACAAGGATTCAACAAGTTGATAGTCAAATTCCGTACGTTGAACCGTACCTCGAGTATCAATGTTGTGTATCCTGAAACGTATTTATTGAAAGTATTTGTGTAAAACAGTATTTGCTGTGTATAACAGCATTTGTGCCCACGTAACGGGCACACTGTACGGGCACACTGTACCGGCCAACATTGTGGTGGCCCACTGTGGCCGCGGTAGTGTCGCGCCGTGAGCACGACCAGTGGGGAAATGAGAAGTTCGGGAAGACGCCACCAGGCGCAGGACAAGCGGCGGCGTCTGTCTGTGGTCACCGGGCCGTGTCGGCCCAACGATCGCAGGAGTCTTTCCCCTCCTTGCCCCGCCATGGAGGTGGGGAGTAGAAGACTCGCCCTGATGCCTCAGGGGGCATATTTAAAGGGCCTCGCCCGGGGCGGTGGGCAGTGTGAACAGTTCGAGAGTGACGAGTAAGTGCCTAGGAGTAGTAGTGATTGCGATCAAGTGCTTGTGTCTACGGTGAGTTTTTCTTCTGGCGGACTGGGACCTGGACTGTATAACGGCTTTGATTTGGATTGTGGTTTTCTGGAAATAAAATTGGTGAAAGAACTGTTGTTGTTTCAATCTTGTACATAACAGTATTTGTAGTACAAAGTGCGCTGTATAAATACATACAAAATTAACCTCTCTGATAATGAGTATTCCATTTTTATACATCTTCAATACAATTAGAGATGGAAGATATGGAAAATATTCCATCTTGTGAAAATAACGTATTCTTAATCGCATTCTGCTGTACTAGGGTTAATGCCAATTTTCATTAAATATTTTAAAAAATTGACTTTGCTACCGACAAGTAAGAAAAGTTTATGTAATAATTTTCTCAGCTCAATCTCTAAAAATATTTTATGAACGGAAAAAGTTTCTTTGTGAAGAAAAGGCATTTATTTTCAAGTAATGGTGAATCACAAGAGATCTCATATTTCGACAGAATTGGTGTGTTTCTACTCCCATTGTGTAATTATTTTACGTCTGCTGTAACACGTTGCATAATGAGAGTCATTTTTAGAGGGCAAATTTTAATGAAATGTCATTTTTTCACTTTTGTACAAGGCCGTTTAGCACAGAAAATCATTTTATGTTATGATGAAAGGAAATGACCCATTTTTATAGTTCATTTTTTGCTTTTGTTTTGTAAATTTCGACTAATACGTCATCTTTCACTTTTTTTGGTCAATTTCAATTCATTTTTTGTTGATTTCATCGTTTTCAATGTAATTTCAAATGGTATTTACCTCAAATAATATTTGCGAGATGCAACAAATGTTCTTCACAGAATTATTCAGCAGCCTATCAGATTTGTTCGCTCAGAAATTGTTTTGAGCGATTAGCATTGTATGTAATTCTTGTGACGTATATCAGCGCCATTGCCGGTTCGGTCGATTTCGGGATAACTAAAGATAGAGATTTCTTGGTAAAGAACAGTCCAAACCAAAATTTTGAAAGCTGAGTTCTCTCGAACGAATAGAAGAAGCCTTACTTAAATCGTTCAGCCGAACTGGTTTTGATAAAATCTTTTACGTCATTTTTCTTTGGTTTTAGGACATAAAGGAAAGGTTAAAATATTTTAAGAGCATTTTATTGATCATTTTTGGCGATGTTTTAGGTGATCAAAATCCGCCCCATTGTAATTATGGTACACAACTTCATTACACAGGTTTTTGACCATTCACAGAGAAGTTTACAAATAAGGCATTGCGAAGTAATTAATCCTTGATCACCTTTCTCGTAAATATATAGTTTTATTGAGGCTAACAATCGGCTGATTACAGTAATCCAAACCGATATATCAAAATGATGGGGTATGTAGATGCCTGCTAGTTTGTCTTGGTTGAATTCCGAATGCCAGCTGTCACGCAACGGTTCAATTTAACTTCATCGGTCGTAGAAATAGTACTGCTTGGTTCTTGATCTTCTTCTTCTTCTTCTTCTTGCGAGTATTTTACAGCTCTTGCGGTTGTGCCATGCATTGATTACTCTCTAGTCGTTGATGTAATAGGTATTAATACACTCGTATGAATCTTATGACTTATGTTCATTTCTCACACACACACAAACTTCATACTCGTGTATTGATACGCACCGTCTATCATCGTTTCATAATTAGAGATGCAAGATCGAAGCAGATGTTTTCAAAACACCAACATTTCTATAAAAATAAAAATTTAAAACATTGACACAAGTTTGTAAATGTTAAAATATGAAATAATAACTTTCGATACCACTGTCTGTTCAGGTTTTTGAATCAAACGTACGCGTTTGTTACTACTTTCATCGAGCAGACTATCCCTCAGTGGCGAATTCTCCGATACACAGCGTATACCACCGGTATTCTTAGTAATTAGAAGTGTATAAAAAATATTTCATAACTTTGGTAATCCTCTAAAAAGTTGTTAAGATTTTGAAAGCTTTATAACAGATACTAAAAATAACTCTGTTTTGCTGCCGGGAGCCAGTCAGTCTTCCGCATCCGCAAAATATTGACATGAACAGTCCTTCTCTGGTCGTTCGTAAGTTACGCTTTTCTCAAGTCTTTGGGAAAATAGAGTATGTTGATCATCCAGAAGTTAGTGGTTTGTGTAATTTTCTTACAGAACAATGATTAAGGACGGAATTTCATAGTTTTGGGATTTAAGAAAAGCTCAAAATAAAAGACAACGGCAGAGATAGCTTCCATAAAGTGCGGTGTACTTGAAATAATGTTCAGGATTCGCCACCGCTAACCCTTAACCGTGATGATCGTGATACCCTGATATTTCCGTTTTATAAATTTTTTAGTATAATTTTAATTATAAATTAATATACACGGCCTCTGTCGAATTAAATTTTGTTGCGCGCGAATTTAAAGTTTGAGGTTACTAAACCAGCTTCAAATAATCGACGTTTAAAAACATCGAGTGTTTTTGGTCGGCGTATTATTAACAATGATGTTGGGCAACATCGATGTTTTGTTGTTATGTCGCATTACTATTCATAATTTATTATTACAGCACTTACTTCGTAAAGAACAATTGAAATTGCCAACATTTCACAGTCGTCATTGCGCTGTCCAGGGCAGAGCCTTCTCTTTATTCCCGGACGGAGCTGCTTCCTCGCTCGTGCATCCGGACCGCTAGCTGTGGCTCAGAGCATCAACTGATCTCACTGCAGCGCCTCTGACCGGTAGGTCCTGGGCTATAGTCCCGACGGGGGCAGGATTTTTGACTCTGGGTTTTCAGCTGGGTTGAATTCAGTCGTTGTCTGGAGAAGAATTTTAGCGGCCGGCTGCTCAGGTCGGTAGTTTTCCGTGGTTTCTCCGATCAACACCAGGCGAATGCCGAAGCAGTACCCTAACAAACGGGCCACGGACCGCGCGCGATCGGTCCTTTCTCTTCCTTGTCCTATCCACTCCTCTTACACACACACTTACACTAGCATGCACTACACTCCCACACATGCCGGAAGACCGGGAAGCCGGGACTTAGAACTTGTCCCGGCTGAGGCGGTTCTTTGCTGGTGGGAGATACCTGGTTGGGGAAACCGCATTAGCCGACGGTAGATCGACGGCGGATCTGGCCATTGAGCGGGAGAAAACCACCGCCACCTTCAGAGCAAAAAAAGGCACTACACTTACGGATATAATGACCGTAGTAGTTGAAGCGCCCGGAATCACTAACTAAATCACTAATCGATCGTGCATCTGGCTGTGTCCGTGGCCCCGAGGAGCAAGCCGCCAGCGGCGATGGAGGGGGGCGTTGCGAGGGCGGTCGAGTTGGACGCCCCCGTGACCCAATTGCTCCGAAGGCGCTCAACACAACACAGACACGTTCGCAGTAGAAAGCCCTGAACACTAGATGAACCGCCACCTCTGGCCAATGGAGAACAAATCCGGACACATACAAACAGAATGTGTGGCGGACAAAGGTGGTTTGCGGCATGTCTTCTCGGAGCTTCGTTTCCCCCGCTTCTCAACCATTGCTCTCATTACCTCATTGCATCTCTTTACATGCTCCTATTACCGCATTCGTAATTGTAAGTAAAGCCAAACCGGAATGGGTCATAATAAAACTATAACATCGTTCCTTCCACGGATTCTTCTGGCCCTAGGATTGCCGGAATTTTCTCATGATGCCTGTCTCACCAGTTGAGATGATGCCAAGAGTAGATATCGACGCGTTATTTTCCGCTTCTGAGAACCGAGAATCAGTTCTATTATTCTACTGCGGATCCGAATGGTATGACTAGAGGTACTTGATGGCCTCGGCTCGAAGAGCCGCGGGTTCGAGTCCATTATCGGCAGGGATGTTTGCTGATGTGTTGTGGCATGTGGGAGCTCTCCAAACTGACATTTATGTTCCCATTAAAATCTACCCAGCAAGTCATTTATTACTGCAGTTCTCATATCGGTTATAGTGCAATGTGAATCATCAAAACGTACTGAACTATGCCCAGATTAAATGAACTCTCATGCAAACCGGTACGTATAATGCTGACGCCAGAGCATGAAATAATCTGTGCAACAAATAAAAATTATTTCCTAGTCAAGCTGAACAGTTAGTGTATAAAACGTCCAGATACAAGCGGCTCATTTTCATAGTAAGATTGTAAAGAAAAGCAGGGTTACGATTTGTAAGGAACTGTAATTTAAATGTTATCGTAAATAATCATGTTCAATCTTTAATCGTACATCTTTTTCTTCCCTTATTACGAAATAAACAAAGGTTCCTTTTTTATCATTATATTTCTAACAATAATTTTGCTTGTCTTTCTTTGTATCTTTTTGCCATATTTTCTTAATCTCGCCTTCCTTTATAAGCAGGTTTTGGGAAATTTTTCCTTTCTATTGAAGTTCTCTTTCCCTCCTGTTTGACGTTATCGATATCCCAACATTTTTTCAAACATTCACAAATTTACTTAAACGTTCGGTATTTTCGCCAGTAAATGCAAACCATACCTTTCCTTCCTTACAATTTCTTTTGTCTTTTGATGAAGATCTTGATATTTTTTCATTCCTGCCATTGCAGTGTAGTGCGCAAAATGGGCGTATTTCACCGGGCGGTGCTGCAACACTCGCATGGACATTCGAAGTAGGAATTATGCAAGCGGTGAGAGTGCATGGGATGGATCAGGGCGCCAGACATTTTGATGCAGAGGGACGGTGGGGCGAGAGTGGGGGGGAGGTGTTTACGTACACAACGACTCGCAGTTACATTACCCAGTGGGGCACTGCATCAGCCCCAACAACCTCTAAGCTTCCAACGGGTTCCCTCATATGATTGGTGCGTAATTCTTAGAAGGGAAGAGAACACGAAAGGATAGGGAAAGAAATCGGTTCTTAACCCCACTGTTAGGATAGTTTTTCAGCATGTGCCTGGTATTAACGGCAGAAATCACGGAAAACTGCCGGCAAAAATAACCGACAGCTAGAATTCTTCTGCAGACAATGATAGATTTCGGCCCTGCTATGAAGCTGGGATCGAAAATATGCCATTTCCAAATAGTCAACAAATATTTATTAAAACACATGATAAAAATATGTCTTCTGCCAAGAATAGTTGTGAATGCATTTTCTTCGAATGTTATTTCAAAAATGGGTACACTGACTTTCCAATAATTTTGTGAAAAAACAGGTGAAAATTATATTAATAAAGTAGTAGTGTTACAACGTTTGGACGGACGGACGGACACACAGTCAAATACAAATACTTATAAATTAAATAATTAATACAAATGAATATTAATCCCTCAAAGTGTTTTCATAGACTTGTTTCGAAGGCAGAAAACGGTAATAATGTTTTAATTTTTTAACTACAGCCCAGCAAACAAAAAATCTTTAAAAATTACAATTATTATTTAAAATTATCTTTAAGAAGAATTCATTTTTGTTATTTTTTGCAAATTTTTTTTGTAATTAAATTTGGCGCCAAGAAATTATCAAAAATGTTGTTTCGATAGTATAGTTTATTCTCGTATTTTACATATTGGTTTAATTACAAAAGATAAAGTTAAGTTGAAGGAAAATAATTAAAATAAATTTTTTGGCTGCAGACGGATGGGAGTGATAGGAGGGACTAAGAAACCTTTCAAAAATCTTATTTTTATGTTAGAGGCATAGTTTAACTACTCATCAAGTCATTTGATATGAGGGGACTTTGTACTATATGGATAATTTGTATTAACCGAGAGTTTACAACGTAAATAATGTTAGCAATACCTCATTAGCCGATATACATTCAAAGAAAGCTTGTATCAAATACCAAGTCTTGTGAATTGGTCTAATATCATACATTCCCGTAAAGCGTATACGTTTAATGTCTCCAAAGGTCTTCAATCAGTCAAAACAGAATAATGTTGTGTCTCATTCCCAATAAATGCCCTACTAAATACCATAATCCCTCCCCCTGCCGAGCAATGAGACTCGGCTACGGATCCGCGGAAACGGTTGAGCGCGCCCCCCGCCTGAGCCCCAATTACGCCTGTCAGCTGGCGCTCGTTTGTCGCGCGCTCCTAGACACAGTTGTTCACCGCGGAATTAGTCGCGGGGCGCTTTTTGAGGTCGACACGACGCGAGCGGGGCGTGGCGCCGGTCGGGAGGGGCGGACGAAGTAGCGGCGTCGGCAGGGGTTGCAACGTGACGTGGATTTACTGCGAAGGCTCCGCGCCTAGCCCTCCTCAAGGCCCTTAAAGGAGACGTTCTGTCGACCGGGAGCGGCGGCTCGGTGCATCAACACATGTCACTGCAGTGTCTCTGACCGGGAGGTCCTAGGTTGCTGTCCCGACGTCGACAGGATTTTCGGCACCAGCTTCTCAGCTAAGTAGAATTCAGTTGTTGTCTGGAGGAGAGTTCTAGCGGCCGGCTGCTCTGATCGGTAGTTTTCCGTGGTTTCTCCGATCAACACCAGGCGAATGCCGGAGCAGTACCCTAGCAAACGGGCCATGGACCGCACGCGATCTTTCTTTACTCTTCATGGCCCTATCCTCACCCCTTACACGCACACTTACACTAACATTCCCTACACTACCACACATGTCGGGAGGCCGGTCGGGGACTTCGAACTTGTCGCGGCTGGGGCGGTGCCCCGCTGGTGGGAGATACCTGGTTGGGAAAACCCCTGCTAGTCGACGGTAGGTCGGCACCGGATCTCGCCATCCCGTGGGGGAAGATTACAGCCACCTCCCGATACAAAACTGGCACTACACTTACGGGACTAATGTCCTCAGTAGTTGACGTGCCCGGGATCAATCAATCAATCAACGTTCTACGGGGCGCTTTTTGAGTTCGACACTTATTCTAGCACGAGTGCGGTACTCAATGCGATATTCGGTGTTATCCGCGCATATTTTTTGAGATTTATGATTTCGCTGGATGAGAGAGGAGTGAAAATGGGGACATCAAATTCAAAGTTCTTTTTCCATGCAAAATAATTTGTATTATTCTGGAGGGAACATTTCTGGTAATTAGATTTTGCCAATAACACTCATTTTATTTTTAATTCAATTTATCTTAGTAAATGAATAGCGGTTGGCGTTCTGGCCTCAAGAACAAGTGTCGGTATAATATCGATACGAACGGAACACAAAGTATCGATACCTCGTTATCGAATAGTAGACGTGACGCAACGATCGTCATAATCTAGGAACGTTGTGGTAATCGAATCGGTGCGCTATGTTCATTCGATCCTAATAATGCAAAGTATTGATACCTCGACAACGAATGATGTAAAGCCTGGCCTCCGACAAACCTCTTTGCTATGCTAGATTAGATACGATATTCAACATTGATAATGTTGGCGGCAACGACGTAAAGTATCGACATTTCGATATTTTTTAAAGTAGAAGAAAAATATACGGAAATTAGTTCCCACGGTTGCCATGTAGATAACAGCGTGGCCCGAGAGCTACGATTTCTTTTATTTATTTGTGTTTGTATTTATTTATTCGCCTCTGGAATGGCTCATGGTCAGCGCACTAGTATCCCATGCTGTGGTCCGGTTCGATTTCTGGTCGAGGCAAAAATATAGTTGTAGCTTTCCTTTAAAATCGTCACAGTTTCTGTAGCTTTGTGACGAATAAAATATCAAACAGGCGGATCTTGCTAGTTACGGTGAACTGAATACGTCATGTTTGCCTCATGTCGCTCTTACCCCCAAGCATGGAAATTTACTAGACCCAGGCATGGGGGACACAGGTAGCTCGCAGGCGAAGTCGGACTACCACCATAACTCGGACAATAACGCCAAATACATACATTTATTTATTGTATTATTTATTTAAAAAACGCGATACAAGGTTCAGACGTGCGGCTTTTCAGGTATTACAAGCGAGTAATTGTAATCGAAGATAATGCGAATGAGATAGCTATGGCGCTCTCCCTTACGTACTAGAATGGAATTCGGATTTTAAAAGAGAAGTGCTTTTTTTTAATATCGATGGGAGAATTATTAGTTTTACTATTTTATGCCTGCCAGGTTGCGGAGGAAGACATGAAAAGGGATTTTAAATTATTTGCGTACCACGGAGCAAATGCCGATATATTCTGAGGATCTTGTTTCGGAAAGTTGGCTAGGATTGAATGTTTTTGATATACTTGGATTCCATTGAGCGAGCTAGTGAGGGATAACACCAGGCTGTGCCCTTGTGGTCTGCGGTTACCCGCTCGCGCGTGCCAAAGTTTTGCAAAGGCTTGGTGCGTAATTCACGCACGTAGTTTAACAGCCAAGAGGGCCCCGAGAGTTCGTAGGTGGCCTGGGAGGGTCAGAGGCCGGGGAGGGGAGTCGAAGGGGCAAAAGGGGAGGCTCAAAGCACGCTTCTCACGGGGACTCCAATGGCTTCCGGTATCCACAAACTTTTCATTGTACCGTTTACCTAAACTAAGTTTTGGACTGTATTATACTCTTTTCGTAGAATTTTGGAGAACTAATTTGCAGCTATTCAAAGACGGCTTAAACTGAGAAACGGTGCTGCAGTAGGAGAGAAATTCGATATCTAATGTTAGACTAATATTATTCTAACAAACATTATGGAATCGAGACTGCAACTCATACAGAATAGATGACGAAATATAAGACTGTACCGTCCCATCCAAAATTCCACTCCACCAAGACAGTCTGAAGAAAACAAAAAGGATATAAAAAGCTGAAAACTTTGACGTTCTAATGTTTATTCCCATCATCCGATATGTATTGATAATCAATTCTCTTCTTTCACTGGAACTTTTAACTCTCCACGAGTTTTGATTTGACATCCACATCCTCCCAGATCTGATAGTTATTTTTTTACGATTAGAGCTCTGGAATAGGTCATGTAGAAATGTGTGTACCGAAAAGTAAAACTGGAACGGATTTGTAATTTTGGATTTCTTGGGTGTAGTTTCGGGGGCTTCATAGAACGATTTTTTTAAAACTAATTCTCGCCCACCTCTATATTTGTCCGTATAAATATTCTTCGAATTCATGCACCCGTAGAGAGACGTGTACTGAATACGACTTAAGCTTAAGGTGATTTTCCATAAACATATACATTCAGTCACATATAATATTACGTAAACTTAACAAATGATACAAGAAAGCTTGTGTAGGTTGTTTTGCCGTTCACGTAATTTGCGCAATAACTCGTGGTGCCACAGTGGCACATACTCTCTCATTTTATTTCTGAAATTGCAATTTTTGAAAATTCAGAGAGTTCAACGAAACTTAGACCTACACCGTTCCTTTAAGCGTTCCTGGTTTCATTTTTGAAAAAAAATTGAAGAACAATTTTGGAGAGGTTTTTGATAAAAGAAAATTATAAACAGCGTAAATTTCAATCACAAATTATGCAAAACTACTCCTTTCTTCAAAACATTGTACATGACCTTTTCAACGAAGTGAGCTTTTAGAACAGATTTTGTTTAAAGCAAAACCCCTATCTTCAACATCTTAATTTTTAAATGTTACAATTTTGCAATTTTCAAACATACAGAATGTTTGCCGAAAATGAGTCCTTCGAAGAAAGGGCCTCGAGTTCATTTAAAGTCGATTGGGGAGTCAATATAGAAGAAGACGGGCTGAATGGTTTACGAACTAGCTTTGACCACAGATAGACGTAAGAACGCACGTATGGACTGACGAATCGATCGACTGGACGGACGGAGAAACGGACACGCGGAGGAACGGACGTACGAACAGACAGGCAGACGCAATTTTGCCGTCAATCAATAATTAGATATCAGGGATCCATAAAATATGGATTCTAATTACACGTGATAGGAAAAGTGTGTTTGTGTATATATATATATATATATATATATATATATATATATATATATATATATATATATATAGTGCTTGAATTATAAAATCGTAGGTCCCGGAACGATATACATATACACCATTTAACCATTTTCTCTCTCAGTACCTAGCAATAAGAATTTTTTGTACAAAATTTGTGCATGATTACAATACTTTCTCTTCTTGCAAACAAAGCGCAAGATAGAAAAAAATGAAAGTATGAATGTACTTTTCGCGTAATTTTTCGTTTAAGTACGGGCGAGATAAGGTGCGGCGCGTCATTAAATGCCGTAAGGCGGTGCCTATCCTGTAGAAATCGCCGCCCAAAAGAAATTTAAAATTATATTTATAAATGTATTTATTTATTTATTTATTAATAAAGGCTTTACGAGTTACATTATGTAACAGTCATATCACAATTTTTATTTGCGAGTTCGATAACGGTCGGTCGTAACGCATTTGAAGCCGTTGGCAGGGATGGCAAAAACGTTAGGCTCCCAGTTCATTCCGCCATAAGGCCTGTGTAAAACGACGAGACGTGACGTCATGCATTTACTGCGCAGGCTTTATAATGCAATGCAATGCAATATAATTCAATATAATGCAATGCATATGCAGCCTTCCCTATTTAGAAAACCACGAGCCGCGACTGGTTGAGATAGTACGTGATGTTTTAGCACCACTAGTTTAATAAATGATGGCTGCAAATGTGCTGGTGATTTCTTTTCATTTACTGATTTGCTAATATACCGACCGCACTTTCACCTAATGAACAAAAATGCTTTCATCGGAAAGAAATTGCATTCGTTCACTCATCAGCTAGCCATACCTTTCTCCACTGGAGCCTTTTCTTCCGCATGGAATCTGCTGACAACTTTTGTCTTTGGCCTAATATCAACGCTCCCACCGTGCACCAATCTTCGACGAACTGTCTTTACAAAAACATTTGCTCCACTCAAAGCAAATTATCTCTTCATTCTCTCTTCAACAGCAGACAACCTTATTCTGATGTTTATTCATTATCTAATGCAGTTTGTGTTCTTAATCTTCTGCTTCTCTTCCTGAGCAATGGATCTCGAAAACATCGTGAGTTCCCTTCAAAATCTACAAAACTCAATTTTCGCTCGTGACAATTTTCGGACATTGGATTCTATGTAAACAATAAAGAATATATTATAGTCGAATGAAATGCTTATTTTTGTAGTATTTTAGATGTTGAACTTTGTTAAAAAATTTCAACGAAAAAAGGAGAGTTTCTTTGAAACAGAGTGGAACTCCAGCCTTTACACGAGAGAAAAGTCTGTGCTAATTCACTTAATTATTTTCTTCTTTCTTTTCCTCGAATCAATTAATGAAAGAAAACGGCACCAGCACTCAAATATTCATCACAAATATTATTGCCTCTTGACTCCATAACGAAATTGACTCTCCAAGCTTCTTCTCAAGATTTTCTTTAGAAAAATATTGCAACTTGCGGTTCCAACTCAGACCAGAAAATATGCTATTCCATGGAGTAATTTAATTTTAAAAAGAATAATGTCGGTAAAGATAACGAGTCAGTCTAGTGCATAATATTTAAAGAATTCTTCGTAAGACATTCCGTGTAATGGAATTTCATATGGCAATCGGTCAAATGAACACAATAGGAACTAGTGGTGCTAAAATAACCCGTGCTTTATCGCCCGTGTTTTCTCGCAAAACTACGCGGAAAGTACTAAAAGTTTCGAAAAATTGTACGTGAACTTATTTCAAAATCTATCTTTAAGGATTAGATTTCATTAAGGAAAATATCTTTATCTTTAATACTTCCAGAAAGACGCCGAAAAAAATTGGAACAATTTTAGAAAAATCAGGATTTTTAACAAACATGAAACCTGCACCAATCTCTTACGCGTCCTTTACACATTCCAACAACAAAATTTAATCAAGAACGATCGAGCCATTTTGGAAAATATCCCAGGGTCTTCATTCAAAGTTTTCCCCCACGTAAATTAATATATTGGTTTCTAATTAAAGGACCTGCGACATCAGCCAGATAGATTGGGGAAGAGCCATTTTGGATAAAATCTAGCGGGTGGTTTAGCCGCTAGCGTTGTTCACGGACAGACGGATATACGTTTCGTCAATCGATTTTTCGCCATTAAGGACCCACAAAACATGGATTCCGGCTACAACACGTGTTAGAGGATTTTTTCTAAATTTAGCAACTGGATTTATCCACTTTTTCGTTACCAGGGCTCGCCAATAAGAGTTTTCTGCCAAAAATGAGCGTTTGTTTCGTCCTGCATTAAATAATTTCGCTCTACTCCGTAGCGAGAGAGTAAAAATAGGAACATGTAACTGAAAACACACTGCCACAACGTCATAAAATATTATCATTAACCACGAATAATGTGAGGTAATTTTATGTATAACACGCATGTTCCTAGAAGCTGAAAGACAAGTAGGAAACGAAACCAAGACGTGTAACGCGAGAACCAGGTTCGAGAGGATGCACTGGAACATGTATATTTTTAAGGTAAACCTTGTTATGCTGCAGCGTACTGTGCTGTTTTGCGAATAGTATCCTTCAAAATACACAAATTTCATGCAAACTACGTCGTGTGGTTTCTATCAACTACCTATCAACCCGAAAATGTTGAACAGCGCTCATTGCTCATTTACGTGCAGTACACGTCTACCGGTATTGAAACTAAGCAGACTGCAGCAAAACGTATGTTAACTGTTGAATAATCAGAAAAAATTAAATTCTTTGGGTGCAAGAAAATAATAATAATAATAATAATAATAATAATAATAATAATATAATCAGCCAAATACCAATATAGTAAACTCCACAAAAATATTATCGAAATAGAGTTGAAGTACACTATTTTATTAATATTTTGCCAATCTTTAAATGGACGTTCTACCATTTTATCCAAATCAGTAGAACGAATGAACGTTGCAGTTGAAATGAGTTTGCTCTTACGTCACTATCGTGATGCATCACCAATAGTCTAACTTAAAGTTTTCTTCATCGCTCGTTGACAATCATCCGAAATGCCCTGTTTTCACTCAAACACTTCTGCAAAGCTCTTCGAGGGACTTTTGGGGCCCAAAGTGTTTTGAGAAAATCTCAGTTGAGAACTATAAAGCTCTTGCAGTGTTTATGACAATTTTTTAAATTATTATATGTAATTATGTGCTTGTCCCGTATTAAGTTTAATAGTCATTAATAATCATTATTACTATAAATGACTAGTGAAATAGATATAGAGCTCCTTTTCTCATTTTTTCAACTCAGTTATTTATGAAAAATTTAAATTACTGACACATGCCCAGATATTTCAATTGCATTATTAATTAAAATAATATGAAATAGTGACTCAGTTCAAAGTATTGGTACTCGGGAGCGAAAATAAAAAGGTAGTGTACTATATTTACAAAGAGGACATTGGGTAGCTATATTGGACGTATTAAATGCAAATATTGGGATGTAAATAGTAGGAGGTAAAAATGTTCCGGGACAAAATAAACAATAAATACAGGACATTGGATATACCTAGGGCAATATACACAGAGGTGTGATTCCGGTCGAGAACACTAGTAGATTATAATTTTTTATTTTAAAAGCGGCATGTAACAAAATCCAAGGAATATAGGCAGCCAATGGTGACAGATTTTAGTAAAGACATCAGCGTCGAGTCAAGCTAATTTACCTACGTGAAACGAGTTACCGTGAATAACAAAATTAACAACAAAAATTTGGGAAACAAACGAAGTTGACATGTTGCACTGGGGTCATGGTTTTGAGAGAAAACATTTTGTCGCCGAAGAGAGCACATGCAAGGCTAGCTAGAATATTTAGCTTTTGTGAATGAAAACAGAATGAAACAAGTTAAGTTTAATGGCTTGTAAATTATACAGGCCATAGTAACAATAAATAATGTAATTGTCTTATCAAAACATGAAGGCTGATTTTTATTAATAGACAGACTCCGCAGAGAAACAATACAGTGTTCTTAAAAAGAATAAAATTTTCAGCATTACCTACTCCGCACTGAATGGGACGACGGGTCACTCAAGTAATGTAAAGAACATAGAAGTCGGTCATTAATAAATCACTGAGTTCCGAATTGCAAACAGATTTTACATTGGTTGGTTCACGAAGTTTGGCACATCGTAATAATAATTTTCAAAGATTTTGCAGCAGTTTCAAATCGGCTATGCCCAGCGTGGCTCAGAGTCTATTAAAGATTCTATTAAATATTGATAATTTAAATTCGTCTCATTACATTCTAACGATATTTTAGGACAAAGAGTGTTCCATAAAAAATGAGATTAAATTACATTTTACTTTTATATTGTATTAATGTAATTATTATAATGTAGAGTTCCAACTTTTGTTGTGTTTAAATAACTGCAATAAACAAATAAATATTTTTCGCAAGTTGGAGGGATCTTTCGAAGGACGTTTGCTGTGTATTCTAAGTAAAAGTTAGAAGATGAGGGAACGAAGCAATCGGAATGATCAGTCGTATGATGTATTTTGGAATTTGAAAGGAAAGATTATCTTCTACTTCCTATAGGAAATATTGCAAAATTTGATTTTGGGGCGAACGGTTTCTACAAATTTATCCAAGTAAAAGTTAGATTAGATAAGGTAATAATTTCCTTAGAATGATGAGATATTTACCACGTCAGGAAGTGTTTAGTAAGGGTTTGGGCTTGTGTATTTCAAAAGTTTGCCATAAATTTCATTAACGGTACCGTGATCTTAACGTTTATCAAGATAACGGTATTGCAATCGAATGTGAAATCTTGGGAAAGAAAACTACGTCATTTATTTGATGTATCCAAAACTGAGTGACAGGTACAAATTTTCTGGTCTCGCCTATTGTCGGCTCCTATCCTACACCTTACCTACTATCCTGCACCTTCAATCTGAACATTAGCATACATGTCATTAATAATATGTCAGAGTTTAACGTGGTCCAGTCAGATTCTTGTTACAACTCACCGATTCTCTAAATTTTAAGTTTAAAATATTAATGAGGATTATATTTCATTTGCATGAAACTGACAACAGACGTTTCTAATTGTACAGAGTGAAGTATTACCTTTTTGTATTCTGGGTCTCGCATAGTTTAATTAATTAAGTACTTTTATTTTCTTGGAATAGAAAACGATACTTTTCTTCCCCACTTTATGACCTTTGTGATACGAAACGCCATCTGCGGCCGGGGGATTCCTTTACTCTGTTAGTTGTATTAGTCACGACCTTTCCCGCCCTAAAGGGAAACACATCCTTCACAGACAGTAATACCGATTCCGATTCTCCGAGTCGAATAGTGCGCTTGTGGCCAGAAAGCGAGAAAACTGTCACGAACGAAAAAAGTTACTCGCTGATTTTCTTCCGGACGATTTGCTGCTTCATGGTTGCCTGTATTTCAAAACCTATGCAACCTGTTCCGGATGCTTTTGTCTACAGACCTGGTAGAAACGAGATGTCATTCAGACAAAGTCATACTATCTTACGGACAAAAGTGACCCACTGATAAGCCAGGAAATTGAGAGAGGGGCAGTCACACGGTCGGTGGCTGAAACTACGAGTTTGGGAGATGTGGAAAGCCCTTACGTCTCCTGAGCAAGGGCGGGTTCCTTAACGGCGAAGTTAACAATTTTATTCCGTTTTCGAGTACTCGGCATGTTGTAGGTAACACCTCTCAAGCAGCTGTGTAAGATTACGAAGCCCAGTAATTGCGCAAGAAAGAGGGGCTGAATATCAGTAGTTAATCTTAATTTTTCTAGTTTGTTGCCTGATTAATCTCACTGTATCGACTCTGGTTGTCAACGCGATTTTAACATAACGTGCGCGGGAGCTTTTCGACCTCAGCAACACCCACACGATAAAATAAATTTTTGAGAATTGAAAGACAGTCTGTGTTCAATCTCGCGATCAAATTTTCAATCTCGCCACCAAGGCGCAGCCCCTAGAAGCTTTCTTCCCGCGCGGCCTCCCACCATTAAGAGCGTACTTTCACCAACCTCTCACAAGTCGCTCTCTGTGCATGCCTGCACGCTGATGCACTTCGAAAAATCCAACAAAAGGGCAATAAAAACATTTACAGTGTATTCCGCGCAAACCGCCGTTCTCACGGGCCCACGCCCGCCAAGAACATTGACCGCCGCTTCTCGGGGCCGCCAGCTGGGGTTTAAGCCCTCATTAGCCTAGGGCTGGGTCACCCCGGCGCACGGGGCCCTTCACTCACCCCATCGCTCGCTACCTGACAAGCGACCAACAAATGTGTACAAATATTTCTGGGAATCGCTTCGGGCCTCCCTCGCAAATAAGTCCGTCAATGTATCTGGCCGACAAAGAGAGATTCAGGGGCACTGCCGACGCGCCGCCCCGCTCCTTGGCCACCTGCAAGCCACATGCCTCAATTCCCGTTGAAATATCAAATACAAACGGACCGCCATCGCGGGCACCCCACGTGCCACCGCCTTTGCTTCCGATCGCCGCCAACGTCACGTGACACTCCTCTCCCCAGGCCCGAAGGTGCATCACGAATAGGGAGCCGATCGCGGGCACTTCAAACTTTCCGGCCTTACCATAGGCCGGAAAAAGGCCCTTACCAAAGTCACAGCCACGTGACTCTCCCCTCCACGTCCTCAATCACACCCGCAATATAATAAATACTGCGACTTCGCTCCCACAGGGGAGAACAAGAGAACAGACGAGGGAGAACAGACAATCAGTACAGATAATCGAGACAACCAGCAGAACAGACTCAACAGAACAGACTAAACAGAACTTCTCAAACTACACTGCTCCGAACTTGTTAAACTGACCGACCTGCAAAACTCATCAAGGTCGGCTGTTCCTGCTTCGCCTATCAAGGCGATTAGTACGGCCAAATCAAGCCTGCCTCAAATTCGTGCCACTCGCGGGCCGCAGCCGTCACCTGACCGAATTCACGGCAAACTCCACCACTAGCTCCGGTCATCTGAGTCCGCGCCCATGCCAGTTCGCACCACCGAACTGCCTGGAGCCTACCTCAGGCCGGACAGCGACACACTCAGCCGAGTGATTTGGGTTGCTGCCTTCCTTGCTACAAACTGTAAGTAAGCTAAACCCAAGTGTACTTCAAGAAAGAAGAGCAGTCAGTAACTTTATAAACTTTCAATGGTCCTCCGGCTTATTATAAACCAAAACCAGTTGTATTCATAATTATTATGCAATTAAATTTATATTCATTCCCAGTGCATATTATCTATCATTCCCCTAAAGGCAAACAATCCCCTGAAACCCGTTCTGATCCCCGTATGTAGTCGCACTCGCAGCACGGCACCTCCCAGTGCTGCATCTGCTACAGTCTGCATTAAAGTTCCGAAAGGTAGATTTTGCAGAAAAACGCGTATAGTTGCTATGCTGGGACTTTTAAAAAACATAGGAAAACTTAATGAGAATATTTTTTTCATAATCATTAATTTAATTTGTCAAAACCAATAACAAGCTGGCTTTGGGAACCACAAAATTCAGATTGATCGGCTGGAGAACAATCTGGAGCCACAGCGATGTAAACTTGCTTGAATGTGCTGGTAATTACGCCAGGAGCCTCCTTCAAATAAAGAGGATGGTTGCACAAGAAGTAGGAACTCACGATTACCTTTGAACCGGGAGCAGTGGCTCAGTGCATCAACTCTCACTGCAGCGCCTCTGATCGGGAGGTCCTAGGTTCGAGTACCGACGGCGGCAGGATTTCCTCTTCCTTGTCCTATCCTCACCCCTAACACACACACTTACACCAACATGCACTACACTACCACATTTCCTGGAGACCAGTCGGGGCCTTAAAACTTGCCCGGTGGGGGTGGTGCCCCACTGGTGGGAGATACCCGGTTAGGAAAACCCCGCTAGCTGACGGTAGGTCGGCGCCGGATCTGGCCGTCCAGCGGGGGGAAGACTACCGCCACCTCCTAAGCAAAATCATGCACTATACTTACGGAACTAATGACCCTAGTAGTTGATGCGACAGGAATCACTAACAATCAATCAATCAACGATTCGCTGTGAGGTAATGAAGCGAGAGGTCTGAATGCTTCGTGTATCTCGTGCGCGCCAGTGCTGCGGTCGACGGCAGGTGCGCGAGGCAACGCGGGGGTGGGGGAGGGGAGATGCGCGGGAGCCGGGGATGGGGGCAGCGCCGTAAAGGGCTCGTAAAGCCGCAGGAGGCCCGCGCGCGCTGTCACTCCCAATGAAGGCGACGCACACCTTCACATCTCTCGACTTCCTCTTTCCCTCCCGCCCTTTCTCCTGCCCACTCTCTTCGCTCCTTCATCATTCTCTTCTACCTTTTATCCATCCCCCTCTCTTTATCCTTCCCTCCCCTTTCCCTTTCTCCCTTCCCCTCACCTCTTTCCTCTCTGCTCTCCCTTTCCCTCCCTGACCTTCCCTCTCTCCCTGTTTCCCTCACCATTTCCATCTGCTTTTTCTCTCTTCCTATTCATTCGATATAATTCTTTCCTAAAGCCAGTCATTTTTGTCTCCTTATTTCATATTAAAATTCACTGCTGTTTCTGCTGCACTAAATTGCATTTGCATCTATGAGGGAAAAACATGGCCACGAAGGAAAAGATTTTGCGCTTGTAGCGTTGTGTTCTACAATTCTCTCGCAAGCATGGAAATGAGAATCACTTGAATTTACTGTCTGCATGTGGTATTTCTACGTTATCGAACGCTTTCTGATTAATATTAATTATAAAACCGTGGTCTGACTCTCTTAGTTTTTTATAGCACTTTCCAGCTAGGCTTTCAACTGCTATTCTACGAATAAAATGTTGAGGTCGGCCTGCAAATCTTCAGTTGGTAAGTAGCGCGGGCCACAAATTCCTACTGTCTCGTTTCAGACTTTTTCCAGCTGTTGAGATTAGGATGCGCTGTAATTCCGCAACTCTTGGGGAACCTACGCAAACGCATTAAGGCAAAATTGTGTGAATTCGGATGTAGTGTTGTTGACGTTCTTATGAGAAGAAATAAAAGAGGTCATCTTCGCCAACATATTTTTTTTTAAAATAATATATTGACGAAGATGACCTCTTTTATTTCTTCTCTTAAGGCAAAATGCTTTAATTTTGTTTTATAACTTTTTAAAGTAACGCAAATTTTTGCATTTTTCAGTCCAAATCGAAAATATTTAATTGGTTTTGGATTTTCCATGATTTCCCCGGTATGAACGAAACCATTGTTCCTTTTCACAAGTTCACATGAAAAAGAGTATTCACTAACTCGTTAATACTGTCGTTGTTAAAATATTTAATTTATTTTATTGTTAAATAAAAGTATTTTATTTTATGTTTTTGAACAGAGTGCGTGCTACGTTTTGTAAATCGAATTTGTGTGATTTTGTTCTGAAGCATATTTGCTGTTGCAGGCAAATGATATGTGATAAATGCAAAAGAGACCTTACAGTTAAGTATACTCTCATGCACTTTGACAAGGTTAGAGACTGCCACGGACAGCATTGCTTTTCTGCATCTCTAAAAGAGATATTAGCTACTAAGAATTATCTTTTTACAGGTTTTCAAGCTTCTAAGGCAAAATGCAATTTATAGCCTAATACGACAGCAGAATTCTGCCTATTACCATTGCTTTTATTTATAAACTTTTCTGATAGTTCTTACTGTTTACCTCTAGAAATAATTTTTAATTTGACACTTTTTTCAAATTGGATACTTTCTTATATTGATGGCATCAAATTTCCACTTTAGATGTTGAAGCGTCAATAAACCTTAACAGTCATCGTAATTATCAAATTATCTTTCTTCATCTCTCTTATTCTCTTCCAAATGTATGTGTCCTCTCCTCTTCCCTTCCCTCTATTCCCTTCCCTCTATTCCATTCCCTCCTCCATCCACAACGTCTCCTATACTCTCTCCATCATTTCTCTAACTTTTTTCTTCTTTCCTTCCCTCCATTTCTCTACCAGTTTCCTGATGAAATGTGACCACGCGGGCGAACCGAGTAAATTCCCCTTCAAAGCCCCTTGTGCTCGCTCTCTGGTCATCTTCGATGAAAGGGCCTCTGTATTTGCCTCCTGACATCCGCGTAAACATGTCTGACTGCTCGCAATTATATGAATGATCCCGTGAACTGTACATGTCGATTCACGAACTGGGGCCATGTCACTGTCATTCGAAGGTCAGCAAATGATGGCAATATTTTTAATACAATTATAAATTTGTAAAATGAATATTAATGTATTATATCACATTTAATTTTTATTGGTACAAATTTCATAATTATTTTTTTAAATTATCATTTTCGTCACTTTGTTCCAACTTTGGACGAAAAACACTTATGCTCAAAACAGGGAAGGCACGCTGAACCTCAACGCAGAAGATTGTGAGTTTCTGTTTGTAATATACAAATGAAAATTATTAAGGTGGTGCTTTAATTAATCGATTCGGTAATAACAATTAAGTAAATTAAGCATGGTATTTAATTTTCGTCTAGATTTCTCTATTTTTATTATATTATTTGATGGTGAAAACTTTCCTTTATGCGTTTTTATTACAGCTTAATTTTGAACAGGTCGCAATTCTGCATTAGATATTACATATGACGACGTTTCATTAACCAAATTGTTACTATCATCAGGAAATTATGCAAGGTAAAACATGGATATAAAACATTCGCAATTGGTAAGATTTACATTGACATAACATCATAATAAAAACTTTTTAGTTTTTATTTTATATAAAGTAAAATTATAAATAATGTTTTTGGAAGGTAATTTCATAACCTCCGAAAGTGTTATTTGTAAAGATCTCTTCCATTCTAAGTATTATCTTACGCAGAAATAAATTCTGTTGGAATACGGACACACACGCAAAAAAAATCATGTAAACGTCACAAACTTGTTACAGTAAAATTAGTAAAAACACAAAATGTGCACAACACTAGAAAATTATCCCCACCTTGTATAATGAAGTGAATATATGCCCGATTTTTAAAAAAATCTGAAATATTGGTTAAATGACTAAGAAGATTGATCAAGGAACAATTCACGTGAAACACAAATTCATTTATTTGTTAGGTTGGGTAATGGGGATAGTTTTACTTGCGTAGTTTACGAACGAAAAATTTACAAATTCGTTTTCAGAAAACGGACGCTGGTTCGATGAGTCACTTAACTACACAACTACTAAGCGAACTCTTAACTACACACATCCAATGTGTTTAAGCACGCGAACATTCCCGTCTTCTATTTCGTAAACACATTAGACGCTTTTAAAGGATGATATGCACTTTTTTTGAAATTCTGGATCATTGCTGGGTAATAACACTTAGGGAAGGGAACGTTTGGGTATGGCACACTTACCCACTTGTTTCTAAACAATTTTATCACATGGAATTGCAGCAATAATAAGCAATAATCTTATGCTTGACTAACATGTGATCTGTTGTAATAATTTGAAAAAAATGAAAAGAATCCCTTAGTAATTGGAGGTCGGCGGGAATCCACGTTCGCGGTATCTGTCCCTGTCATCTGCGTCCCGGTGCCGTGCGCACCACTTGCAACACCCTAGCTACGCCCCTTTCCTCTGGCCCACCTTTTTTTTTCACATTTATTCATTTTGGAGGATTTACATCGTTCAGTACAACTACTTTACAGATGTATTTTTTCAGACTTATTCTAGTTAAAATATCTAAGCTAACTTAATCTATGCATTGGAGAGGATACTCTAGTGGAGAACCTCGGTGTTATGAATTGTCGTTGGCTAAAATTTTGCGGAATGCTTCAAAAGGGAATCTGTTTTTTATTCGTGTGTGGGTTGGATTTTTCGGAAGTTTGTAATGGGATGCTGCTGGTATGTCTGTTAGGTTTTCGTAGAAGTTGTGTGATATTTGTGCTATTTGGTTTATTATTGTATTGATGTTTAATTCTGAATGAAGTTGTTTATTACTTATGAACCAGTGGGCATTTGTGATTAATCTTAAAAATTTGTTTTGCATAACTTGAATTTTATTGACATTTGTGGGGGCTGCGTTTGTCCATATGGGGCATGCATAAAGGAGTAGTGGTCTGATTATTGTTTTGTATAGTGTTGTACTGTTTGTGTATGACAGAGATTTATGTTTGTTGATTAGTGTCCGGAGTTGGAATAATTTATTTCTTGCTTGTTTAATTTTGATATCTATGTGGGTTTTCCAGGTTAGTTTTGTGTCCAGATGAAGTCCTAGGTATTTTATGGGTTGCGATGGTGGGGTCCAGATGATGGGGGAGTTGTTTATTACTAGCGGAGTGGGGGAGGTGAACTTTCTGAGTGAGAAGATTTTTGCTATTGTTTTGTCGGGATTGAGTTGAATTTTCCAGAGGTTTGCCCAGGTTTCAATGTTGTGTAAGTGATTTTGTATTTGTGATCGTAGGTTACTTAGTGAGTATCCTGAGGCGAATAGGGCTGTATCGTCTGCGAATTGAGCTATATTAGATTTTGATGATGATGGAATGTCTGCTATGTATATGTTGAATAATGTTGGAGATAAAGGGGAGCCTTGCGGGACGCCTGCTTTAATTATGTGTGGGGTGGAGTGGTGATTGTTGACTATTACTGAGAATGTGCGATCTGATAGGAAACTTTTGATGATGTGAATAATGTAGGTTGGAGTTCCAGCTTTTATTAGTTTGTAGATTAGTCCCGGGTGCCAAATTCTGTCAAATGCTTGAGTGATGTCGAGGAATGTAGATATTGTGTGTTGTTTTTTTCTGAAATGCAGAGTGGATGTGTTCTGTTAATCTAAGTAGTTGGTGTGCAGTTGAGTGGTGAGCAATGAAACCGAATTGATGTTTGGGAATTAAGTTAATGTTTTTGAGATGCTGGTTTAATCTGGCAAGGATTAGGTCTGGTCCACCTTGCACAAGTAGAAGCCCTTGACTGATATCAGTCAACAACGAGTTTGCACGCTCGAAATAGTCCAATTAAGCAGTGCTTTTCACACCCTCGTGCAATTTATCTTCAGATTTATTTTATATCTCTACAGCGCCGCACTGTCATTGCGATTTTTCTGTTAATAAACAGTAGTAAAGTGACATTACTTGGAAGAAGCAACTGAGATAACAGCAACTACTTGTGACATCACCACCTCCAGTGCCAATGAGTTCACTACTAGGACGATCGCTAACTCTCCTAACGGGAGAGAGAAAGCTGAAGATATATTCAATTTGGAAAACACGATCTTCTAACGATCTGAGATTTCTTGCAGCCTGCCGGTGTTTTTTTTTAGTAATGCAGTGTGGTTTATTTCAACAATAGCTTTCTGAACAAACTGAAACGTGTCCATCTTCCTATGTCGGTTAGTAAGAATATATAGCGTATTCCTTCGTCGCTGAATAAATGTTGTTGAAAAAGCGCTCTGGTAAGTGATCTCGTCGGTCGTTGTTATAAAAATTTTATAAAATAATACTTCATAAAAATCCATGATACGTCCAATACTAAGCTACGCATTTTCATTCTCAGCAGCCGAATTCAAAAATAATCTCCTGAAAATGTAACCCTACCAAAAATTTCTAAAAACAATCTCCAACGTCCACTGGTTTATTTTATGCTCTCACAGTCATCAAGAATTCGGAATCTCCCCATCACAGAACATTTATATCTTCTATTCTGAACTCTGTACTAAAATAATTATCGAATGTCTTCAGCTAAAACCGTCTACATCGGAAGACAAAATTACTATCGGAAACACACAAAACGAAAATTGCCCTGGGAATTCTCGAGCCTATTTAAACACACTAGATTTTACTAACGTTTTCAAATAAATTACTGTACTCTTCAAATTATTCACAAAAACGTATGTATACTTCAGCCAAATATAAAATTATCAGCGAATTATTCGTTCACGCCTACTCAGAGTTATAGACAAAAAATAATAAAATTAAAAATTCGAACTGAATGGCTTTAAACAAAACTTGAAAATCGTACAATCCCAATAGTCATATTATTGCACCATAAACAATGTTTCCCAAAACAGTTTCTGATTATAAGAGTGGGAAATTGCCAGGTCAACGGAATATTTAATCTAGGAGACATTGCAAGGTCAACGGGCTATTTGATTCCGATAACTGTGAGTTTTAGTGAGACGTTTTCTGACCATAGGAAATAACCCGACCAACAGGAATTTTTGCTCTATATATTTCAAATAGATATTTCTTACCAATCATGACTGACATCAGAAATGTAATAAACACTTAGGTCAAAAAACGTGTGGAATCGACAACCTAAGGTAGTATTCGGTCACGAGATTCTAATAACTTTCGCAATGAAAATTATATTCATTTCGGCCATTTTTTAATTTCATTCATAATAAATTAAATTCATTCACCTGCAAAATTGTGAATAAATCTGCAATGTGAAATTCAACATTTTTGAAGTTTCATTCCTACTAGTGCCTTGCATTGAAGCATTTTACTCGAGTAAGCTAGCTGCACCAATGACTTCTTTTGGCCGCTGGATGTCACTGCTGTGCGACGAGCACTCACTCGTTCGAGTGTTCGTAGCTTGAATTCATTCGAGCATCTGATACTCGGTCGAGTGTGCTATATTCGAAATCTGCTCGAAGTGCTACTTGGTGTACAGTGATGGAGAGTAAAGAGAAAATATGATAGAATACAAACTTCACAGCAGTGAATACAAGCTAAAGAAAAAAAATTTGAGAAGTTAACTTTGGAAACAGATGTTACTAGTTATTATTTTATGTTATTTTATTAGTTATTATTTTCATTAGGCAAGACAAGAGACCCAAACCCAGGCGTGACACGAAATGTAAATTGGTCATTGTTATAATCGTGATAAGCGCAAAATTTGTACAGTTTCCTTTCTTGTTCTTGGCCTACGCCTTGAGAAGCGACGCTCATCTTTCGCTTAGTGACCTGTAGGTTATCTTGTTTCCGGTGGGTCTGCGAAACTCCATCCGTACGTACGTGTCACATCTTGCACGCTGAACTTTTGTAATTTCATTCTACAGTTATTTTTAAGAATGGTAAACTATTTACTGAGTGAATTTAACACATACTTATGTTTTTGCTTTCAATTCTATTATTATTATTTATTTCTATTTTGTACAATAGTTGTTAGTTTTGTAATAGTTATTATAATAGTTGTTTGTTAGTTACATTACTAACATTATCGAACTAAGATTTCTAGAATAAAAAGTAATGTTACACCATATTTTATTTTCGTAGATTAAGTACTATTTAGAAATAAGTAATTCTCATATTTATTGATAATTTTCGAAGGTCTTGCGAACATCAGAATTAAAATATCAATAAATATCACTCACATATTAAAATATTTAAAACAAATCTTAAAATTCAGTGGAACTTCTTTGTATTAACTCTACGTGAAGATAAATTTTAATGATATCGAAATAAATGAAATAGCTATTTGCATTTAACGTTCAATTTTCCAGATATAACATTTGATATTTCATTCTTGGAAAATTCAATAATACACCGCGCCGCTCTTATATCTTTCTATCAACATCTATTTGTGACCGCCCTGTTCTTTCGATACGTTCGAAGATACAGGAGTTCAGCTTTTAACTTTACTATTGGTTTCGGAAAAAATATAGTATGTAAATACTATATTATTGTAATATGTTCTATAGGTGCACTTTGCTCCATAATGAAACACGTCCGATGGAAGTTTTATCGTCGATGTCTCAAAGCGTTACGAGAACGGCATCCTGCCCCGCGAGTAACGCTTACTCGAGTATGCGGGACTCGAGTATCGTGTACTCGAGGACGGGATGCTCGAGCGAGTACGAGCGAGTAAAATCGCAAATATGCAATGCTCTAATTCCCACGAGCAGCATCCAGCCATTGATATTAAACCTGTAGCACTTCACCTGTTCTCGGCATCCGCGTCTGAGAGGAATGAAGAACTTCACTCTCATAAATAAATTGATTGATTGATTTTTTCGTGTTTCCGGGCGCGTCAACTGCTTCGGTCATTAGTCCCGTTAGTGTAGTGCATGTGTTTTTGGGAGATGGCGGTGATCTTCCCCCGCTGGATGGCGAGATCCGGCGCCGACCTACCGTCGGCTAGTGGGATTTCCCCTAAACCAAGACTCTCCCACCAGCGGGGCACCACCCCAGCCGGGACAAGCTCTAAGCTCCCGACCGATCTCCCGGAATATGTAGTAGAGTAGTGCATGTTAGTGTAAGTGTGTGTGTAACGGAAGAGGGTAGGACAAGAAAGAGGAAGGTGAGATCGCGCGCGGTCCGTGGCCCGTTTGGTAAGGTACTGCTCCGGCATTCGCCTGGTGTTGATCGGAGACACCACGGAAAACTACCGATCAGAGCAGCCGGCCGCTAGAACTCTCCTCCAGACAGCGACTGAATTCGACCTAGCTGAAAAGCTAGTGTCGAAAATCCTGCCGCCGTCAGGACTCGAACCTAGGACCTCCCGGTGAGAGGCGCTGCAGTGACATCAGTTGATGCACTGAGCTAGCGCTTCCGGTCTCTTATAAATAAAGCATTGGTTGACTCTGCGGTATCACCGATAACGATGTGTTGATTATCTATTTGTTTGCGAGACAGTTGCCTCGTGTAAGGCGCAGCAACGAGGGCCGCACTGGGCGAAGGTGGCGCGAAGGGCGTCCGTGAAGGACCGGCGGGCGAGGAGGAAGGGCGGGGTGCAGGCGGTTCCGCCTCCAAACGACTTGGTCGCCGCGGGCGTGCGCGCGGATGGGTGGGACGCGGAGGTGGAGGGGGGGGTGGCTGAAGCGACCGCAGGGCTGTTCCTGGAGTTTGGCCGCGTCTCGGCCATCGCGCAAGTCGAGTTAGCCTCAGCGCGCGCCGTCTGGCGCCAAACTCTGCGCTGTCGCCGCCGCCGCCGCCCCTCCCACGCTCCCACAGCCCTGCGTCCCCGCTCCTGGAAACTGATACCACAGACTCCGCTCCAGTTCGCTCACACACACACCGAACGCGACTTGATTATTTACACTAATATTTTTCATCACAATTCTATTAGTAGGATTATATTACGAATGAAACCAAGAAGCTTTACAATGAGCAGAATAGGGATTATAGTTAAATGTAACATTTAAGTTGCATTCAAAAAGTATTGATTAACTCAATTAATCTCAATTAAAAAGCAAATATGCATTCAGTTTCGACCTGACAGAAAGATTATCTAATCCATAATAATTTATAAATATTAAAACCTGCTCGGTATATTGAAAATATACCTTTTTATTATAAAGTATATAAATTAGAAATAACAACGGAATTCAACCACTAGAAAGATAAGTTAGCAGCTCCTTTTTGAGCATCTTATTTCCGAAGGTGTGGGAGTGTAGAGGTCGGCTGTTCTGATCTGTGGTTTCCCAGATCAACCTCAGGCAAACGCTGGAGCACCACCCTAACAAACGTAACGTGAACCGCACACGATCATTCCTTCTTCTTCCTTGTACAATCGTCTCCCTTTACTCACACACCCTTCCACTTATAAGCACTAATCTACCATGCATGACGGGAGACCTGTCGGTAGCTTAGAGCTTGTCCTGGCCAGCGGCGGTGCTCCTGGTGAGGGAAAATCTGGGGTGCCGACATGTAGGTCGGCGCACGATCTCCCATCCAGTGAGAGAAGATCGCTACCTTCTGCGAAAAACAATAACAGGCCCTACACTTACGGGACTACTGACTTTAGCAGTTGACGCACCCGGATTCACTATCAATCTATCATGTGAGTGTGGCAGTTTTTATTGGTTCTGGGCGTGTCATCTTCTGAGGTTATTAGTGCAGTAAATGTTGATCCCGCAAGTGGCGGTGTTCAACGTTGCTAGAACTCGCGGTCCGACACTTATACAAGCGCCGGGTTTTGCGTTTCTCTCCTACAACACTTTCCTCTATAGGGGCATCGTTTAACGTCTTGCTAAGTCGAATTCAGCTACTGTCTGGAGAAGAATGTTTGCGGCTAGCTGCTCTGATCGGTACTTTACCATGATTTCCCCGATCAATACCTGGCGAATTTCGGATAAGTTCCGTAATGGGCCACGGCCCGCACGTTATCTTTCCGTCCTCTTCTTTATTCTAGCTTGTGCCCTTATACAGACATAAATACACGCACACACACTTCCATGCACTATACTACCACACACGTCGGGAGACCGGTCGGGGTCTAAGAGCTTGTTCCGGCTGGGGCGGTGTCCCGCTGGTGGGAGATGGCTGGTTGGAGAAAACTCCACTGGTCGACGGTAGGTCGGCGCCGAATCTTGCCATTTAGTGGGGAAAGATCACCTTCACCAACCGATGAAAAAACATGCGTCACACTTAAGGGGCCTAATGACCTCGGTAGTGGACGCGCCCAGAATCACTATCAATCAATCAATCAATAGTCCTGACTAAGACAGTGACCCATTGGAGATACCTAGAGGGGGAAATCTCGAGGTTTTTTTTCTGTCCAATCCAGCGAGGACAGAATAACCGCCACCTCCGGGATAAAACATTCACTAAAAACACACTAAACTACTAAAAAGACAAATGGCGACAGTAACTTATGTGACCCGAAATGTCAATCAGTCAATCAATCAATGAGGGCACTGCAAACAGAGCAAGCTCAGATTTGCCGTATGGTCTTCCAACACATGTGGCAGTGCAGTGCAAGTGTGTGTGTAAGGCAAAAGGAGGAGACAAGGATTAAGGAAACAAAGATCGCGCGCGTTCCATGGTCCGTTTGTTAAAGTGTTGCCTTGTTACGGTATCTCTCCGGTATTGATTGGAATAACCACGAAAAACTATCGTTCAAAACACACGACCCCTAGAATTTTCCTCGTGACAGTGGTTGAAATTGATCTAATTGCGTAGCTAGTATCGAAAATACGCCGATGACATGCATAGACGAGGGCCGAACACTGGAACGCATAGAAGAGGGTCAACACAAAAAATGAAGAGGGGAACGCAAAGAATAGAAAATAGACGAGGATCAATCATGCTGCAGAGACACATTCTTCTATTCTTCTCTTTTGCGTCGCCGTATTAATGACGACATGCACGTTTATCTCGGGTAATTCGCTTCTACCGTCGGAAGGGCGGAAAACAAAAACTCGTTCTAGTGTTGTGTGAGAGTCCGTTACCATACCATTACAGCTGGTACATAGTGCATCCTCTATAGCTTGTCACTGTGATATACGCGTTCTAGTCCAACACTCACTTACGATAGTAATATTGATGCACGACAACGCTCACCCTAACCAAGCCCCGTCGTTGCATCCCCCCTCCCGTACACAGAGCTTTGCACGTAAAAGTCTGTCCTGCAGCGGCACTGGACATTATCTGCAGCCTGGTGCGATTTACTTCCCCGACGCAATCGCCGGCGCCGCTTGCAACGGCGTCCGTCAGGCGGCGGCTGCCTCGTCCCAGGCGGCGGGGGCGGGGGCGCGGAGGCGCGGGGGGCGGGGCGGCGCGCGCCGACACTGTGCAGGCCGACGGCGGCGCCGGCCGCGCAGACGAGGGCGCGCGCTCTTAAATCGCCGCCGCGGCGCCGGCTGGCGGCGCTAATGAGCTGCAGACGCCCACGCCCCCCCCCCGCCCCGCCACTACCACCACCACCTCGCCTCACCGCTCCTTTGACTCACGAACAAGCGAGACGCCACCACAACCTCCGCCCCGCCCCCGCCAAACGCACCGCCTCTACCATCCCCGCCCCACCACCTCGTCAGCCCCACCCCGCCAAACCCACCTCCGCTTCAACCCCCGCGCCGCCCTTCCACTACCGTCACCTCAGCCCCACCTCGCCCCGCCCTGCCAAACCCTGCCAAACCCTGCCCCCCGCCCCATCATCTCAGATTCCACCTCATAAACCACCACCACCACCCAGCCCCGCCCCGCCCATCCACTTCCCGCCCCCGCCCCGCCCACCACCTCCCCGCCCGCCCCGCTTTCACCACCACCACCGCTTCAACCCCGCCCCGCCCCTCCACTACCACCACCTCAGCCCCACCCCGCCCCACCACGCCCCACCCCGCCCCGCACCACCCCACCACCCCGCCCCCACCCCGCCCCACACCCACCACCACGCCACCACCAATCCACCGCTTCCGCTCCCGCCCCGCCCTCCACTACCACCTCAGCCCCCGCCCCGCCCCGCCGCCAAATCCACCACCGCTTCAACCCCCGCCCCGTTCTCCACTAATACCACCTCAGCCCCACCCCGCCCCATGAAACCCACCTCCGCCACCCCGCCCGCCCCCTCCTCACCTCAGCCTCCACCCACCCGCCCCGCCTACGTTACCACTAATACCACCACTTCAGCCCCGCCCTCGCCTCCCGCCCGGTCCCCGCTCCTCTCCACCCACCCCGCCCCGCCCCGTTACCACCGCCCCCACCTCGCCCGCCCCGTCCCTTCCTCCGCCTCACCACTTCATGCGCCCTCTCATCACCTTAATCATTTCCAGCTACTCTTCACGGCCCAATTATGGCCTCCTCTTTCCCCTTCACCATCACCTGCCTCTCAACCCCTCCCACCGCAGTTCACCCTGCCTGCCTCAACTCCCACCGCAACAATCCCGCAACATCAGCCTCCTCATCTTGCTCGGCCCCAATCCTGTGCTCCTCTCTCCTCTGACGCTCTCTAGTGCTCCTCCCTCTCTAGGATCCACAAAAATTATCACTCCCGTTTCTCTCCTTGTGTGTAATTTTACTTGTATGATACTGTGTGGTGTATCTCATGTAATATTCGACTTACATATACTTTATTGTTGAAATAATAAGTAAATAATTGAAATTAATTGCTTTCCAAAACTTATTCCTAAAAAAATTCAAATATTTTTGTGGAATCTCATGACGATGATGATGATGATGATGATGATGCCTTTTATTGTTATAGAACAAAAACCATTTAAAAAAACTATTCAGAGAATTGACTGTTCTGGCGGCGCAGTCAGTCTTTTGTGCAAGTTGACCACAAATTACTACAATTATTATCGCAATTACTTTGAAGCCGTAACAGTGGCTGGCAAAGGTGATGCAAGACGTTCATGCTAATCATGGCGACACGTTGATGAACATGCTAATGACTGCTCCTGGGACAATTTTGAGGGGGGGCGCAATATTCAATGGAAAGTTGATTGAATGGAGGGGATTTGGAGTCTATGGATAAATTTAATTTACAACGAGAAACCAATAATTTTGCACTTTTTCTTTTAAATGTTTTATATCATTCCCTCAATTTATTGCCTATGCACTGTCAATTTAGGGTGAACACAGTAAAGTCACAAAATAGAAAAAAGCATTTACTTCGTCGAAGGCCAATTAACTTCTAAATATTGTTTTTTCTCCAAACACCTGTTATAAGATAGAATAGAGCTTTTATTTTTCTCAACAGTTTTGGTTGAGGTGGTCCTAATCTCTTTATGCGCACTTGAATTGCGTAGTAACGAACTGTTGTTCATACTTCACAGTATTCCAACTCTAAATTAAATAATCTGTTAAGAAATTTATCTGTTGAGAAATTGTTGATTTCCGCCGTAGGATTTCAGGGTATAAATGTTTTCTCTTTACGACTTTCGCCGTATATCGAGAAAGTAAAGAGTAGTCGTGAAAAAAGAAAGCTGGGCAGCAAGAAATGTAGAAATGAAAACTGGTGGAAGGATAACAATATGAAGCTGTTATTCACCAACTGTAATGAAGGGAAGATCATAAAGCGCAAAGCCTTTGGCTGTTCAATCAATTTCCATCTAGTCGCTCTTTGTTCCACTACCTAACCCCGCCATTTAATCATTATTTTCATTGAATGCTCTTAGAAGTTCACAATGAGCTTGCATTTGACCTTTGCCAACCACTTCACGCCGATGCTTTGAACAGATTCATTCCGCTGTAACAAGCACCAAGGGTACTGGGTCTGTTTACATCTGGGTAACATAAACAGGGCGAGGCATCTGTCCACAAAGAAGTTACTCTTCTCTGTCCGCAGTCTACGGGTGGTAATGAACTGCGCTGTGAGAACACAGGTAAATGGAACGATGTATCACTTTTGAACTGCTTCTGGGAAATGTATCAAGCAATGTAATTTTTCAAACAAACCCTGCCCCTCTTGTGATTAAAGGGTTGAGTTGGTTTACATACACAATCGTCTCAGCTCTGGTTCATGTTAAGGCCAAGGCTATTTCACGTGAGTTGTAAAAGACAATTAGTGTGAAAACATGTTGAAATATTTAGTTCTTAGTTTCACAATTTTAATTCAGAATTTAATTTAACACTTATTAATATAATATTATTTAATTATGAAGGGAAAACATTTTTACGTTTGGATAAATAGAATTTTTAAAAGTACTAACAAATATAATAAGCCGTTCTAGTCTTCTTTCTTATTTGCATTCCATCATTCTTGTTTAACATTCAGGTCATTCACGTCATACTTGTTTGACATTCCAGTAAATAACTCTCAAATGTATTTTAGCATAAGAAATTAAACAATTTTTTGCATTATGTACAAAAAATGCATTATTATGCATTCGGAAGAAATGAGAATCGAAAACCTTGGTTTAATACAAGGCTACACGTTAACGGTATTTCTCTTATCTGCTGAAGTAAAAGAATGACCCAGATGGTTTTCTTTCCACTCTGATGTTATGATTCATGTGTTTTCATTTCCTATGTTATACATTAGTACCTGTGATGTATGTGTTCCACGGAAAGAAGTCTGACGATTCACCACTCGTCTACTCACCACAAACAGCTCTCACAATTTCTTGAACAGAGTCAAGAAGCTTGCAGAATTGTAGATTCGTCCTTGTAGATCCGACCTTCCTATAACTGTGTATTCATGTGCTTAAAATTCCCCTGAAGTCACGTTTTGTCATGAATTATTTTAAAATGTTATAAAAATAATTACGAACAATCCTCAGTTTCTCGCCAGTAGACAAAGATGTATCGAACGACATCTCGCTTGGACCGAATGGTGAGTTGGAGAGGTCTAGACGTGAGTAACGGACGGGCAAGTGAAGAATACGTACGATCACCTCTGTATATTTATTGATTGATTAGTGATTCCGCGCGTGTCAAGGTAATTAGTCCCGTAAGTGTATTGCATATTTTTATCACGGGAGGGGGCGGGCGGTGATTCACTCACTGGTTGGTTAGATCCAGCGCCGACGTACCGCTCGACTAGCGAGGCTTTCCACAACAAGGTATCTCCCACCAGCAGGGTACCGCTCCAGCCGTTCTAAGCTCCCGACCGGTCCCCCGGCATATGTAGTAGTGTACTGGATGTAAGTGTGTGTAAGTAAGGGGTGAGGATAGGACAAGGAAAAGGAAAGAACGATCACGCGTGATCCCTGGCCCGTTTGTTAGGGAACGGCTCCAGCATTCGCGTAAAGTTGATCGGATAAAGCACGTAAAACTACCCATTCGAGCAACAAGTCGCTAGAATTCTCCTCTAGACAGCGACTGAATTCGACGAAAATTCTGCCACTGTTGGGACTCGAACCTAGGACCTCCCTGTTGGAGGCCCTGCAGTAACATCAGTTGATGGTCTAAGCCACCTCTCCTGATGACCTCTGTATATAATACGCTAAGAAGATTTTATGTTTTTGTAACATTTATAAAATTATAAAAAAACAATCTTCACAAAACATCTTTGGTGCAAGAGAGCGAATTACTCTCCCAGGCTTGCATCGAACAGAGTTATGACGAAGAATTGAGAGTTTATCAGATGCTAATATAAAGTTAACAGAAGGCGCTTTTATGCAACTAGGACCCGAGTAATGTTTCTTGATGAAATCTATAGAATGAGATCTCTCTAGACATGCGACTAAATGTGTGTATGTATGTATGAAAATTGTTTTTTATATTGCCAACAGCTGCGCAATAAATGAATTTCTACATAGCTGTCATGTATGTTCGTTTATGACATACTAAAATTTACAATCTCAATATGAGTAAGTGGGTCTGCTTAGATGTTGTTCTCAAAATGTCAATATTGTTTGCTTGAAATTTGTAATCGTGAGCTCTTTTTTAAACAAAAATTCTATTAAATTTCAATTGAAGTTTTTCAATCGTAACATTAATGGTTTCTTTTTGAATTTCATTCAGTGTTCACTTTAAGCGTCATTGTTAGTACATGCTGACAACGATACATTCGTTATTTTAATTCCAATATGGAGATATGTTTCTAGTTGAATGAAAAAGATAATTTGTTTCCCACGGTGCTAATAAAACCCGTTTTTATGCTTTTTAAATTGAATTATTCTGCAATTGAAATGTATTTATTGAAAAACATGACATATCACTATTAATATTTGGAAAATGTATAAAATAAAGTATTCACTTCAAGGCACAGTTGTATGTGATATGTTCGCTAAACACATAACACGGACAGGAAGACTGACTTATTTTAATTTTATTTCAAAAGGAAGGTTTGACCATTAATTAACTAAATAATAAATGTTTGTCAATAACAAATCTGTATGATAGCTAGTCAAATATTGTTTTGTTTTTCACTAATAACAGAGCAGCTGTCTCATTAATCGATGCGACATTGTTCCTGCATTTGGGCGGTATTGTGAAAGAGGTGTTTGATGCAACTACGCATTGACAGTCTTATTAATTACCTTTCAAACTTCATTAAACAAAAAGGCATAGCTCGACTGCTTTAATTTATCATAAATGGGTCATCGCATAGTTGACTTTTAAGCATTTTGTGGCAGCTTAACATTTTCAAGATACATTTTCGTCAACATAACTATATTTATATTACAGTAACAATAAGTGTTTTTACTTCAATTGCTCGCGGTAAAATTGACGAAAAAGTTAATTTCATTATCTTTGTCCAAAAAAGCTCTCAGCCATTATTCATTTGCCTAAATATCACACATTTGAATTGAATTTTAAGTCCCTAATTTCTGTTATACATTTAGTTGGAGGAGGTTTCTTACTTGTTTGCAAGTTCCCCCAACCAACGATTCTATTTATTCCAATAATTCTCAACTAAATTCATAAGTAATTTTAAACCAAGGGTGAGTTAATATTTCTCGAATATAATTTTCAAACTTTGTGAAGATATTTCTTTAAAGTTTTCCGTTCTTTCATAACTTTTTCCCGGACTGCAGTTGGATGAGCAGATTGCGTTCATGTTAATTTCGAGGGCGCCTCCTCAGCTTTTTCAACATCCCAAGACGTACTATTGTACATTACCAAACGCCAGCGTGCACCTTAGTTTCACACAATGCACCCATTCGTGCGTCGTTAGCTACAGTCGACTCCGGTTATAATGAACTCGGATATAGTGAACTCGGATATAGTGAACTCGGATATAGTGAACTCGGATATAGTGAACTCGGATATAGTGAACTCGGATATAGTGAACTATACTCGGATGTAGTGGACTCGGATATAGTGGACTCGGATATAGTGGACTCGGATATAGTGAGCTCGGATATAGTGAGCTCGGATATAGTGAACTCGGATATAGTGAACTCGGATATAGTGAACTCGGATATAGTGAACTTGAAAACTGATTTAATCGAAAATCGCAAAATGTTTGCGTAGTCTTCTTCCAACTTAAGTATTAGAGAGAGTTTTTTTCCTGAATGAAATCTGTTCCTTAAAGACAGATTTTGAAACAAGGTCATGACAAAATGTGAAAAGGTTCTTTTTGTGAAATTTTGCGTGAACTTTTATTTTTTTTAAATATTCTCAAAAAAAAGGTACCAAATTTTTTATTAAATTTTGAATTAAATTTTGTAGGATAGCATATAGGACGCTGATGAGAATGGTACGGATGTCATGTACGATGAAATCCTAGACACTTAAATTTTCTTTACTAGCTCATTTGTATTCATATTACGACCACTAGATACTTAAGAGTACATACGTGTTTTTGCTGGAAAAAACATTTCTTTTGTTTAAAACAATACTTCTGGCTAGGTCGTTTGAAGTCTATCAGAAATATGCACCATACCACCAATTTTCTGCTTTTCAGGGAGTTTTGACTTGACACTGAATACCGGAAATCATGAGACTTGCAATTAGCGTAGCTCAAGGCAGAACTTAAAGGCGGGTGCTTTTGGGAACGCCCACTGCTTTTTGAGACCACAGGCGTCTGTGATCCCTTCTCCTAATTGCTCACCAACTGTTTGTTGTTTCCTGTGCTTGGCTACTTTCTCATGAGACAACGTTTGTGCAACTCCTGCCAATATGCAAACTGATATATTTTTCCCTTGGAGGCTTTTCGGATTCTGTTCTTTTGTTGTGCTAGCCTTCAGAAAATAATTATCTTTGCGGAGTGCGTTCTTTTTTAAAATGTTCCTGACATCTGATCTCCAAATACTTCTGCCCTCACAAATAGTTTCAATTCAAATGAAGGATAATTAGTAATTAATACAATTGTTAAATGTTATTGGAAATTCGTAGATCTCTTCCAAGGGTAAACGACATAAAACAGGAGTTAATTAAATGAATTAAACGTTAATATAAGAGCAAACTTTTAAAACCATATGCTCAGAACATTTTATTAAAATGTCGAAATTTCGTAAAACATTAACTTTGAGATCATTCAAATCATTTATTAATATTATTACCAAACACATTAAAATGTTAAATTTTCAAATTCCTATGCTCATGTTTTTATGATTATTTTTAACGCTCCATTATCGTTTAGTATTTATATTTACATTTCATATCAGTTAGAGTCCAACGTTTATTCTTTCTGTTTTCTTAACTACAACCACCTGAAAGTGTTGTAATTAAATAGAGATACACAAGGACAGTACAACTGAAGATACAGTCAACAAATTAACTAGTTGCTAAGGTGAAAACTTGCTTTTCTCCGAAAAAATAAATGTTGCTAATTTGTTGATCCCAAATGTTGGTAATTTCTGGCTTGTGTGTATCTTAGTAACTTGCTTGCTTGTTAATCTACAGGCTAACTTGTTATCTAGTGGTTTGGTAGTATAATAGTTTGCTTGATTTCTTGCTTTCTGGCTCCCTTCTTGTTTTCTTCATTTATTTTTCTTCGATTCTCATATCTTGATTTATGACTTTGTTTTATTTATTCTACATTTATTCTTTCTTTATTGATTTATATTCTTTATTTATGTATTATTCCTTTCTTTATTGATTTATATTCTTTATTTATGTATTATTCCTTACTTATTTATTTTAAATTTTTGCTTTACTTCATTGCTGAATTGAGCAATAAAACCAAATGATGGTCTGTATATTTTGCCCAATTCTTGGAATCTTTCACATTCCTTTTGACTGGAATAAATTCTGGATTTTGTATACATATACTTCCTCTGGTGCGTATTTTTTCGAAGGTCCGGTTCGAAGATATACGAAAACGCTACTCTCCCTAATGCACTTTGCGGGACCTTCTGCTCCAGAGCGGCCTGGAGTAATACCTGCGCATCGTTGACGTGCGCGTAACTCCTGGCAGACTTGCACACTGCGGTTGAGGAGGGAGGGAGACGAGGATGAAGAGAAAATCAAGAAGCGTAAAGCCTTTGAGGAAAAGAAAATAACATCAAACATTTTACTTCACTTGTGTCATGTAAACCGGTAATGTTAAGTTTGCGTAATGGAAATATGGCACGGGTCGTATCACCGTTGCATGCGACGAGCTCCACAGCGTATCTAGGGAAAGAAAACGATCAATACCCACTGTGAGTTTTCTTACAGCGATGACGCTATCGAGTGCTGCAGAAGCGAGTTTGTCAAGGGATAAGAATTACTTTAATCGTGCAAAAACGAGCATGTTACAAAAAATAAATTTATAAATGCTAATTAACATAACAGCAACCATACTTTCATTGAGCTTTTAACCCCGCTTTATTGCATGTCTCGTGTTTGTTTTAGGGTTGTTCACTGCTGCTCCTGTCCCCCGGGTAGCCAAGCGCGTGAAAAGGAGTTTCCATTAGGGCCACGAGTCCATGAGTATCTATGGTCGACACAACCTTAGCATCAGTGACATAAAGAGAAGTTTGAAGACATTCAGTCACAATCGTGAACACTTACAAAGTGATACTGATATCAGTGCTCTTCTACTAGAATCAGAAAGAGGGTGTGTACCTCTTGCTTTCGCTCTGCTGGTATCGATTCTTTGGAAGTACGGTAACTTCGCCAACTCTACTCCTCGTTCCCTCTCACCGAACTGTATTCATTAGGCAAACAAGTGTCTTCACTGTAGTGTCTCTGACAGGGAAGTTTTAAAGTTCGACACCGACTGTGGTGAGATCGAATTCATTCAACAACCCGGGGAGAATTTTAGAGGTTGGCTGCTCTGATCCTTCGTTCTTCCTATTAATACCAGGTGCTTGTTAGAGCAGTATCCTAAGAAACGGACCACGAATCTCACGCGATCTTTCGTTCCTGCCCTCTCTTCCCTTCTTACCCTTAAACACATTTACAAGCATTATATGACCGCACGTATCAGGATATCTGCTTAGCGCTTAAGGCATTCACGCTGGGACGGTGTCTCACAGGCGGAGGTATGTGAACGTTGAAAACGCGAAACTAACGTTTAGGTCGGCGGCGGATCTCACGTTCCGGCGGAGAAGGATCATCGCCACCTCCCACAAATATACAGGCACTACACTTCCAGAACGAATGACAATAACAGTTGACGCGCTCGAGAACAATCAAACAAACAATCAATCAATCAACCAAACAATCAATCAATCAAACAAATAATCAATCAAACAATCAATAAAACAATTAATGAAACAATCAATAAAACAATCAATCAAATAATCGATCAAACAATCAATCAAATAATCGATCAAACAATCAATCAAACAATCAATCAAACAATCGATCAAACAATCAATCAAACAATCATTCAAACAATCATTCAAACAATCAATCAAACAATCAATCAAACAATCGATCAAACAATCAAACAATCGATTGATCAATCAAACATTTAATCAAACAATCAAACAATCGATCGATCAATCAAACAATCAATCCAACAATCAAGCATCGTTCTCTCCCGCAGGTGAGCGTGTTTATCTTAGTCCTCTCCCACTCGCATCGTCACCGGATGGCGTCACCGGTGAGCGACGGCTGCGGCACCTCTTCCCCCTCCCCTCCGCCCGTCCCGCAACACCGCATCCACGTCACGGGAAGAGACCCCCGCGCGGCCCCCGCTCGCCCCCGCCACCTGTTGACGGGCGGGGATCGATACAGAGCCGGAGCTATTTTCGGCAGCGCCGCCTCGCGAACCCGCTCCCGAGCTTCCGCTCCCCACCCCCACCCCCGCCGGAGACTTTGGGCAACGTGTCTTCTCTTCACTCATATCAGGATACGCTCAGATGCGTTCGTCATTGCTTCGTAATGCTTTCCTGAATGAACCCAATTGCTTTCCGTTGCCGGAGGCCTCATTTTCCGGTGCGTTTCTCTTGTGCGTTGAAACTGGCAAAAATTAAGGAACGTTAAGAAATTCTATGACGTAGTATTTAATATAATGAGGTGAGTGTTTGCCGATGGATCCTAGTTATTGATGAATATGATAAAGTCTGACAGTAGTTAATATTTGTAATTTTGTAAGTGTGTGATAACTGTAAATAATGAATGTTAATTCAAGATAATCAAAAACTAAGATATTGAACATTATTTTTTAATCACGTCTCAATAACTGTGTGTTAATAGACAAATATAAATCTCAATAAATCTTTTTATTTCAAACAGTTGCATATTAACCCAAGATTTATTATACCAATAACTTTTGCCACAACCGTTGCTTTTTACGCGTATCCCGTCGTTTTGGTCGGGAGTTCAGGTTTTCGAAATATGACAAATATTTACTTATGTGCATTTATATTATTACCTCACATATGTTTTTAAGACTATAAGTATTTTTTAATGACAACAAAATATTAATTTCAACTCGATCGTTTTTGTATTAAATAGTGTGACCAGATTTTTATAAAATATAAAATTAAAATTGTATGTCTTCTATTATATGAGATATTGAACTTTGAGCTTTAAAATTTTAATACGAGTACGGTAAATTAATTTCCTATATCAATGGTAGCAGAAAGAATGTGGATACACATGTGGACTCCGAAAGCTACGAAGATTGATGTCTAATTTTTTTCATCAAGAATTGTGGTTTTCAGTAAATATTACTTCGTAAATTTGTAGGAAATTACTTTTAATTAGAAACGATCTCTCCGAGTTTCGGGGAATTTTGAGTCACAAATTACATTGCCGGATAAAAGCTTTTGTGTGAATTCCGCGAAGATTGTTTCTGCATTTCGTTTGCGTGGTTTAATTTGTTTGGCTTGCAGAAGCAAATGTGTGTCGCTATTTCGCAGTATCAACTTCAGAAGAAGTGATAAATTTTTTGTATATGGCGATATTTTATAGGAATGGCGAAATGTGAATGGTAGTGGAATGACAGGAACTCAGAACGTAACAAGTGGTGCTACATGAGGCGGTAGCAAATACAGATGCAGAAGGCCAAACAATGGAGAACATTTAATCACTGGAATTTAGAATCCTTCCTGCTTGGATACTGGGGACAATAGCAGATCAATGACAACGATGCATCCGAGCACAGATTCGAGGAAATGTGCTACAGGGATTCTGATGAAGGATATTCCCAAACAATCTCGTCTTTCAATGGTAAAAACTGTGACGATGGTTAACGTCGCACGACGTTCTCTTCACGAGTATTGCCATATATTAATAAATCAGGACTTAAAATATCTCATCAATTCATACCTTCATACGATTGAGTTCGAACTGATGAGGTTCGAACCTTCTTCACCTAAACCTAGACATCTGCACAACTTTAATTAATGTTTGTTATATTTCACCTTGTCGCTCGTTGATTTGTTCCTTTATTTGTTGGTTTGTTCCTCTATCTGTAACTTTATTTCTTATAATATAAATGTACTTTCTCATACTTTCGACGAGCACTTCTTTCTTTAACGATGAAAATTTTGTACTCTTCTCTTTTCCCCACTACGGAAAATCAATAAAAATAACCTCTTTGCACCAAAGCATAACCAAAACAAACAAGGTTGGTTGTGGTCACTGCCTGGTTCTCAGAGTCCAGCATTACCAATCAATCTTCCGTTGTATTTTAAGTTATACTTCACTAAGCATTGCTTCCAATAGGGTGGTGAAACGACGACCAACAAAGCGTGACTTAAAACGCGTCTTAAAATTAAGGATGACTTTACTAAGTCATACGTAAAAAGTAATCGGTAAAACCGGCCGTTAGTGTTACTCTGAGTGATGATTGTCGTGTGTTACAAATTATTAATTTACGTTACACATAAGAAAAACATTTTTTTTTCCGCCATAAAGATACTGGAGAATAATCTTGGACACGGGTTAGCACAAACATCCGAGCACTGCGTTTCCCTGCGCGAAATGTAGAATCATGAAGTTGAAGGGTCCTGGAGCAGCTGGAGCAAGAAGCGAAATGGTGATTTAGCTATTACAGTCGCAGGAGCGGAGTGAGTGGACGGTACGGAGCCGTGGCGCAACTCTGTGGTCGCAGAGAGGACGGGGAGGTCGTGAACCAGGCGCGGAGACGACAAAATCTCAGATGGCGGTGGAGGAGGGTCGGCGGGTGCAGGATGAAGTGAAAAGTGGCTGATGACGGGGCTCGGGCGAGTTGGAAGGTGAGTTGGATGAGAGGGGGTGATATGGAAGGGAACAAGTTGGGAAAATGATGAGGAGGGTAGGATGGATGATGCGGTGGGGAGTGAAGGGATGGACGTAGGACGAGGGTGGGAAGAAAGGTATGGTAAAGGGCGAAGGTGCTGGTGGAGGACGAAATGGAAGAGGTAAATAGTAAGGTAGAAAATTTGGCGTATTGTGAAGGGCGAGGTGAAGGGCAGTGCGGAGGGTGAGTGGAATGGAAGAGTAAACTGATTGATTGATGATTTCGAGCGCGTCAACTACTAAAGTCACTAGTCCCGTAAGCGTAATGCATGGTTTTCCTCAGGCAGTGGCAGTGATCTTCACCCATTCGATGGTGAAATCCGGGGCCGATCTACACGTTGTATTGCAGAACTTTCCACAACCAGGTATCTCCCACGAGCGGAGTACCACTCCAGTCGAGATATGCTCTGGTCTTCCGACTTGTGTGGCAGTGTCGTGAATGTGTGTGTGTGTGTGTGTGTGTGTGTGTGTGTGTGTGTGTGTGTGTGTGTGTGTGTGTAAGAGTTGTGGATGGAATAAGGAAGAGAAAGGAAATATTGCGCTCCGTCCGTGGTCCATTTCTTATGTCTATGCTCCTGCATTCGCCTGGCCCTGATCGCCTGAAATCACGGGAAACCACCAATCAGAGCAGCCGACCGGTAGAATTCTCCCCCAGAGAGCAGCTGAATTCAACCTAACTATGTACTTTCAAGGGCGAAGGGCGAGGTGGAAGGTAGGGCGGAGGGTGAGGTGGGGTGGAGGATGAGGGTAGAGCCCTGGGTAAGGCACGAGCGAGGAAGGGCTCGACTCGACTCGGCCCAGCTCTGCCGCAGAAACGTCGTTACAGCGCCGTGTCGCCCCGGGCCATTCTGACCGCCCGCGCGTTGTTCGCCGGACGGAGCCGCCGGGCCGCTGAGTCTCAGAGCGGAGCCGCCTCCCTTGAGAGGGGCCAATCACATAAATTACCTGACAAAGGCCAAGCGCCGGCCGCCTAACGGAGAGATGACCCTCCATCACCCGCAGCCGTTTTCAAAATGTCACTTCAACTCGATTGACTGATTGATTTTTTCGTGTTTCCGGGCGCGTCAACTGCTTCGGTCATTAGTCCCGTTAGTGTAGCGCATGTTTTTTTCTCGGGAGATGGCGGTGATCTTCCCCAGCTGGATGGCGAGATCCGGCGTCCACCTACCGTCGGCTAGCGGCGTTTCCCCCTAACCAGGGCTCTCCCACCAGCGGGGCACTGCTCCAGCCGGGACTAGCTCTAAGCTCCGGACCGGTCTCCTGGAATATGTGGTAGTGTAGTGCATGTTAGTGTGTGTGTGTGTGTGTGTGTGTGTGTGTAAGGGTAGAGGATAGGACAAGGAAGAGGAAGGAAAGATAGCGCGGGATCCGTGGCCCGTTTGTTAGGGTACTGCTCCGGCATTCGCCTGGTGTTGATCGGAGAAACCACGGAAAATTACCGATCAGAGCAGCCGATCGCAAGAATTCTCCAGACAGCGAATGAATTAGACCTAGCTGAAAAGCTAGTGTCGAAAATCCTGCCACCGTCAGAACTCGAACCTAAGACTCAGAGTGACATCAGTTGATGCACTGATCTATCGCTCGTAAAAATATTTACGTGTTGATGCTATAACAGTGAAAGATGGAAGAGATTTTGTAGGATAGTGTTTTAAGATAATGGATAATGAAAGCGTACCATGAGGTGTTGTAGAATTTATTGTTTAAAGTGATGAGAATATGCTGTACAAGAGAAAGTATAATGCAAAATAATAGTGGAAAAGGGGTAGTCGGAGAAATTGAACGTGTATCAAAGCTGCTTTTCAAGGTTGCTGAGAATGGAAGCAAAGAAGTGATTTGAGATAAATAGAAAAACTTCTGTAAGCTGGAATGCACCGTGATCTCAGGTGGAGATATATTTCTTTAAAAGGTTATTGACACCATTCCGTGAATAACTATTTTTTCGAGGACCAAATAACGTGTATTCGAATTCAATTAAAAGCAATTAAATTACATTTATACTCAACTGTTTCGTCTCAGTTTAAAGATCAATTTCAAATCTTTTTTACTTTTGCCCTACAGCTTTTTTTCTGCCACCAGCCTATTACCTTTTACGTCCTAATGAGGCGCTTATTCAACTACACGACTACACACCAACACACTTGCGGGCTCCTCCGATCTGGGGTCAGCAGAACACAAGGCCTTCCGCGTCAGCACATACATGAGAGACAAGGTCCCCAGAGAAAAAATCTCAGTGTGCCTCTGTACGTATATTTTTAATAGGGATTTAACACATTTTTTCAATGTTTCATTTCATAAGGCTACGAGCCCCTTTAAAAATGTGCAGGAGGGGAGACAACAACCCTGTCCTCGACCTATATACATCTCCAATTATTTCCTATTGGTCTCGGCAAAAAAAAACCTCAATCAAGATTGAGAAAAAACAGTTATTGGTAAGGGCTTAATAATAAGTGAAATTAAAGTTGGTTTGTCTTTAATGTGTGTTTTATTTCTTTACTTTTCTTATAAGCTACCTAAAGTGCGTAAAAGTTTTTTTTCACACTGTGACGTTACGGTGAACCAGTCCTTTACGCACAGTGACGACTAGTTTTTCAGATGTTTCAAGCAAAGATTAACTTTACGCAAGCGCAGCAGCACGTAACTTCACACCCATATTTTTATACGATCATAGAAAAATGAAATTTTTGCTTACCCGAACCTGTTTTGCTTGAACACCGGTTTTTCTTTGATACCGGAAATGGCAAATGACAAAGGAACGCTCACACAACGCGTTCACGTCGCTCACGTCGTCACGTCGTCCTCAGGTCGCTCTTCTCCGTCTTGTTTGCGGCGAAAACCTCTCGCAATTACCGGTCCACAGAAAGGCCCAAAAGTCGCCGCGAATGCCGGATGTTTTCCTTCCATTTCACCGAAAGATTGATTCCCGCTGCGGAGAGGAAACGGGTGGAGGGGGCGCGGCCTTGGAGAGGACGCGGGATGGAGACGAGGGGCGTGGGCGGAGAACACAGGGCTGCAGTTGGAGGGGGCGGAGCACCTCTATTAACGCGTGTTTGTTCTTTGACGGTGGACAGAGAGCGGAAGATGAAGCAACAGGCACCTTTTTTCTGGTCCTTGCCGGTAGCGAAGTGACTTTTTTGCAGATTCTTGTACAAGTAACTGTGTAATTGGAGGTTCAGAAAATGTTCCAAGAGAAAAACTCAGCACTAATTTTATAAACATAACAAATATTGGATTTGAATCTATATTATAATAAAAGCAGTAGTACTACACCAGCACATACTTTCTCCATTATTTCCAACTTTTACATTTTTTGAAAATTCAAAAAATTCAATGAAAATATGATCTGCACTGTTTTTAAGCATAATTTACTCTAAACGAGGGGGAAAAGTTAAGGAAAAAATTTGGAGCCGTTTTTGAGAAAACATATTTTTATACATTGCATTAACTTCAAGTAGAAATTACGTAAAGACTGTTCTCTTTTTGAAAATGTTGTACGTAACCTTTTTATATGAGTATTTTTTAGAAAATATTTTACTTATTTCAAAAAATATTTCTTCAGTATTGAACTTTTGGAATGTTACTTTTGGCAAATTTCGAGTTGGAGCGGAGAGTTGCGGAGAGTTGGCCGAAGATATGACCATCACCATCTGTTTATTGATACATACTAGAATAAAATTTAAAGAAAAATATGAAGCCGATTTTGAGAAAACAATTGTTTAAAAAAGTTTAAAAATTATGTTCTTTGTAAAAAGTTAGTATGTGTATATATACACATAATTAGTGCATTTATGGGGACAGAATAAGTTACATGATTATACAGGTGAGCGGCGTAGAGACCACAGAGTTTTAAGCCGGCCTAACCCAGCAAATAACGTTCAGCTATTTTGTGGTAGCTACAATATTTACCGTTTGTGTGGCGGGAATGCTGACTTTCCTACTGGCCTTGCCCGGCGAATGGAAAGTTCAGCTGTAGCAGGAAAATGCTGTAGCACACACTATTAGGAGCATACGCTATTTCTCTGGGTCACTGAACCCAGCATTAATAATATCTCTGGTACGTCTGTCTGCCTATCTGTCTGTCTCTCCACCTATAGCCACAGCATATAGTCGATCTACAGCCACAGCTATTTACCAACGAAAACGATCTCTAATTATTTTCTTGGGCATAGAAAATGCCTTCGACGTAGTTTGGCATACTGGTCTCCTGTACAAGTTACAACATCTGAGAACTCCACAATATCTATTTAACATCATTCATTTCTTTCTGACCAACAGAAATTTTAAAGTTATAATAAACAACACACTTTCAACACATAAAATAGACGCAGGAGTCGCACAAGGATCGTGTCTCTCTTCTCTCCTCTTCAATATCTAATAATCAGATATTCCTCAACCAGAACCTCAGAAATAGCTTTGTTGATAGAAATAGATAGTTGACACATTCCACGACGATATCTTATGCACACATGACCAATTTCAAAATGACTGGTTTAAATTTTCGAAATGTACTGAAAAATGGGGAATTAAAATTAATACTTCCAAATCACAAGCAAAGATGTTCACCCTTCGTAAGCCAAAATTACCTCCTCCTTTACTCATTCAAAACTCACCGATACCGTGGCTACTCAGCCAAACACCAGTTAAGTAGCTAGGACTCACAATGATCACAAACTTAACCTGGAAAGCACATATCAAAAACACTGTGAACAAAACGTACTCAAAAATTATAAAACTGTCTCATATTAAATCATAAATCCTCACTTATCATTGAATGCTGTAAAATAATATATAAATCAGTAATCAGACCCTCACTAACTTATACAAGCCTCGTTTGGATAAAAGCAGTCCATTGCCACAATAACAAATTTCAAATCATACAAAATCAGTGCTACATAAAAATTACTAAATCCCCATGATTTATAAGAAATGAACAATTACATAGAGAAATAGAACCAATTCAAGAGTATATTATCAAAATTTCAAAAAACATTGATGATATACTACCAAAATCTACCGCTACAGCAATTTACCATCTAGGTAAGAATTACAGACAACTATAGAGAATCCATTCACTCTATCCTATGGACATTTTTAAGCCTCCTTAAATATCTGAAAAAATAATCTCTGCCTCTCTCTCTCTGCCTCTCTCTCTTTCTCTGCCTCTCTCTCTCTCTGCGCCTCTCTCTCTCTCTTGCGCCTCTCTCTCTTGGTGCTTCCTCTCTCTCTCTCTGCGCTTCTCTCTCTCTCTCTCTCTCTCTGCGCCTCTCTCTCTGCGCCTCTCTCTCTCTCTCTGCCTCTCTTTTTGCCTCTCTCTCTGCCCCTCTCTCTCTCTCTCTCTCTCTCTCTCACACACACACACACACACACACACACAACAACACAACTTGCCAAGCTCATTTTTATTATTATTATATTGACATTTAGACCTGAGGATGGTTCATCCTATACTTACCGAAATCATGTTTAAACGCCCTTGAACGGCAGAAATGCCGAACAATAAGTTATAAAATTAAAAGAAAGAAAACTGACAAGGATTAATACATTAAAATTTAGAATAATTGTTCCACGTTTGTTCCCTTCCGTCTTCTTCAATATAGGTTTAATATTGTTAACACTATTTAATTGACATAGATAAATATAGCAACACCTATGATGAAACTAGTTACACCAACACGTTGCCAATTCCATTCGAATGTCGAATGCAGTCGAATGAAAAATATTAACAATTGAAACATGCATTTAGTTATTTCTGTCATTTGTCATCTCATCATATATATGTTTTATATTTCCTGTTGGCCGCCAAAATTCCATATATTATGCGTATTTTCAGGTGAAAAAGTGTCTTAGGAGAAAACTGCGCAGAAATAATTAATTTACTCAATTTAATCAGTTTCGAAATCTATAGAGATCAGAGTACTCGAAAGAACCAGGTGTTTCTCCTCACTAGGTTTTTGCTGCCCTTTTTTATCATTTTAACCCTGGTGAAAAGTCAGAAGTACCGGCTGCAATTTGATCTTTTAGTATTATCCTTTCCTAACTGATAGAAAATTTACTCTTTTTCTTAATAATTTCTCCTACCTATGATGACGATCGTTGTTTTATTCTTTTTTTTTTCTTTTTTGAGAACCACCGAATGTGATTGTGGGCGTGACAAGGGAATCAGCGGCCTTTCAAAACGTGTTCAGTAGCTTCATAAAGTTACTTGCTTTATTGCAATCCAAATAATTTTCACAGATTGCGTACTGGAATGGAAATATTTGAACGCCGATCGAATGGTATACTGAATGAGCTTATACAATGCCACAGAAACATTCAGAGGGGGATGTTTGACCAATGTGTATTTTACTGGTATTTATTGAGGCACTCCTCACAAACTTATTTGATAAAGGGACATCAAAGCCTGTTTCGAGGTTACATTGAAACAAAAGAGAGACGTTTTGTTATTTGTGAAAGAGGATTCTGTGGTCTCCAACATATGGTAAATTCCATTAAAATAAAGTGGTTAGCGTGAAAATGACGTAAAGATAATTATTTTAGATAATAAATGGTGGAAACTAATTCAAGATAACTGTGGAATTGGTAACATTAAAAAACCGTCTAACACAAAAATGTTGTAGTAGTACAACAAAAAAATGTTGTAGTAGCATTTACAGAAGTAGTTAATCGCAATTTTCTTAAAAACGGCAACAAATATTAATGAACAGTTCTATTTAGGACGAGGGTTTCGTTATTTAGTACGAATTTTTTCGAAAAAAAAAGTCTGTGAAAAAGAGGTTCAAATTTCGCATGTACAGTAATGCTTAAACGCCATTTTCTGAAAAATGGCTTCAAATTTTTCATTGAAATTTTCTATTTAGGAGAAGTGATTACTCTTTTGTAGTATTCTTGAAGTAATATTTCGGTTATACTATTAGAAAACCGAAAAGTCGAGAAAATGGCAAAAATTATACTTTGGTTGACGACAGATTGCAGCTCGGAAGAGAACGGGGCAAGACTGGAAAACCAGTCCACAATAAGGAAATTAGAAAACTCTACTACGAGAAAGTCTCTGCCAATTGTAGCATCACTAGTTTAAATTTATTTTCTGCTTGTTCGGCAAAATATGCCTTTCAGTGGTTTTAATATCCAGTTTATTAACACTCATTATTTTGGTCTTTCGGCTAACAGTATTTCCGGAGAGCCACGGCTGCCTCGTAAACAAAATCTGCAGAGCAGTAATTCAGGAAAGATTATTTTAATTTTTGTATTTAGTTGTTTAACGTTTTCGTCAGCGGAACTGGTTAATGGGAGGGGGGAGTGAATTGATTCTAATTTACGGTGGTTTAAGGGAGTCATTGGGGTATCGGGAGGCAATGCGGTTTGGAATAGATGCATTTTTGCTTAGATTAAATATTTGTGCATTTTTACAAGAGGGAAGAAGAGTGAAAAAACCCCTGGTTAATCTGTTGAATGTATGCATTAATGGGAGTAATTTTTAAATATCTCTGTATATGCTTATTAGGAATAAACCATGGGGCTTGTACGACTATTCTCAAGTACTTGTTTTGGATGATATGTAGTTTCTTCAGATGTATGTTTGTTTAAGTGATGGCCTGCCGATTTTCTCGAGTTTAATGCTTTAATGATTTGATACGTCTCGGACGGATCTATAAATTCAGTTTTTGTTGGGACGGAATATCGCGGTGTTGATAAGCTTGCTTCCACTTTTAATTGGAAATCAAAGTCGGTTACAGGCTCATTTTTAAATATTGTTGCAAAATTTTCTGCTAAAGGTTCTGCTTTTACGAAATCGTAGTTGCTAGTTCTGTGTTAGGTGATAACTGGGGAATAAAAGATTTTTCCTTTGTAATCATTTTAACTGTATTCCACATTGTCCTAGAGTTCGGGGGGATGCTGCCTAGAAAAGTTTGAAAATGTGGACATCTAACTTTATGTAACTCTTGTTTAATTTTTACAGACATGCTATTTTCGTTTTTGTTTTAAAGTTTTATTGCGTGAATATTTCCACATTCTACGAAGGTTATGTTATTCTTTAATTAAATTTAGTAGTGGTTTTGGAAGCGGAGTATAATTTTTGGTGAAATTCCTGACTTTAATTGAAGCTCCTTTGATAGAATTTTTTATTACGTTTTCGAAGGAACTAACACAATTGTCTATTTCTGATGATGTTTTAGGACTCTTCGGGTACTGACATTCATTAGTTATAAAGTTTTTATACATGTCCCAATTTACTTTTCCCTCAATTATTTTTTCATTTTGATGTGACTGAGGTTCAGCTTTGAATGAAATTACTACTGGATTGTGATCTGAATCTAATTCTGGTTTCACATTTTGGTAAATCGGTAGGTTTCATTTTTGGGTAATAACTACATCTGGAATATCAGGAACTACATTTGGGTGGTATGTGGGCTCTGATGGTGTTAATATATTGAGATTTCTCTGAAGTGCGAATTTCTGAAAGAGTTTGACATTGTATGAAGTAGTATTACAGTTCCAAATTTGGTTTTTACAATTCAGATCTTCTGATAGTATGATTTCCGATCTACCATCAAGCAATGCATTCATGAAACTCAATGGAAACTTTTTGTTGGGGGGTTTATATTCTGCAATTACAATTATGTTACAAGACACCAAATCGATTTTGATAATAATTATCTCCATTTCGTTTGAGAACGGGGATCATATCAATGAATGTTTGATTTTCCTATTGATGAGAATTACTACACCACCTGATGCTATTAGAGAAATTATACCAGTGCGGTAGGATCAATATTTGGGATTAAAAATATTTCTCCCGGCTTTAAATTTGTTTCTGAAATACATGCAACATCTATGTCATGAATTTGTAGAAAGTATCTTAATTCGTTCTCTTGGCGCTTTACGCCATTTGCATTCCAGTTGAGAAGTTTTTAAATATTTCCATATTTTTGTATTAAAATTCTAATTTTTGCTATAAATTCCCTATATTTTCACATTTTGATCTCAAAGTATTAGCAAATTTACGTATTTTGAGACGTCGATGTCTATTGAGAAACCTAGACCTCATAATTTCAATTTCCACACTCATGCATTCAAATGTTTAATCATGTAAAAAGCGTAATTCAATGACATATTTTGCCATAAACCCGTTACATATTAATCTCATATTTTTAATGTTTTAAAGATTTTTAATATTCTTTTCTTTTAAACAATCAGCATATCGAATAGGTAAAAATATCCTAAACATTTGACCTTGTTTTCAGTTTTTAGATCCATAACAACATTATTAGATCCTAAGTTTGTATTTACCATTCTTGTATCAGCAACATGATATGCACATTCTTCTTTTAAATCTGTGTTCTTTTTATGAATTCTTACATGTAGCTTGATTCAGTTTCAATACAGCGTCCATTTAGAAGGACATTATTTTATTAAGGAAACCTTTCTTCAATAAAATTATTAGATGGATCCTGGAGTTTGAACCCATTAGGTCGATCCTGGTGTTCAGAGCCGTCTGCAGGTCAAGTCACTCTTCTGTAATATTTTTTTGAGAATTCTCTCTTTCATTGTGTCGTGCGAGATGTTCTCACATTCTTCAGTGCTTGGTTCTGACATTCTTCAGTGCTTGAATCACGGTGTGCATATCAACTTCAATACTCTCTGAGGTCACTTTGTCTCTCAAACTGACCTTTTCAAATTTGTCGAGACCAAATTTCATGCAAATGTTATTGCTAAAATTATTGATGACATACAGCATTTAGGAGATAATCGTTTCGTTCTTAGCAAACACTTTAAGGTCATCCACGTAAAACAAATGTGATACTGGTCTTTCATCACCATGGAGCTTGTAATCGAAGTCCATGTAGAACAACCGTTACTATTGTTACTTGTATTATTAGTTATTATTATTATTATTATTATTATTATTATTATTATAGATGTAGATATCCTTGCCTATCCATGCACTAGCTATTTTGTGTTACCTTGGTGCTTATCAATTTGAAAACTTTATTACAAAAATAATGCTATCCACATAATTTATTTCTACGCGTTTCGAAAGTTAACATTCAAACCCAAGTACTTCTGGCGACTTTTTAATGATTTTTTTATGTTTATTTAATTATTTAAATAAATGTAAAGAACAATTTTTTACTTATTTCTACAATGTTTATATTGCAGGGGTATTGATATTGCAGGGGTATTGATATTGCAGGGGACCCAGCGTGTCTTACGGAATAGAAGGAGTTATGTGAGCTCGTTCCCTTGTTTTGTTTTGAAGGCTGCTCCCGGCCGGTACGCTGTGGTTTCCCAATTATCTCCCCCCCCTCCGACATCCCCTTCCCATTTTGACCCCCACACAAAAATCGGTTTCCCCAACCTCTGCCGCCCTTTTCACGCGCCGCACAAAGGAGGCATTAACGGCGACCACCAGGCGGCGCAGCGGACGCGGTCACCCCCCCTCCCCCCTCGCCTCGCGCTCCCACACGTCGGCGACAGCGCTGTCAACGGCCGTTCCGGGCCGAAAACGCGCGCGAAAGCCGCTTTGATTGCTCTCCGCAATGTCCCCCAGCCCTCACCGCTGCCGGATTTGTTGTAGGTCGAAATGCACAGGAGACTTACTGTTCCTCTGCCCAGTCAGCCCTCAAATAGTAAGAGCTAAAAATTTCGTTTATTTTATTCAAAATGGGTTTGGGAATGGTTGTTTGTACAGAATCTCTTTATCATTTTCGGGTGTAGTAAATTACGAAACATGTATCATAAGGCTGCTTATAACTGTACGAGACAGACAGATGTCAAAGAAAGCCATCAGATCGAATTTGATAACCAATAGAGTATTTCAATATGGTTAAATAATAGGTTATTTTAATAAGTTCGTTACGATTCAGTACTATAATAATAGTTTTTGAAGCAGTATTTTGTAGAAATAGGATGTAAGTGGGAGTACATGAATGTGTGTCTGTAAGGAAAGAGAGGGAGAGGGGCTAAGGAAGAAGAAGGAAATATTACGGGATGTCCGTGGTTCATTTGTTTAGATAGTACTCCAACATAGAAACCACGAAAAACTACATTTTTCTGACGGGCGTAGCTGGACGCCAGAATTCTCCTCTAGAGAACTGCTGAATTCGACCTAGCTATTTAATTCCTGTCAAAAATCCGCCATCGTTGGAACACGAACCCAAATACGTCCCGGACGTAGAGTCTGCAGAGATAACGGTAATTGCCCTGCGTTATCAGAACAATTGCAGGATCGAATTTGTGTGGGTGTGAGTGATTCACTACGTAGTTGTGGGAACTTCTGACGCAACCCAACTGAACCATCTTCTTAACCGTAATAATTCATTACGTCTCATGATCTACCTACTATACTTCATGCAGTAGAAGGAAGAGGCAAACCGCCTCTGGAACTCTTAGACTAGAGATCCTGCGTTGTTTTTTTTGTGATAGGACGAGCTTTTATTTTTATGTAAAATTAAAATCTGTACAAATGTTTACATGTAACTCAGTAAATTCGTGTCGTGTTTGTGAGCCCAGGGGTATGACATCTGCAAATTGTTTTCTATATTTATTTACTAAATATGTCTCTGAATAAAGTTTCAAATGTTATCTATAATGTTATGTATTACGTGGTTAGGCGGAAGAGTGGACCTGATGGCCCGAGTCTCGTCACATAAATAAAGTCATTATTATTATTATTATTATTATTATTATTATTATTATTATTATTATTATTATTATTATTAAATCATATGATTCAAATTGTTCAAAGAATTGCCACCCCGACTGAGAATCGCACTCAAGTCTCAGGTTAGTAATATGTTTTATCAGAATATTTTTATCCTACATTATTCCGAAATATTTACGCTTACGAGAAATAATACGCTGACAAAGTTGATTTGCCCGAAGATGAGATGTTGGATGTCTAAGAAAAGAGCACAAGAATAACTCCCTCCAGAGAGAGTGAATGGGAACCGAAGCTGTAACCAAAAATGCCCGACATCCACTCTTCGCTGCTCTCGTATCTGGGCAGGCCGCTCATTACCAATGCACGGACCGACTGCGTTCGACTGATGTTGTCTTTTCCTACAAAGAGTTTCCGGAAGCGAGTTTCAAACATTCTCTGCTGTTTTAAACTCGCATCGTATTTGAAGTCCCGTTCACGCTGTATCTCAGAATAAACGTGAGTTATAATTTTAATGGGTTTCTTGGTGAGTGAGTTTTACAGAACACGCTCGGGTGACTTTTTTTCTTTTCTTTTTTTGCCTTTCGTTCCATCTTGAGCGGCAGCAGTGACAAAGCGGCGAGTAACACCAACAGGATCCAAAGTCGACGGTTCCTGGTTTTCTTAAGATACGGTTTCAAGGTAAGGGACATGGGATAGTTGTAGTAAAAGTATTGCGATTCTTAATTATAAATGCATGTAGAATATATTTATGTATTCTGTGACCGGGTGGCGTAAGTCCAATTGCAGAATAAAGTTTATGCACAATCTAGTCCAGATCTGTCCACTAGAGTAGGGCAGCTCAATTGCAAGAATTGGAGCAAGGCTCTTCGCATTGGTCTGCGTGCTACTCGCTGTTGACTAGACGAGATCCGATTATGCCTGATCGTCTCCCCTCCGTTTCCGGCGGGCGGACTGAAGAAGCAGCGGGCCACACTGCCAACCTAGAGCTTAGAATCTGCGGGCATCTGGTAAGACCCGATGTTGGTCAAGTCAGACCGACAGATAGGGAGAGGAGAGGAGAGGGAGAGGAGAGGGAGAGGAGAGGGAAAGGATAGGGAGAGGGAAGAGGAGAGGGAAAGGATAGGGAGAGGAATAAGGAGAGGGAAAGGATAGGGAGAGGATAGGGAAAGGATAGGGAAAGGATAGGGAAAGGATAGGGAGAGGATAGGGAGAGGATAGGGAGAGGATAGGGAGAGGATAGGGAGAGAGAGGGAGAGGAGAGGGAGGGAGGAGGGGAGAGGGAGAGGGAGAGGGAGAGGAGAGGGAGAGGGAAGAGGAGAGGGAAGAGGAGAGGGAAGAGGAGAGGGAAGAGGAGAGGGAAAGGATAGGGAGAGGATAGGGAAAGGATAGGGAAAGGATAGGGAGAGGATAGGGAGAGGATAGGGAGAGGATAGGGAGAGGATAGGGAGAGGATAGGGAGAGGATAGGGAGAGGATAGGGAGAGGGATGAGGGGAGGAGGGATAGGGAGAGGATAGGAGTGGATAGGAGAGGACAGGGAGAGGATAGGGAGAGGATAGGGAGAGGATAGGGAGAGACAGGAGAGAGGGAGAGGATAGGAGGATAGGGAGAGGATAGGAGGATAGGGAGAGGATAGGGAGAGGATAGGGAGAGGATAGGGAGAGGATAGGGAGAGGATAGGGAGAGGATAGGGAGAGGATAGGGAGAGGAGAGGAGAGGAGAGGAGAGGAGAGGAGAGGAGAGGAGAGGAGGAGATGCAAATGGCAATGCGAGTGAAAGGCAAATGGCACGTGGGCAACTGCAGGGAGCCACCGCCGGCAGTCAGGGGCACCTGTTTTTGAACAGCCTCAACCTAGAAGGCAAAATACTTTGGACGCGCTCTCCCCCAAAATAATATCCTTGTCCGCAAAAACAGCCACCAACTGATTGGCTGTCGGCCAGAGGAGAGAGGAGTCTAATTGCACAATATCTTCTGATTTCGATTAAATACGAGGTGTCCAAATACGATTCCCAAAACTGTTACGTACATCCATCGCCAAAGGAACATTTCGGCGGTCACTCATTTTCATTTTGTGAAACAAACTTTGCTAGTAGACCAATAGCATTGAATAATCCCCTATATCTAATTTTAGTAATTAACAAAGCATTAAAATTGTTTAATTTTTAATAGATGTTCCCACTCACCTTACAATTTTCCCCCACTAATTTCAATCAATTTAGGCTCTTCAAAGTCATTTGCGAGGATATTTTGACTCATTAATTTTCTCGTCGCCCGTTCTCTCTTCTTTTGTGTCCTCTAGTTTCAATTAGGGATACGGCATAGACAACAAAATGTCGGTGTCCAAAACTAAATCATCCATGTTAATAATACGACTCCCCCAAACCACCGATGTTTTTAAAGTGATTACGTTAACTCTAACATTTACGTTCATTAGCATTACGATAAGAAATTGATTCAATAGAGGTCGTGCTTATTAACTTATAATTAATACTCATCTGACAAAACAAACTATAAAGTAATAAAACTGAACCTGAAAGAGCTTAACGTCATCTCAAGAAATCAGGGATTTTTGAGTCCTCCTTAGGAGGATGCAGGAACAACGGGGAGGGCCTACCGCAATTCCATTGACCGTCTCTCTGTGAGGAAAGACGTAAGAATACCAGGGATCCGTATCATTTCTACGAGAGAGATATTATTCCATTCCTCGATGAAGCTAGTATACAAAGCGTTCGCTTCTTTCGAATACGAAGTGTTATCAATTATTTCATATTTTAAGTTTTACATTTTTATTATGGTTCATTTTAATACCCCAGAAAATTCCGAAAACTAAAATCATCCTGCACAAAACATCGATATTAAACAAACATCAGTTTTAATCAATCGAAGTTTAAAACATCAATGTATTTACAGAAACATTGAGGTTGAGAAAAAAACGACATGAATACTGTATTCTAGTAGCAATCATCAGATTTCTGCGGTAGCACATAGGGTGGAGAATTTGCGGTCGTTGGCACGGGGTAGAAAAATGAATGGGGCACGCCAAAATAAATTGACTGAACTATATGTAATATCTCATCTAATTATCTCGATTTTACAAGTATACAAGCACCGGTACGTACGTTACGGTACAAGTGCCCGTAAAAACCTTTCATTGCATTTCATAGACACATGAAGTTCAATTTTAATTTCTCTTCTTACTTCGTAAGAAGAGTAAATAATGTAATCATACGCCAAAAACGGCGAATTTTCGGCATTATTTTATTAATGTTTTACCTGTTTATATATTTTGTTAATGTGTCACTGTTGGGTAAATTTTCTATAAAATATGTTGTTTTTGTCACACTTTTTGTACATATTATTAAATAAAATATTTGTGGTTTTATTGTGAACGATAATTTATATTAATTTTCAATATAAATTACAACACGATTTTGGCTGAACATTTCGAAAACATTTTAATATTTTTTTCTAATCGCAAGGTTATTGTTTTCTTTTCCTACACATTTTCATTTGTTTTGACCAATACCTCAAAGTTTTTAGAGGACCCATTCCTTGGTCACGTGTAAGTTCATTTTACATATTAATCCTCTCTTTTTACTGAATTATTTCAGGTCATCAACGCGCATTCGTCCCGTAACGTCCAGCGAAATGTTCGCGAATGCAATTTCTCTTGGAAAGAGGAAAATCAGATTCGCTGACATGATTCAGAGGTTCAAACGCCAAACGATCACAGGTAGCTGCTACACCGCAAGATAAAACGTCCCTGCAACTGGACTCGTAACGACTGCTGGAATTGGTTTTAATGAGACTGACGAGCGGAAAGAGTGGAGCGCTGGGATCGGTGGCCACAAAGCGACGCTGGTAACCCAGTTGAAAGCAGCTGGTCACCGAAGGTAAACAGCCGGCGAGCTCTGGACGATGGCCCACCCTGCTCATAGTCGAACTGCAACATAGGGCCTGGTTAAAGCGGTGCGTACACGGGCGAGCGCGACTCGCGAGCTTGGCAAATCTGTTACCGTCAATACCTGGTTCCTTGTAAGGGGCTTACTTGTTTTTTAAATTTTTATTAGTACATTTTTTAATTCAATAAGAGCACGTGACTGACCTGACCCTTCAGATTACATAATAGTTCGGCTCCAAACTTTTATTACTGACAGTCAATGACTTTTTGGGTATACAGATTAAATTTGTGAGAGAGAAATATTACACATTGTGGAGATAAACTCAGAAAGCTTATTGTCATTTTACGTTACAACTTACCACAGCAATACCTCCTCTTTATCTTTGACATATTTAATCGGCAATCCAAAAGAAATTAACGAAGTGTAGAACCAAAAAAAATATAATAATCTATTTATTATGTAGTTTTAACGTTTCGGTCTTTCCGCCGATTCCCTATCCCGACTTTTCTACCATTCTCCACGAGTTACTTGGGCATGCTCTCTCATTGCCATATAATTTGCTCAGAAAGGACTCTCACCCCTTTCTGTCTCCTCTTACATTTGCAGTCAGCTCAGTCATCTGTATATTTTATATATTTATTTATTTAGTCAAAAATAGTAAAAACCTGTATGTGATGTATGGGAAAAAATCGAACGCTTTCTTGAGTTTCAGAATCCCTTCCCAACAATTTAACTATTAATAGTTGAAAGATGGAGAAAATTGTAATAATAATAATAATAATAATAATAATAATAATAATAATAATAATAATAATAATAATAATTAAAAAGCGAGAAATTAATATTTCAAAAACTAGATATTTTCGTTTTCGAGTTATAGAAAACATATTTGTAACGGTAATCGAACTGCAGATTTAATTTTTCTGTATTGTTAACAAAATCGAAACTCACCTTTAGCTCTAGTACCTCTACAAACAAAAGGAGAGCTCAACATAACGTACGCATAGTGAAGCTACATTTACGTTAGAAGCAAATCAAGGGGCCATTTTAACATTTGCTCATTGGATCAAGGAAACTGGACAAGAATCCGATAGAGTCATCTACATAGACTGACCCGAGTCATAGAGGTCATCTACATAGACTAACTTGGGGAGGGCCTAGAACCTGGTAAGGAAAAGAAAGAGTATTGAAAAATGTTCCATTGCGGTTGGGCGAATTCCGCTACGTCACCACATACAAACAAATAAATTGCTACGTAATCGAAAGAATATTTTATTTCTTTAAGAACTTGTTCTAACTGCATTTCGTAATATATTACAATCATTTGCAGCAAGTTTGTGTTAAAATATCTTTAGTTTATTTATGGTGAAGTCATATTTATAATTTGAATTTTTTTCCAAGAACAAGTTCAACAATCATTAGATTGCTCCGAATGCGCAAATGTTACTTGCATCCTCACGAACTAAAATAAGATTGAATCAGATTGTTTTTGGTCCTTTTTTTAGACAGAAAACATTTTTTAGGGTAACTGTTTTATATCAGTATATATTAAATGACAAAAACAATCTTTGAAATTAAAAATTAGTAAGCTTTTCTGATGAGCCACCTGAGAAAAATGGACATTCTAACAAAAGTAGCTGGGTCAATTTTTATAATTCCTAAAAATCGTAAGTACAAGAACTCAACCACCTCAAAATTAATTGCTTCCACTGTATTAATACATTGAACCCGGAATCAATGAAATATTACCTTTTGTGGTCGCAATAAAAAAGTTCATTATACAAACCAAACCTAAAGCAAATTAATGGAACACATTTTAATTTCATGATTAAGAGATTTTTAGTCCACATGCGTTATCTAAATCACACAACATATTTTTCAACCCTATAGGAATGTAGGATCGAGGCTGCTGGCCGATTTTGATTAATCAGATGGGTTTGGAGTATTACCACACGTTTTGCCTTGAAACCTACTTATGTAAAAAACAATGTACGACAATGTCGCATTATATTATTTTGAATTTAAAAAACATAAAATCGTTGCTTAGATGGATAATGTAGAGATTAAATTTGAGCAGATTAATTTAAAAAATTATATAAATAATGGAAGCTAATTAATGAAAATATCAAATGAAGTAAGTACACGTTAATTTGTTAATTAAATCATGATATAAGAGACTGAAATACAAAATAATAACGCGAACTTTAATTGTTTCTTTAACATTATTGCCATTAAGAGATTTCTCAATACGGTGAACGAAGAGCCTTAAAATCACTAATGCATATATATGCATGTATGCCAATAGTATTTAACACGCACGTAAAAGTTAGCTTTCAAATAAGAGGCAACACAATTTTCGTCAAAGTCAATCGAGAGCTACATCATACCACAAACTTAATTCACATTCAATATAAATCAAAATATTAAGAAATGATTTATTTAAAAGAGACGATTCAAAAAGATACAAACATTTGTGTTGATGCAAATAAAATTTCAGAAAAATTGGAATGACCCATCTTTTCCGATTTGGGTAAAATCGGTATTTTTCAGGTGTGAAATTCGTTATTTCACCAGAAGTCGTAATGACATGTGGGGGCGGGGCGGGGTGTGGGCGGGGTGGGGGCGGGGCGGGGTGGGGGCGGGGTGTGGGCGGGGTGTGGGCAGGGGGTGTGGGGTGTGGGCAGGGTGTGGGCGGGGTGTGGGCGGGGTGTGGGCGGGGGTGTGGGCCGGGGTGTGTGGGCGGGGTGTGGGCGGGGTGTGGGCAGGGTGTGGGCGGGGTGTGGAGCGGGGTGTGGGCGGGAGCCAGGCGGGGTGTGGGCAGGTGTGGGCGGGGTGTGGGCAGGGTGTGGGCGGGGTGTGGGCGGTGTGGGGGCGGTGTGGGGGCGGTGTGGGGGGCGGTGTGGGGGCAGGGTGAGACGCGGGGTAGGGGGCAGGGGGTGGGGGCGGGGAGTGAAGAGGGGCGGGGTGGGGGCGGGGTGGGGGGCAGGGGGGGGGGGGGGGGGGGGGGGGGGGGGGCGGGGTGGGGGGCGGGGGGGGGGGGGGGGGGGGGGGGGGGGGGGGGGGGGGGGGGGGGGGGGGGGGGGGGGGGGGGGGGGGGGGGGGGGGGGGGGGGGGGGGGGGGGGGGGGGGGGCGCGGGTGGGGGGGGGGGGGGGGGGGGGGGGGGGGGGGGGGGGGGGGGGGGGGGGGGGGGGGGGGGGGGGGGGGGGGGGGGGGTGGAGTGAAACATGATGGGGTGGGTCGGCGTGGAAGGAGCGAGGAAAGGAGGGAGCGAGTAGAGAGCGAGTAGAGAGCGAGTAGAGAGCGAGGAGGGGAGCGTGGAGGAGCGAAAGGAAACGAAAGGAAGCTGAAAAACGAAGAAACAGAAGAAACGAAAGGAAACGAAAACAGAAAGAAACAGAAAAGCAAGAAGGAAACAAGAAAAACAAGGAAGGAGCGAGGAGGGGAGCGAGGAGGGATGCGGGGAGGGGAGCGGGGAGAGGAGTGGGGTGGAGAGGGGAGCGAGAAATAGAGGGAGGAATTGTGGGTGGGAGGGAGGGAGGGAAGGAGGGAGGGGGGGAGGGAAGGAGGGGGGGAGGGAAGGAGGGAGGGAGGGAGGGTGGGAGCGAGCGAGGAAGGGCGGTGGTTGAGGATCTTCACGGGCGAAGGATCCTCACGGGGCTCTCAGCTGATTTTCGTTCTACTCGTGGTCTTTGCATCACTTTGCACTAGCACTGACGACAGCGGCTCCAGGGCAACCCATTCAGTGCGATCGCTAGTCCAAAGGCTGGGGATGAATTGCTCAAATAAGGCACAACCACAATCAGATCATTGTGTTTAACGCTCACTTTAGTTATTTGACGGAACAGCCTCGAATCTCTTGTACTAAGGGGACGCATTATCTAATGTCATTAGAAATTATCCATGTTGCATTAAGCCAAAGTCTAAGAATTCACCAGATATTTTCGAGAGCTTTATTTGCAGTTTCAATGGAGAGAGCAGGATCAAAGAAAGAATATACAACTTTTCGAAGAAAAGAATCTTTACCGAGTGAACTTTTTCTCTTGAGAAGGCCCTGGCTTTCATTCCAGAACCCACTCAACCTCATTCCCCCTCTTCGGTTCAATGAGCTCTTCAAGAAGTTCACATTTTAAGAGAACAACTTAAAAAGATTGGAATAAAAGTTAAGCCACCGACATATCGAGAAATTTTGTATACATTTTACTTCCTTTTCTAGAATATTCTGTCTTGAAACCATGGTAAAATTACTACTAAAAACAAGCAATTGATTTAAATTAAAATAATAGAAAAATCTTCTTGATTTTGAAAAAAATCGAAAAAACATTGCAAACATGAATCATACTAATTATCTAGTCTTTTTGTCTCGATTAATCGCGAATCTTTGGTACTATTTGAGAATACAATCATCGATGAAACAATTTTATCATTTACAGAGGAGTGAAATCTTGATCAATGATTATAATCATCAAAACATTTAAATTACTTTGTCTTTCTTACCTTCCTACAGTGGTGTACATTACCGCTGGAGGTCTATGCCACTTGCACTATACAACAACCAGAAAGAGTCTAACCACTTCTTCTTCCATTTCAAAGAGCCCAGATATCAAGGCGCCTTTTCTTCTCACTGAAAACAGAAAACTAATCATCACATTCTTTTCCAAATAAATTCAGTTTCATTCTAACTTAGTTAATTGCAGGCTACAGATTTCGATTAGCATAACAAATTATCAGGAATGTATTGAACATAATAACATATCTATTCGAAATTTCGTTCGTGATATTTCTAATTTTCGTTTTTTGGATGAATGGACATAGGCCCTCGCTAGTAAGATACGTAGCGAAGATGACCTTTGACCGCCGAGATAATAGAACGAACCCAAGCGTTGGCCTGCAACGGATCTCACGCTGCGCGGAACGAGCGGCACCTGCGAGCGTTAAAGCAGATAGCGGCATTGCATCACTAGCGCACTCTGCACAGGAGCCACGTTCCTCGCGTTTACTCGACTTGAGAACAAAAGACCCACGAATAGTAAAACATTCCCTCAGTTGGACACGACTTTTCACTTGCCATAATTTTCCAAAGAATTCACCGTATAAAATAATTTACTAATTAAGGCATTATCACCAAAACTCGGAATAAATGAAAAATAAGTATTATGAATTATTTGTTTCGGTTAGTTTGTTTATGTTTGTCTGCTTAATTACAGAAACAATGACGATAAAATAAAGATTGAAATATTCGAAGTTAACTGGTCGTTTCTGTTATGCATCCCATTTATCCTTTTTATAATATTCAATAATGTGAGAAATAATTGTTTAAATAATAATTCATTATAAAATAAATTTCTGTCATTTATATTTAATGTTTAAAAAATATAGAGTTTTGCAATTTCCAAAATTCCATAAATTTTAAGAAAATCTGAGCTTTGTCTTTTTATTATAGTAACTTTGCTAACTTTGCTCTATAGGAACAAAATATTTAACATTTGTAAACATTTTTGTGAAAATCATGTTTACGGAGTTTGGGAACATTTTCACTTTATTCAAAATTACGCAAAAATAACTCATATTCATAAACAATTGTTCATGACATTTTTTAAAAATATATTTTTTAAGAATTGATTTTGTTAAGCACCAAATCTCAATCTTCAAAATTGTAGTTGGATGAGGGGCTCCAAAAAATGTTAATATTCCGGGGAGTCTGGAGCCTTCAGGATTTATCGACCGCATGTGAATATTAATTTACCTGCTGTTTCTACTACTGCTTCAAAAGCTTCAATATCAACAGTAATATTAATAATAACAGTAATATTGTGATGAGTCAGAAAACCCCGGTGTTATTTGAATGGGAGAAACAGTATCAAATGTTATAAATACGACGTGAATGTATGCACATAGAACGCTAGAGCCAAGGAATACACGTTGTTATGACGACAGGTAAACACGTTATTGTATTCCAAGCTATAGGACATACGCAATTCATTTGAGGAAGGAATATGAAACATGACTCCGAGGGGATTACATGAAGAATGAATGGAGAAGGTAGTGGAAGCCATGGTTGTGTGGAAATGCTTAAATACTCACTCTCTCGCTAGTCGACGAATAGAATGGAAGCGATCGAAAATGCACGAGTTTTCATTCAGTTAAGATTGGGGTTGTAGTTCAATTAAAGGGAAATGAGTGATGTACAAATGGTTTTGACATGCTAATTGTTGCATTAATTAAGAGGATAAAGATATATTAATTTGAATTGTAAGTTGAAATTTAAGTTCAAATAGATTCCGTGTTCGAAGGGGACTTATGATAGGATACATTCGTAGGCAGGAGTGATATTTTAGCAATTTGGGTTAAAGATGCGTAAAAGTCGCGTGTAGGTGTTCATCCGAAACACAGCTAGGGCAAGTCGCGCTCGCGAAATAATTTACTTGCAGTTATTGATTTCTATGGAATTAACAAATAATTTATATCGGGAGCGGTAGCTCAGTGCATCAACTGTAGCCACTGCAACGCCTGTGACCGGTTCAAGTCCCGACGGCGGCAGGATTTTCGACACTTAGTTTTTCAACTAGGTCGAATTCAGTCGCTGTCAGGGGGAGAATTCTAGCGGTCGACTGCTCTGATCGGTAGCTTTCCGTGGTTTCTCCGATCAACACCAAACGAATGCCGGAGCAGTACCCTACCAAACGGGCCATGAACTGCGCGCGATCTTTCCTTCCTCTTCCTTGTCATATCCTCTTCCCTTACACACACGCACACACACACACACACACACACACACACACACACACACACACACTAACATGCACTACCACATATTCCGGGAGACCGGTCGGGAGCTTAGAGGTTATTCCGGCGCCCTACTGGTGGGAGATCCGTGGTTGAGGAAAACCTCTCTAGCCAACGGTAGGTCGGCGCCGGATCTTGCCATCCAGCGGGAAAGATCACGGCCATCTCTCGAGTGGGAAAACATTCACTACTCGTACGAGGCTAATGACCTAAGCTGTTGACGCGCCCGGAATCACCAATCAACCTAATAATTTATAGTACTCGGGGAACTTTTGCAAACCAATATTGACGTTAGATAGGATAGTTACGATAGGAGTTGGACATCTCACGGACAGTATCAAGCCCGAAGATTGGAACTCATCCGAGAAATCATAGCGCGCGAAGATCACAGTAAGTCCATAAATTTAAATTGGAACCGTACGGTACTATAACCATGAATACAGGAAAGATCGGATCATATCATTAATGAGCTCAGCATAAAGTGTAACAAATAGAATAAATATTAAATTAGTATTTTGAAAAAGAAACGGCTGATAATTTGTAGTTAGTTGCCATCAATTCAGTAATTGGTTTCAATCAACAGAACTTCCGAGAATCGTAATTTTGTACAGAATTGCACGTCAACTTGCGGCAGGTAAGAAGGTAACACGTAGTATGTCGAGCCTCATGAACAAAGATAAAAGTATGAACAAGATAATAGCAGTTTAAGATTGAAAAAATGTATGAGCATAGCAGGGCAAATAAAATAAATAATATCATTGTTAGAGTAAAGAGATTCATTCTTTCATGTTAGTTTACAAAATTAGTAAGAAATATTTATGAAGATTGAAGTATTATTTATAATATATCAAAGTAAGGGTATTTCACAATATTAATAATAATTTTTGATTTTTTTATTTAACTTTTTTTAAAATAAGACCTGAGTCATTTCAGCTATTGTACTTTCTCTATTCGAAACAAAAAACAATTACGGGGAAATCAGTTTCAGTTTTTAATAAATACTAATCTCTAAAATAATAATCTCTAAAAAATACTATATTTTAATGAAAAGTAACTCAAATAATTTAATTATTGTTTAAAATTCTCATGAATATGGCCAAATTAATTAAGCAATATCCTTTCTGGAGATAATTCGGTGAACGATTTAAGGGTTAGTTTTGTTCACAGACCCAACGAACACATTTTTTTGAAAAATACACTCTCAGCATGAGCCAAATATATAAGAACGTGTATTAGGACTCTACTATATTTACAAGAAAGTAATACACTACGTACGAAAGCAAAAAAATATCTACTTTTTCGAAATCAGGGACTCAAATCATATCTGTAAAAAATTCGGAAATATTATATGTAGCATTAAAATACTTTCTCTAAATATTTCTGTGAATATTTTTACAGTCTAATGCTACATAAAATGTTCCGAATTTTTCTTTTCCATTTTTCGCATTACAGGTCAAAATCTCTCAATGTCGAAGCATTAATGAACAAATCTAATTTTTCTCTGGCTCATAAAGAAAGAAGATGTTACATTATCACAGTTACAAGTTTTATCGTAAAAATAGCAATGTCAGTGGTTCGCAATGAAACATTCTCTTTATAAATTTGTATGTTTGTTTAATGGAAAGCAAATTGACCATGTTAACCGACCGACCAGTGTAGAAACTCGAGCATATGCTTGACAATATCAAAACATGGGGGGGACGGTAGCCTATTAGAGTGGCCGGGGGTCAGTGATGCCAGCACGTGTGGGAGTGAGCCGGCGAAGCGAGGAGGCGACACTAGATTTCCATCCGTCCGTCCATCCCTCCCCCTCTCCCCGCCCTGCCCACGGAATCCATGCTGCGCTAAAGGCGCAAAGATCACTCGCCCGTTCAGACGTTCCTCCCAATCAATTCAGAGATCAGTCACTAGAGACCGGAAAAATACGTAGTATGAAATATCAATATATGAACATAAATATGTAATGAAAACAGTAAGAATATGTAATAAATATGTACTACAATAAAAAAACTTAATTTAGAATTAGTAAAAGTAAAATGAAATATAATAAGCAGGTATCATAATAAGAAATGTGAAATTTTTTTGTAATTTTTATTTACTATTAAAAGAATTTTAGGTGTTCTATAATTTTTATTTTTGACGTAATGTAATTGTCAACTTATTAACTTTCTTTTTTGTCTTACAAGCTGACCTGGCGTCCCGAATAGCAGAATAAGTATTAAACAAACTAAAAAATTAAAGAATTGATTGTTAGGCGGTACAAAGTTCGCCGGGTCAGCTAGTATGTAATATTAAAGTACTCTAATTATAAAACACAGTTATTTAATGAACTTACTTTTATAAAAAAACTTCCTATACATATTTCAAAAACAATGCAAACGCTTTAATATTCATTTGGAAACCATAAGTTGATGCACACTTTGCACCATACAACTTTCCCATCGGCAGTAAAACCTTCACAAATTGTTATCCAAGAATTTACTTTAGCAGCCAGACTAAACGCACTAGAAGCCATTGTAAAAACCGGCGATATCTACGAACAGCAAACAATCACTGCAGCATGGAATATTGTCACCGACGCGCACTTCCTACCATTGAGATAACTGAAGCAGGCGCACCGAAGTGCGAGAATATTCGACCGCATCTTCACGTTGTGTATCTGAGTAGAGAACGCAGTAGTGCGCAGTAATAATACAGGAAAAAATTGCTGAATTTGAAAAAAATACTTTTCATAAAAATGTGTAAGAAAATTCAAGAAAATTGAGAGAATAAAAAATATGTTGAGAAAATAGAGAAATATGTAATATAGTTCCAAATATGTAAAAATATGTAACGAAAAAGTTGAATAATGCGTTTGAACGGTGACAATTCACCAAAATCAAAATTTAGAGAGCGGTAAGTAGAAAGACATCAAATATGTAATTACATAAAAATCCGGTCTCAATCACCTTCGCCTGGTAGCATTCCTTTCTCGCACACCCGCCTCGTTTCCCAACCCGCTCCTCTCGGTCAACCTGCTCGACTTTGACCCACATCAACCCTGCTGACTCACTTGCAGACTTGTCTTGTCTTCTTTAATAGTTTTTATTATTCCACAATATTATGTCTTTCAAGGATTTTTAGGTTATGTAGTATACATATTCCATTTTTGACCTACATTTCATCGTAAATGTATAATGTTTGAAAACAATAAAATTAGAAACTAACTACTAAGGATACCCACTGAGGGTCCTTCAGAAAAATACAAGTAGATGGAATATTTGGAGTACAAAATACATTTTGAATTAAGGGATTTTTTAACCTGTTTTATAGCTAATTAAGGATGATGTAGTAGGTCTTTAGAATATCTTGATTTTATTCGTGGAAAAAGATTGACTAGTTTAACTAGAGTGTACAGACGAGTTGCTGGGCAAGATGAAAGAAAACAGTAGAAATGGGGAAAACATTTAAGAATCCAAGTTTTTAGAGGTTATATAGATAATTATTTTAAAATTTGGTCATTTCAGATATCTCATGGAGCTTTTAAAACATCCTTTAAGAATTTGTTTTGCAGTTCTTTCAGTTTCGGAAGTGTGCTTTTAGAGTAACCTCCTCATATTGGGTATGCGTAAGTCAGTGAGGGTCAACGATATTATTAATACTGAGTCTATTCATAATTTTTATTTTTTATTTATGAATGGATTCAATTTTAATATATTTATATGTGGGTTATTAGATATTTATATTAAGTGTTGTTTTTTAGGTTAATTGAGTACCTATGTGAAGTCCAAGATATTTAACAGGAGTGTCATTTGGAATTCATTTAACTACATGATTATTAATTATTAAGGGATAAGTAGGAAGAATTAGTTTTAAGGAGAACATTTTGGCTTGAGATTTTTGATGGTTTATTTTTATTTGCCAATCATTGAACCATAAATGAGGAGATTTAGGTCATCTTGGAGGCTTGTCCTCCTAGTCCCATCAAATCGGATTCATTTGCCAAAACTTCTTGAGATGAATGTTTGGTGAAACCTTTGCAACGACGTTAAAAAGGGCGAGAAGGTATAATTGATATCACGGGAGTATTCCAAAATATTAAAGGTCAAATGTTAAAAAAAATCGTTTATCGTAAATCTTGTATGGATTTTGTGTGAATTTTATGTGCATATCTTTCTTATAAGATTTGAAGAGGATAAAACACATCCAACAAAATATATTTAAAAAAACATTTGTTTTCTACGACTAACGGTTTTTGAGATATTTAAGATTAAGAAGAAAAAATACTTTTTTCTTAAATATTTCTATGTCAAAACATGGAGCGGTTGCCAATGTTTTAAAGGTTGTACGTCAAATGGATTTTTTATCAAACTTCTAGGTATAGGATGAAATAAAATTTCCTATAAAACTAATTTTTCATTAATTTTCATACGACAAACTGTACGATGATGTGGCATAGAGAAAGGGTGGTGATAATGAATTATTGCATAAAATAGCGCCGTTTATAGTGAAAAATGTAAATACATAACACAATAACACACAATATCAATCAATCAATAAAGATGATTAATATACATTGCGCAAAATAATGGGTTACATAAAAAATATTCTTCATTAATGCTATTTCTTAACAATTTTCAACTTTGTACCTTTTTTCATCGAAAGAAGTAGAAACTCCATGCCACATTGTCATAGTTTTTTCGTATGAAATACAATAAATAATTAATCAGGAAATTTTATGCCCTAGAAGTCTGTTGAGAATCCCATTTGATGTATAAACCTAAACATTGAGATAATTAAATAATTTTAGAGATAATATAGAGATAATAAAACAATTTTTTGTATTTTCAAACCTTAATTAACTCGAAATCGTTAGTCAAAGAAAAAAGTCTACAAACAATTTTGAAGTAAATTTTATTTTCTTTAAATCATGTAATGAAGTTATTCAACATAATATGCAAAGATAGCGGGATACTTGCGAAAAAAATGAACGTTCAGGATCTTTGTTATCTAATGTTTTGAAACACACACATGATTTCACTTTGTTTATGAAACGTGAAGACAAAGGTTTCAGCGAAAATTCAGCTCAATGAGATTTTTGTCCTCAGAGAAGAACTTTTTTCATCTAATTTTATTAGCTTATGGAGGTCTCCACCTCATCAGTTGTCCATCTAATTCTGTGGAATTTACCCTCATTCAGTCACTTGCTCCATTTATTCTCTCACTCCTCCCAGCAGATGATGTCACAATATTCTAGGAGAAGTATTGTTGTTCACATTTTTCAGTAGGACTAATTCTTCTCCTTTATCTTGCGAAATGTATTTTCCCCTTTCTCTCCAAGTATGTTAGTTAAGGAATAATTGATTTTTTTAAAATTTTCCTGTACTCGTGAATTGATTTGAAGATTATCGCCTCCATTTCCTAAATGTTTTAATTCCTTTTCATCAAGATGTCGTTTCAATAACTCCATTTTCTTTTTCTCTGTCACTCTCACACTGACAATCTCCCCCTCTCACCTCTTCTCTTCCTCTCTCTCACCTTCCCTCTTCCTCTCTCTCACCTTCCCTCTTCCTCTCTCACCTTCCCTCTTCCTCTCTCACCTTCCCTCTTCCACTCTCACCGTCCCTCTTCCACTCTCACCGTCCCTCTTCCACTCTCACCGTCCCTCTTCCACTCTCACCGTCCCTTCCACTCTCTCACCTTCCCTCTTCCACTCTCTCACCTTCCCTCTTCCTCTCTCTCCTTTCTACTCATTCTCCTTTTCTGAAGTATTCTTTCTCACTCCCACTCTTTCGTGATTCCTTGGCCTTCTTTTCTATTATCATTTATCAATCTATATGAACTTCTGCTTTTAGTCTTTTTAGTATCTCCATTACACTTTTTCCTGCAGTGTTTCTTCCATATCTCGTCTTCTTCCACAACCTTCACTTGTTTTACCGTCCGCAAAGCGTTACGGCCTGTCCACCCAGCGGACCCGATCGCGTTTCCTCGCAACAGCTGTCGAGTTTTATTTGGCGATCGCAGCGCCTACCGCCCAGCGAGACAGTTACAGCCGCAGTTTGCGAGATTGACTGCAAACGCTAGTCGAGAACCCCCATGAAATAAACAGAAAGTCAGATCTACACGGACTGCCTGCCTGTTTTTACGCAATATATTCTATATGCAGTTTTATGTCCTGGTTTTGTCACTTAAGTTGATTGGTTTTCCGAACTCAAGAGTATTATTTAAAGTAAGTTTCACTAAAAAGCATTTTGACATCAGAATGAACATTTTTTTAAATATCTGACTACTTCGAATGCAAGTAAATTCTTGAAATGTCTGTAATTGAGGCAAAAACACTTAGTACATCCCATTATTGCAAAATATACTCGAGAAACAATGTTGACTACCAATATAGTAGATAGTTTTCCTCATATAATAATTTCCTTCATTTCAGTATGTAAGAAATACTAAAATGTAATTTAATAATATAAGCACTGAAGCACCGCAATCAAAATGTCGAAATTTTGAACTACTTAACATTTTATCCTACCGCGGGAACAGTATCCTGACTATACTTGAGTTTCTGTAACCTGGCTGATGACAGCTAGTCAGCTGTTACGGTTTCGTCCAATCGGGAGCTTAAACATCCTCACAGTGACGTCACCGTGATGACGTTTTAGCTCTCGACTGAATGACACCGTAACAGCTGATAAAGTGTCATCGGTCAGGTTAGAAAAATCCATGTATACAGTCACAGAATTGCTGCACCTAGTCAGTGATCTTCACATAACATTGCACAAAATCATCAGTAATATTAGGATTAACTAGAGGAAGGACTGGAATACATTTAAAATTAAAAAATAGCTTTGTCTACTCGGAAGTTATGTTCCTTCTTCTTATAATACCATTTTTTTACTGACACGTTTTTGCTTGTTATTCGCATTGATGCAGAGCCCGAATTACGCTGCATAACTTACCTGGATTGAGAAGATCCTGGTTTCGAGGGAAATATGAAAACAGTTGAATGATGCTACATGTTCTCTTATGGAGGGAATTATGAAAGAGAATTATTGGAGAGAAATATAAAAAGACAAACCGAGTCGAGTTAACAAGTTAGTTATTTAGTCAATAAGTAAATCAGAATAATTAAAATTAGGTACAAAATAAAAATCATGTATGTAGCACGGGTGTTAGCTGGTTCTAACGATCGAGGATCCTTGGCCCGAGGATTTTTTGTCACCCGAGTTCATTAAAACGCTCTTGATGCATAAAAAAATATTATTCTCTTGGTCTGCACAGATTTTTGTGTAGCAGTAAGTAGTATAGAGAGTATCCAAAAGTAACCGGAATATTTTTAAAGCTATGAAGTTTATTTTCGAAACAACTTATCATCTTCAAAGTACTCTCCATTACACTTAATACATTTCTCAAATCTGCGATTCCATTCCTGAAAACAATTTTCACACTCGACTATTGTAATGGTCAACAGCTCCTACCTCTTTTTTGTTCATTACCGCTTCCAAGTCGTCAAAACGTTGCCCTTTTACGATCCTTTTCATTCGCAGAAAGAAGAAATCGCAGTGATGTAGGTTAGGAAAAGAAGGGGCATGGGGCAAGGGAGTCAGGTTTTTTGCAAAAAATTAAATTAGAATTAGAATAACAATATTCACAATGCCGTCAGTATGTTAGGTTTAAAACTGTAAAACTAGAAGTCATCAAACGACAAATATATCATTTTTCAAGTTTGCCACCTTATTAGTGATCTGTTTGTTTGCTTCTTATTGCAATAACATTCACTTTCATGCGTTATGCTAACTACAATAACATTTCAACAGCTTCCATTCTTATGACAACAACCGATGCAGGAAAAAAGATGTTTTCGAGGATTCTCAATTCGTTCTCGTTGCATATTGTAATTTCGTTTTTAAATGATTGGTTTTCGCTTGTGAATCACAGAGGAAGAGAATTTATTTACGGGCGGCCCGCGTCCACCCAGCCTTAACGAGTGCCACACGGAATACTAGAATACGTTTCTCCAGAGGACGCTGCTTCGACTACAAAAACACGTGGTCTCAATTTTATGCAAAGAACAACTACTCTGTGTAGTATATTCTATCTCGTTGGTGGAGACGGACTTGGTCTCCGTAGCCCTCATGCGCGGGTACCAAGTACATGCAAGGATCATACACACTGCCGTGGGCTCAGATTTTCAAAAACGCACCGAATTGTATAAGCGATTCGATGACGGATAACAGTCTTGACAACGGGAGAAAGCGTTTTCTGTCACAATTACATTAAACACAAGAAGCTTTGGTTCTCATTTCAATAATATCCTTAGAGGAGACGCACTCGGTTCTAAGGAATCGCTTGTGCCCTGGGAAGGGATTGATAACGCATACAGTTAAGCCGAAAGACGCAGAATGTTTGCCTCAGGCGTTTTTGTTTGTTGTTTTTCATTGGATCTGCGCGGTTTTGGCAGAATTTTCTTGTATATCGGACACGTTTAAATAAAAATTCAGGAGCTTAGGCCAGATTTGTCCCAAGGAGAACTTATAATCGTATAACGGGTTGGGGAGGTTAAGAGGGTTGGCACAAAAATAAACAAAAATTGTAATGGTAAATATATTACGAAACATTATTATGAATAATTGTAGTTCTGGTGTTTAAGTAGTTGTAGTACTTCTGGAATAAATATGACAATCGTATTTTGTGATATATTCCTCATACATTTTGTTGCTTATGTAGGATAGTATTGAAAATCCTCCATTATTAATTTCATCTCGCAAAATAGCATCGACCTTCCGAACGCGATTTGTTGAAGCGGCGAATATGCCCCCCTTGCCTGCCCCTAGATCCGCAAGTGGGGGGACCGCAGCCCCGCGCAGAGGTGGCTTCGCGCCCCTATTAGGGGGAGGGAGGCCGCCAGGGCGCGAGGGCGCGTGGGAGCACCTCATCTGCAAACACCTGCGACGTCACGTGCGCGGGAGGACGCGAGGGTTGCGGCTTACAACTCCCCGCTCTAATTTAGCTCGCGGCTTGGATCCGGTGAGTGTGATACAGCTCCGTGCACGAGTTTTAAGAAAGGTCCACATTAAATATGTATTCCATTTTCTGAATATATATGGTCATGATTAACATTTGAACTTGACAAAAAAATAATAATTACGGTTTTAATCTCTTATTAATATGTGGAGAAAAAATGTCTAAAATACAAATTAAATTGACAAAACTAGTTGTATTTAATATCTACTCCCAGTTTACAAGATGTACCAAAGAGAACATTGCGCATTTTGTACATCATTGTTTTGAAAGTGATAATGACTACATCCTGGAACGCAATTTCGAACTTTTTTTTAGCAACTCGCGCTACGAAGTTATGGAACCCTCCACAACTTTACTAGAACATTACAAAAGTCTCATTTTGTTGATTACCGCCGACGAAACAACTCAGGAACTTCATGTAAGGTACCCACAAAAAAAATATTTTTTTTTTAAATCGCAGAGCTTTGAGCGAGGCAAGATAGACAGGGATTTATTCGGTTTGGAAACAACCGTACGCATAGTTTCGGTGCTAGTTTTGTTGACACATGACTAACTAACGGACAGACTAACGGACAGAATGACAGACGATGGCACGGACGGTCGTTTTGAAGAAAAAGAACAATTTTTTTTCGGTATCTAGGAACCCCAAAACGTGTATTTCCGTTGAAATCTAGAAATTGTTTTTCCCGTAACATTACATAACTTTCTCTATACAACATATATTACTCCGTATATACGTACGTATACGAGGAAGTAAAAAGATACGGATAGAAAACTCATTAGCGCCGTCGTATATTTGAAAGTGTGTAGAAGAGTTATTCACGCTATTTTCACTGTAAAAAAAAACAAACAACTGCGTCTGAGGATTCTTTTCAAACGGAGTAAAATCCTCATAAATGTGTGCGTATGAAAATACGTATTTTCCGACTTTTTTCCGTAAACATTTTTTTCTGGGAAATCTTAAGACCTACGAGTAATGAAATATAAACAGCAAATGCGATTATCATTCGTTTGCCCTTCTGATTATAATTTCATTGAGGGAAAAAATGACCCAAATGTCTCTCCAACTGCGTCAAACACCGCGCTGCTTCCTTACTTCTACTTCTCAGAAATACAATTTTACTCTTGAATGGCCTGTGTGTTGGAATAGCAAATCCCGTCCCTAGCAAACACTTCGGCGCAAAAGTTGCCTCAAGAGCAGCAAGCGTGGGTGGCGAAAGTGCGCGGGATGCAGCTCGTAACAGCAATATCGCAACCTGTGCACGCTGTTTCTCGCCTCTTCCGACGTCGCCCCCCCCCCCCGCGCCGCGCGCCGCCCAGCACCCGGCTTTGCCCGAGCCCGCGCTCCGCCCCCGCACGAGACCTCACTCTCGCGCCCGCCACCGCCTTCACCCCGACCTTCCCCCCCCGCACTTGCCCTCGACCTCCTCCCACGCCCCGGCCCCGTTCCGGCCTTTGCTCTCGCTCCCGCCACCGGCGTCGCGTTCTCGTCACCGCCCTCGCTCTCGCTCTTCCCCGCTCACGTTCTTGCCCCCGCCCTCGCCCTCGTCCCCGCCCCACTCCCATTCTTGTCCCCGCCACCCGCCCTTGCCGTCGCCCTCGACCTCCTCTCACGCTCCCGTTCAGCCCCCGTTCCCGCCCTTTCTCTCCTCTCCCGACCTCGCCTTCGCGTTCTCGTCACCACCCCTGCTCTCACCCTTCCTCGCTCATGCTCTTGCCCCCGCCCCACTCCCCGTCCTTGTCCCTCGCCCCCACACTTGCCCTCGCTCTCTTCTCCCGCCGTCACCCTCGCCCTCGACCCGCCTCGACCCCGCCCTCGACTCCCGCCCTCGACCCCGCCTCCTGACCCCGCCCTCGACCCCGCCCTCGACCCCGCCCTCGACCCCGCCCTCGACCCCGCCCTCGACCCTGCCCTCGACCCCGCCCTCGCCACCTCTCAAGCCCTCACTCCCACCCTCGCCACAGCCTCCGCCCTCGTCCTCGCCCCCGCTCCCGCTCCCGCCCTCGCCTTCTCATTCACCCCTGTCCCATCGTCGCGCCCTCGCCGTCACCCCAACTCTCGCCCCTGCCCCCGTTCTCACCCTTGCCACCACCCTCGCCCCCGCCCCCGCCTCCGCCCCCGCCATCGCCCTCACCCTCTCCCCCGTCCCGCCAACCGATTGCTGCTGTCGCCAAGTCCCAGTCTGACCCTCCCCCGCCACCATCGTCACCGTAGGCTGCTCCGAAAAAACTCTCGCGTTGCGTGGGCGCGGAGGGGCGGGACTGCGCTCCGCCGCCCGCGCTTGTCCTAGAGGACTCGCTCTCCTTCTGATAATACGCCTCGACGGAATTCCGGGAAGGCCTCCTGCAGTGCGAGCAGCTCACGACCTCCGAGAAAAGATGTGGATCTTTGCTGTTGAAATGGAGCCTCCAAAGCTATTCCGGTTGTTAATGAATAAATCAACGCACGAAGAGACATAGCCTCTTCAAAAAATTATACTTCTTTGGTTGGTTATTTTTTGTTTTTACTTTTCGACACCACTTCTGTTTGATCTTTCTTTAACGTAAACATTCAGAAACTTAGAATAATTCGACTCACTCTTTTGAAGTTATCATTATTTATGAATCAGTATTTATAAATATTTTTTTCATTTTTATAAATGGACTTTTTGATAGAATGTTCATGAAATTGCATTTAACTTTTTTTGATTTGTGACAAATGTTGTTGAATTTTCAACGGGGTTTCAATTCGTGAAAAAGAATTTTCAAGTTATAATTTTCAAAATAGGAATTGATGCTTTCTGGAAGGTAATATAAAGGGAATTTGTTTAAAATAAAAAAACGTCTTGAAATCGTAGAGAAATATCATATTTACGTAGTGTATTTTATATGTCCAAGGAAAATCAATAAAGAAATTGATAATAAAAAAATTCATTAATTTGTGGTCAAATATTTTTATTTTAATAACGTATATACTACGTAGGAGAGTGCAAGAAGAGAAGAGAATTAAAAATTACTTTTCATGGAAAGGCATTAAAGCTCTGAATGTGCTTGAGATCATGCCTCATGGAGAGAGCGGGGTGATTCCCCCAGGTGCTAGAGTGAGTGGTTCTTCATTTCTAAACCTCAGCAGACGTCATGTCGCGCGCACGTTTCGTTGAAATGTGGCCATCTCGTGGGCACTGCGCTCCATATTCATGGATGACCATCTTTAATCCTCCAAGCGACGACGCGAATATTTGAATCCAAGCGGAGCGACATTCGCAAGCAGTAAATGCGCCATCAGCAACGTGATTCAGTCGCGTGCTTCTGGGTTTATTGTTCACAGGTATTTATTTCCACAAGCTCCATTCGAGTAAGAACTTTACTAGTCCGTATAATTCTGTACTCTCTATTTATAGTATCTTGCCGTATCTTTAACCCTTCCTTACACATACATGCACTACACAACCACACATATAGGGAGACCAGAAGGGAGCTTAGCAGTGCCTCACTGGTGGGAGATACTTGGTAGAGGAAAAGCCCGCTAGCCGACGGTAGGTAGGTACCGGATCTAGGCATCCAGCGATAGAAGACCTCCGACACCTCCTGTGATATAAACACTAGATTTGGAAGCTAATGACCTTAAGTTCTCCCAATAACTACTCAATCAATCGAAAGTGGAACGAGATGGAAAGGAAACGGTTCGCATCTCCCCGTTGCGCTTCGCAGTGGTGGAAGGCGAGCGCCACGACCACTGCACCACCGGACGTGCACCGGAATATCTGCAATATGATCTTGAGTACCTAAGCTATTTCTGTCACACCCGTGAAGATTGGTTCGATGGTCAAGTAAGGGGACATGGTGGTGACGAAATAATCGATTACAGAACAACGTTAGGATGTACTGGGATCGGTCGGGATTTGAATCCAGCTCCTCAACGGGGCAGGCGAACGGTAGCCCTTCCATGAGCTGCAATGCCAAGCATTACCACCGCGTCGGATGCTCAAGTCCGTTTCCCTCGGACGCCCCTGCGCATACGCCACGCCACCTGCCACACTCCCCGCCACGGCACTCGCCACGCTCCCCCGCTACGCCCCCCGCCACGCCCCCTCCACTCACTCCGCCACGTCCCCGCCACGCCCCCGCCACGCCTCCCGTCACGCCCCCCGCCACGCCCCCCCCCCCGCCACGCCCCCGGCCACGCCCACCACGCCCCCGCCACACCCACCGCACACCCCCGCCACACCCACCGCCACGTCCCCGCTACCCACCGCAACGCCCCCTCCACCCTCTCCGCCACGCCCCCGCCGCACCCGCCACCCCTCCCCCACCACGCCACCCCGCCACGCACCCGCCGCGCCCCCCGCCGCCCCCCCGCCATACATCCTGCCACGCCTCTCCCGCCACACCCACCACCACGGACCCCGCCACGCTTCCCGCTACGCACGCCGCCACGCGGCACGCCACACACGCCGCCGCCTCGCCCCAATTACTTGGTTAATTACTCCCTGCGAGCATTGCGCTGCGCCGCCCTACGGCTGAACGCGTAGATCAGCGCACAGCTCCTTATCGCCAAACACGTGCAGGCAACTACTCATGAGATGAAGCAGGATACGGTCATTGAATGGCGACGAAAGCCACACTTCACTTTTGCGTTTCCACTCACACGCGGATTAAGTTACTGTGTGATTGACGTTTCCGGATACGACAACTGCTGTGATAATTAATCCTTCAACTGTAGTGTATATTCCATTCCAGAAAGTGGCCTTTCTCTTCCCCCCCTGTAATGTGAGATCCGGCGACGACCTATACGCAGGCTTGCGGGTTTCCTCACAGGAATCTTCCCCCAATGTGGCACGCCTCAGCCAGCACACACTCTAAGCTCACGGCTGGCGTCCTTACATATGGGTAGTGTAGTGCTTGTAAGTTTATACTTTTATGTCAGTAAGGGGGAAGGATAGGAAAAGGAAGAGGAAGGAAAGGTGACATGCGGTCCATGGTCCGTTTTTTACGGTACTGCTCCGGTATTCGCCTCATATTGATCGCCTTTTATTGAAACCAAGGAAAACTAGAATTTTTCTTAAGTCATCGACTGAATTTGTCCTCGCTAAATAACTGGGGCCAAAACCCCACTACCGTTGGGACTCGATCTCTAGGACCTCTTGATTAGAGGCGCTTTAGAGGCACTACAGAGGCGACAGTTGTTGCCCTGAACAGTCAGCCATTACCTTTTTTTTTATCTAGGGCTTTTTATCCAGCCGACATGTCGGCTGTCGCGACAGCCGGTTACCCTTTACGCCCCGATGGGACGCATATTCGACCATACACTAGACAAACACTTGCGGGCTCCTCTGATCTGGGGTCAGTAGAACGCGAGGCCCTCCGCGACAACACATACAAAGTCAAGGGACAAACAGCCATGCCCAAGGCGGGACTCGAACCCGCGACCCTTCGGACCGAAGCGCTGAGTCGGTACTCGCTCTTAGCCACCTCGGCCATCCAGATCGGCTACCTTTTTTTACCTTTTAAAAAGGGAAATACTACTGGGTTTATTATTATTAATATTTTTTCACATTGCTGGATCACAGAACAATCTAGTTTAAAAAGGTTTTTTTCGCTAAGTAATATTTTTATTGGCATTAGATATTCGATTTTAGTAAGAAGAAATCGACATGCATTATGTCATAAGGCTACGGTTCCTAACATTAAGAATATTTACTCAATGTTGTGGAATCTGTGTCTTTTGGCAGTTGAGAATGTGAACTAAACTAGTTTTACATTTATGATTCTAAAGTCTCATATGAAATGGTATCTTTCACATTTCACAGAGGGAAATAAGGCAAAATATTATTAGTTTTCACTTGCGTAAAAACACATGTTGCGTAAAAAGGTTCAGTTAGTTTAGATCTTAACGTAATTATGTTAGTTGCACATTTGTCAGGTTGCATGCAAATGAAACTTTTATGTAGGGCACCAGTCAGACTCTTGATCTTGAAGCTAATTAGCTTGATGAAGGACGAACGTAATGCAAACTGGAATAAACAAATTGTTCCAGGAAGGTACATTCATTTTCTAGAATTCGTGTAACTATCATGCTTGTTTAAACTCGACCACAATTGTAAAGTAAAGTCTGTGAAATGTCGACATGTACCAGCATATGCGTGACACAGTTGCAAATATTCTCAAACTGTAAAAAATATTTTTTGTGTCTTTATCACACCACTTGCACCACAATAATCGTCGTGGCGTTGCAGAACTAAATCTGGTGAATTATGCTTCTATATCGCAATGTGCTGCATGGCGTTGTAGATAAAATGTTCATTACCTAATACTTAAAATTATCTACTACCAACTAGCTGAAGTACCCGGCGTTGCTCGGGCATTTATTACAGTAAACTATTATACAGGAAGAGGAATTCAATCTTTTCATGCCCTGCGGCGGGACCTATCTCTATATCGTTAGATGATATCGTAGGCTTCCGCGGCCAGAGTCATGATCTGGGCTGTCCGGGTGACGCCGCGTCGAAGGCTGGGGTACCGACGTTTCGACCGACATATCGCGGTCCTCTTCAGGGCTATTCGGCAGTATAGCCCTGAAGAGGACCGCGATATGTCGGTCGAAACGTCGGCACCCCAGCCTTCGACGCGGCGTCACCCGGACAGCCCAGATCACTATCTCTATATCGTCCATTGTATCCCTTCTCCGCCCTACTCCCTGCCATGCTCTGCCCGCCACGATAGCTGTCTTCTCTTGACCCCCATTTGGAAATTTCCAGATTACCTCGCTCACTTTTCCACAAATAATTATATTTTTCTTATTTGAATTTCCAGATTCTAAACATTCACTTTATAACTAAAAGCAATAAAAACTACAAAATAAAATACTTTTACTCACATATAACATTTTTGTAGAGTTTTATATATTCCAACACTATCAAAACTGTCACGTTGTAAAACTTATCATATTTTTATATTTTTTTCTTCTATTGTATTCATGAAAAAAAATTGAAATTGATCGGTCAACTCGTGACCTTGAAGGCACTTACTGTTTTAAGCTGAGTATAACATGCGCATATTAATGCACGGGTACGGTAGTAGGTAGATTCGGAGTAATAGTTATAGATGTTATAACGTAATTGATGATTCATAATCATAAAAATAAATGAAAATACTTGTATCTATTCTGAAACATAATTACCAATTTTTTATATTTCTAAAGATGACAAAAATATGTTTAATGTCCTGTGTGATAGTAACACGTAGTATAAAACTTATTTGTTCAGGTAAATCAATTCATCATACGACTGATACAACAGAAAACTAATGATCCACCAACATTACATTATGTGTAAATAATAAATTGACAATGCACTGAGCCACATAACAAAATCATATTAGCATCATTATTTTATCTCAAGTGATAGAGATTGTGGATCCTGAAATATGAATAATAGAAACCAAAGACTCCCAGATATTATTTGCTTAGACAAAAATATTTTTAGACCAATTAATTTTTGCTTATTTTTTTAGAAATGAATGAACTCATTCATTGGGAGCAATTGATATGCAAAACAACTTTAACGATTAGTCTTAATATGTAAATGATCATTCCTAAATTACATACCACTGCACAGAAATTCATCCCATATTGAAGGAAAACTTTTACTGGGTTTACAAAATCATAAATTACTTTCCATTTTTCCAATTTGTGCAGGAGAGCTGAATAATAGAAACCAAGAACTCCCAGATTTATTTATTTGCTCAGACAAACTTTTTGTTTGATAAATTAATTTCTGCCTATTTTTTATAGAAAAGTATGAATGAATTCAATTATTGGGAACAATTGATACGCAAAACTAAAGCACATATTAGTCTTCATAAATAAATGATCATTCTATAATTATCATCCACTGCACTAAACATCTTTACATATACAAGAAAAAAGTACAACTGCAATTAATATGACAAACAACTGTACAGATTAGTCTTAATATGTAAATGATCATTCCTAAATTACACACCACTATTCAAACTGCCTTCGCATATTGAAGAAAAAAATTACTGAATGGACTGAAAACATATACACATTTTCCATTTTACCATTTTGAACCTAAAAACTGTGTAAATAGTCAAATTGAGAGTCCTAATGAACAGCTGCCCTACTACTTAGAGAATTATTCACATTTCTCCCCTTCTTGCAGTATTGTTTTCAATGGGGCGAGTAAGTACTTCAGCAAGTCGATCTTCCCTCTGAGTAACCGATTCAAAATTTTAGTAGACTGCCCATCTCTTGGCATTTGTAATATATTTTGACAATTGTGACAGTCGCTTAGTCAAACAATTAATTTGTCACAAATTTCTGTAAAAGAAGACGTTTAAATAGTATACGATATGTGTATATTGTACATAGTACATTACTGTATATTCTGTACTGTATATTATTGTACTTTTTATTCTCTCAACCTACCTCAATTATTAAACACTTTCAAACAATGATTTCTTGCCACTTAGTATATAACACGGACAAAGAGCAATACATGAACATTGATATTATTTACCACTACGGCTTTCTTTAAAATATTCACACAGGGACATTACATAACATTATTCAAACTCTAATGAATTTCGCAATAATTCTGGACATTGATGAAATCAGTAGTAGATCTTAGACGTAATGCTCTGATGGCGCGCAGCTAAACTATTGGCATTGATGCACTCTTGAATCTGTGATGTAAGGCTAGGTGAAAAATGTCCAGAAAAGTAATTATTTTGAAAATATATTACCTTTTATGTTTGTAAATCATAGCCTATCGTACTCCAGGCCTTTAAAGGATGCTATCACAAACGTTTCATCAGCATTGGTTGAGTAGATTCAGAGATTACCGCGCTGGAAGACAACGCACTTCTGTCTTTATATATTAGTATAGATATAGATAAAAAAAATATCTAATTTTAAAGTCACACTATTTAGCAACATTCCCGCAACGCATTAAATGGATTTAAAGTTCTCCAAATATTAGGTACCTACTTACTAAATTCTCTTGTGGCACAGTTAAACTTGTCCCCTCGTTGTTTCCACTGACCTCTGTGATAGCAACTCACCGAAAGAAAAATTTACATTTGCTGCTTTTCTTTCCCTTCTAAGTATTTTTTCGCAGCTTTCGTCGTTAACTCTAGGTGATGTATTGTGCTAGAAGCTTTAAAAGAAATTGTAAACGTAGCTTCTCAGCTAGTACTCCAGAGGAAATTGTCCGTATCTCCGCCCCCTCCTTGCAAATTGCAGTATTTTCGCTTGTCGTTTCGCCGATAAAAGCGACAGCGGTGGCGGTGGAGGCGGCGAGGAGGAGGAGGGGGAGGGGGAGGGGGTTCACGGGCACTAAGCGTCGGCAGCGCTCTTATCGCGCGCGGGCAGCCTGCGGGGAAGAAAAGCGGTGAAGGAAAGCCCGGAGCGGGGAAAGGAGCGGGGAAGGAAAGCGGGGACGGAGAAGGGGACTGGGGAAGGGAAGCGGGGAAGACAAGAGTTGGGGGAAGCGGGGAGCAGGGAAGAGGAGCAGGGAAGGGAAGCGGTTGATGGGAGCGGGGTAGGAAAGCTAGGAGGGGAGCATGGAAAGGGAGTGGGGAAGGTAAGCGGGGGCGGAAAGCGGAGAATGGGAAGCGGTGGAGGGTAGCGTGGAAGGGGAGCGGGAAAGAAAACGGAGAAGAGAAGCGGTGGAGCGGGGCATAGAAATGGAGAGGAGAAGAAAAGCGGTGGAGGGGAGCATGGAAGGGTAGCGGGGAAGAGAAACGATGGAGGGGAGCATGGAAAGGGAGCGGAGAAGGGAAGTGATGGAATGAGAGCAGGGACGGGGGTGGAAGAGGGGAGAGTGAAGGGGAGCGGAGGAGGGTAGCTTAGGAGGGGAGGGGGAGGGGATGAGGAAGGGGAGTGGAGAAGGGGAGCGGGGAACGGGAGATGGGTTGGGGAACGGGAAAGGGGGGGAAGGGAAGCGGTGGAGAGGAGCATGGAAGGGGAATGGGAAAGGGAAGCGGGGAGAGGGGAAGAGAAACGGGGATTGCGGAGCCTGGGAAAAGCAACGTAGCTTGCAGTGACCGAGAAGGGTATCAGCCAAAAGGGAGCGAGGGTTGGAGATCGACCAACAAGTTGGATGTACGGAGTAGCAAGTACGGAGAAGAATGCAAGCGCAGCCTAGTTGAAACGCGACGGAAATGAGAAGGCAGAAGTACTATAAGAGAAATGTAAAGCGGCCGACTGCGAGTGTCAAGGAATAAGAAACAAATAACGGGGAGTCGTTGGCGATAACGATTGAAAATGTGAAGCAGTAAGTAGAAAGCAGACAGGAGGAGAATAAAAAATTATTAATAAAAAAAATTATAAAAAATTGATTGAGTAGGAGAGGATTCACGGAGGTGATTCGAGGTGGGAGAATGAGCAGGAAGAAGAGGGAAAGGAGGGAAGATGTGCGAAGAGGTGCGGGAGAAAATAGAGGCAGAAGGGGGCGAGGAAATAGTACAAGAAGAGGCCTGAGAAGAATGACAGAAGAAGGGGCGGAGAAAAGAGAGTATCGCGTCTGCTGCTATGGTCATTTGATCATTTTAGGGTGTGGTTGTTGAGTCCCGGGAGGTGGCGGTGTTCTTCCTCCGTTGAGACGTGAGATCTGGCGTTCACCAACAGGTCGACTTGTAGGAGTTTCTCCCTGTAGATATCTACGCAGGGGGACACCGTTCGAGTCGGAACAAACTCTAAGAACACGACAGTAAGGTGACCAGATGTCCGGTATTAGGCGGAAGAGATCTTTCTTTGACTCCCTGTCCCGTTTTCTCTGGAATAAAGATACGATGGGAAAATGTCTCGTTTTTGTTGACAAAGACTAATTACAATTTTAATTTATCATAATGTATACCGTTGGATTTGAATTAGTTTGTAAAAAGGTAAGCGTGAGTAAATCATACGCTCATGTACCACATAACACGAGTGTTTCACAGATTATATATTCTATGGTGCTTAAAGAAGGGAAAATGAGCTATCGCGTCATTTGAGCTTGTATAAGCTTTATCGCTACCGATATCGTTATAGAAAAATCCAATAATCCTAACTTGCTTCTGTGCGACTTAGCTGGCAATTTTAATTGTGGAACACGAGAATTTCGTTGTGTCCAGTCTTTTAGTCAAGAAAAAGTCATAATGCTCCGTTTTCGCTTTTTAAGATTCAGTCACCTTACCCGACAGGTGAACCGGAATGTGTGTAGTGTAGTGAACAAAAGTGTGTGTGTGTGTGTGTGTGTGTGTGTGTGTGTGTGTGTGTGTGTGTGTGTGTGTGTGTGCGAGTGTGTGTAAGGGGGAGAAGAGGTGACAAGGAGGAAGAAAAGATCGCGCGCGGTCCGCAGCCCTTTAGTTAGGGAACTGCTCCGGCATTCACAAAGTACCGATCAAAAAAAAACTAACACGCTACTGCTTAGAGCAGCCGAACACCAGAATACTCCACACAGTGGGTAAGTTCGAACTAGATACGATTAAGTACCTGGTGCCGAAAATCCACTACTGATGAAACTCGAAATCTAGTATGACCTGGACGGAGACGCTGCATTTGCAATAACTTTTGACCTGAGCTATCATAGCCGGTCGTAATGACATTGATATCGGAAAATGTGCCAAGTTCCGTGTTGACTTGCGATGATAATTAATGGAAGAAGAAAATGTGATGGAATACATGTTTATGGCGGCAGAAGAAGGTATTCGAAGGAAAGTCAGTAAGTTGAGACAGAGAACGATTGCCGGAGATGTGGTCCGGTGGGAGAAAAAGTAGGTATGGGACAGAAAAAGGAAATGAGAAGTTGTGACTGTAAAATGGAGTAAGAAATACGCAGTCGACTAAAATATAAGACTCTGATACTAAAATTTTAATAAAAAAGTAATTATTGAGTGTCGGAAAATGAGTATAGAGATCGAAATGCAAAATTAAAAAATTGTCGAAATTTAACTTGCGTTCCAGTTTATTTCCTGTTTGAAGTATCTCCAGGTTCAATATTGTAATTTGTAAACTGGAATCTTTTTGATACGGCTCTTTTATTTTCTAGTAGTTGTAGTAGTATTTTCACCGATTTAAAGCGTACACTTCTGGAAACATTTTAGTTTTACTTAAATTAGAATAGTGTTTACTGTTTTTAGACATCAGACAATATTCATTTCCTACTTGAACTGCATTTCTCAACATAATATTCATTCAATTTCTTCTCTCTTATTTATATTACGTAGTTATTACTAATTGTCACTTGGCCATCAATCCTAGACAAAAGTGAAGAAATTCGCAGACGGAAAAGATACAAACCATTAAATTTAACCCATAGATTTGTCACATAAAACTATCTTAATGTAAGATACACCAAAGGGTGCATCGTCCCCCATGTTATATTTGTTTGTCATTATATATAATTATTTTTTATTTTATTATAACTAATTATTATTTATAATTACATTATAAATAATACATTTTTATAATTAATATTATTTATAATTATATGTTAAAAATTTCACCGAATCTTCCAAATAGAACAAATTGTAAAATGAAAATTATAAAAAAATATTGTAGATTGCAGCTGTTTGGCAGGTTTTAGACCTTACACTTTGCAATTATGCACAAATGATAATATGATTTACTATTTTCTTTCACGTCATAAACGCATGATGAGACCGTCAGCTCTGGAATTCAGGTCTTTGCATTCTAAGTGGAGGCCGCCTCCACCGCCGCCGGGACTTCCATGCCAGGCCCGATGTAAATATTGTTATTTGCACACCAACTCTTCAAACGACCGTTTTCTTTGCAAGAAACCGTCCATAATGTGCCTTTTTGTGTCCCGTATTTCAGCGTATTAGCCGTTTATGGAACGAACAATTGCAATGCATATTCAGGAATCACAGCGAGTTGATCGTGTAGGGGCTGCGGTAAAACGAACAGCCAACCACATTTTCCCTTCCGAATGTCAGATACACATGACATCATTATGCCGAAGTTCATGTGGCAAACTTCAAATATTTACGCATAAAATATGTTTCGAAAATTATATTTGATTCTTTTGTTTGCTGTTATATAAAAGAGGCGTATAGAGCTCGATTAAAAAATTGTTTCTTTGTCGTAAAATTTGAAAACTCAATTCTAATGGTGCTCGTTTCCAAAGGGTACTTGTGCATCAAAGCTAAACATTATAAACTAGGTGCATAATTTCCTATTTATATCAAACACTAGTATACCCGTGCGAGAACTCTCGCATATTAAACACCACCCTCTTCCTATTTTCCTTTTCCGTTTTCATTTTGAGCCTGCAATATATCCTTTTCTCCACGACCCTCTTATGATCCGTCACTTGTTCTACATGTCTTCTTGTAAGTAATAACAATACAATACACCCTTCTTAATAAAAGCTATTCTTATTTATCGTTTTTACGGAGCAGACAAATACACCCGTGTAATTCAATCGCGTAGAATATCAAATGATTAGTTTAATTTCACATACAGATGACGATTTTACAGGCTCTGAAAAGATGGGGTAGAATCGAGAAGCGTCGAACCAGCAAAAATATAATAGCATGTACAAGAATATTTCATCCTGTAGATTACAATGTGAGGAGCGTTTCTTTGAGACCATCTCATAATTATAGTTTTTAAGGCCTTAGAACTCTGTGTTTGGAAGTTATTTAACGATATTGATTCAAAAATGCTACCGAGTGTTGCGAGTTGCATTTGACATGAATATTTAGATAGAGTTTTTTTTCAACAAATCCTTCATATTTTTAAAGTCAACGTGCAATTCGTCACGTCTCCGTAAAATTCTCTTGATTTAAAGATTATAAAGATTGGTTCCATGTGAGAGCCGCAGAAGGTATATATACTACTGAAACAATATGGGAGGCAGTAAGAACTGTGAGAGCGGACCCAGAGCTTCAGGGTAACTTGTGCACAGGGCCCTTCGCTGCCCGCAGGGGTGTTTTCTCCGGCCGAGGCTGTCGAACGCAAAATAACATTCGAACACGCTTAGAAAATTACACCTAATATTTTGACTTCCACATTCCCTCAGGGAACGCTCGATAATGTCTGATGCCTCGTTGTGATAGAAACGTTAATTAAAGGGACCACACAGTGAATTGTCAATCACTGTCCGTTGGTGGCTAGGAGTGTGCGGTGTTTAGCGTAATCACTGACGAAAGAAGTGGTGGTGTTTAGGACTAGTGGTGTAAAATAGCACATACTTTTTCGTCCTTAGTAATGGTTAAGTAATACTATTTATATCGCAATTTCTGTCTGAATTAACACATCTCAGCCATTATTATTTGAAAAACTCATTTCAAGTCCTAGAATATTAGGTGCGGAAAAGAAATATTTTCACGCAAATGTTAACACAAATTCGAACATTTCATAAAGCTAAACCATGTCCCAACAATGGTACGCAATTCACTGAACTAAAAACGTCGTCTCGGGAGACGGAATGCTATTGTCGCATTCCAATAAAATATTTCATGAGAGCTGGCAAATGGAGCACGGAAAATTAGAAAATGCAAAATTATTCCAAACTACTCATATTTTTTTTTCAAAAATGTACATATCTTTTTTAAGGAACTTATTTTTTAGAATAGATTTCATTTAACAAAAAAGTCAACAATACAGCGCGCGTATCTATCAAGATAAATATTACAAATATTGTAAATATTACAAACTAGAGTGATCTCTAGGCCTCGAATGAAACGCTCAAAACAATAAATATTCAAAATTAATCACCTCAATATTACTTTGGTCTTCGAGCAAATAATTGTGAGAATGCATGATCTTCTTTGCAATATTTGTAAGGCTTACGTAATATGCATTTTTATATATAATTTACATTGCAACGTAATATAGATGTAAGTATTCACACCTGATGTTCAATGATTTGTAATATTAAGTTAACCCATTTAGTTTATTAATGTTAAGTTAAACAGTGAGAAAGGATATTCAAAATATCCAACTGCCTCCAAGCGAAGTTTAAATTACTTTGACAGACTAACAACGCCTCAAACTAAGTGCGGGAAATTCGAACTTACCATTTCATTTCTTTTCCACTTCAGTCAAAAAAAATACTCATATTTTCGAAAACTTGAATATGACCTTATTTAAAATCTGTTTTTTATGAAGACAATTCATTAAGAAAAAATCTTCACCATTGCAGGTGTAGGAATACGCCGAAAAAATGTTGAACTTTTGCAATTTTCTGAAACTCGAGAGTTTCAACGAAAATGAGACCTACACCATTCGCGTAAACATCCTTTATACTATCCAACAACAAATTAAATCACAAAATTTGGAGCCAATTGTTTTGAAAATGTCCAAGGTGCTTCATGTAGAATACCCTCAAAATTAAAATATCGGTTTCAAATTCAAAGGGCCGCGACATCAGCTACATAGATTGAGGAATATCAGTTTTGGAGAAAATCAGCTGAATGGTTTAGGCGCTAGCGTTGTTCCCAGGCGGACCGATGGACAGATTTGCCGTCAATCTATTTTTCGGCATCAAGGACCCAGAAAACATTGATTCTGGCAACACCAATATGTTGTAGGACTTTTTCTAAATTTAACAACTGGATTATCCACTTTTTCGTAACCGAGGTTCGGTAATAAGAGCATTTCTGCCGAAAATTAGCGGTTTTTTCCCGCAGCCAGTGGCGGCTGCTGCAGGAAGATTCAAGGGGCACTGCTCTCCCAAATAATGGCCCCTTGTTTTGCTTCTGGACAGAAATGTAACTTCATTATCTGTGCACGTCTTCTAGAATTCAGTGGGAAATACAGTTATTCAAGTTATCGTTTCCATGTTGTCGCGGCATTAAGTATTGTTCCGAAGGACAACATGGATAAGAGCCCAAAATGTATTGCTTATTTATCATTGAAAATAAATTTTATTACATGAGATCTTTTTTCCCCCATTCAAAATTCAAGTAGTTTATGACTTAGTGTAGGGATCAAAGAATTTTGAAAATGTGCACGCAATTCACTTCTCCCCATAGCACGTCATACGCAGTTTTAACTGTTTTTTGACGTAAAATAAATAAATAAATAAATACATAATGCACACCTTTCCTTTCCATTGCATATTTAATGTTAAAGTAGTTGTTTGCGACGTTTTTCTCCGATTTCAGTATTAAAAAAGCTCAGCATTTCATATCCCTTGTTTCTGTCTTTGGCCATCTGACTTGCATATTCCCATTCAAGAATTTTGTGCCCGCCCTCAAAATTGTCTCTGCAGCCTCCACTGCCCACAGCATTACATGAATTTCTGTGCGTCAGCGGTAGCGAGAAAGTAAAAGAGCAGCCATATGATTTCGATATAGTGCAGATATAGTCAGACGAAAGGAGAGGTAGGGATCGAAAGATAGAAAATGGGAACTCAGAAAAACTCGCATTGTAAGGCCCTCTTGTCGAAAAAGTTGATTAATCTTCTTTCTATATGCAATAAATTACTTCCTTTACCACGTAGATGGAATTCACGTTCTGTGAGTCCTTGATACCCAAAAATCGGTTTACGACAAAATGTCCAACATGGATATTCCCTGATTGATCTGAGCGAACCCGAGGTCCTGCGAATTTGAAACGAAAATTTTGATATTCGGGATCACTTGAAATAAAGCATTAATATCTTCAAAAGTCACCCCAAAATGACTCAAAAGTTTTAGATCTGTTTTTGACCTCAGGGAAGTTACGTTTCGGAAAACTTTGTGAGGAATATATGGAAAGGAAATCTATTTTTAATGCGGGTATCATGAGTGGGATTTCTTCCTAAACGGAGGGAACGTATCCATTAAGGTAAAATTGTGTGGAGAGATACGTGATACGACTTTCTGTAGTTTTGAGTTAGAATTCATTATGCAGCTGGTCGTAGGAAATAAACCATGGTGCATTTGTAATTGTACGGATGAATTGTTTTTGAACGATCTGTACTTTCTGTGTGTTCGACCTTGCGGCATTTATCCAAACAGGACAAGCATATTATAAGAGTGGTCTAATTATGGTTTTAAATATAGTTAGCATAACTTTGTGAAATGGAAGTTTGTTTATTATTGGACTTAGTTGATGGAGTTTTTTTAGCCTGTAATATTTTATTATTTTATGCAGTATCCAGTTTAATTGTATATCTATTAATAATTCCAGATGTTTGATGGGTTGGTTACGCGGGTGCCAGTTGATTACTTCCTGATTTAAAGTATGTGCAGTGGGTGAGTTGAATGGTCTGAGGTTAATATTTTTACAGCATCGACGCAGGAAAGGTATGCGGGCGAATAGAGGCCGTCGCGGAAAGCGGTATCGTTGCTCCGCTCTGCTCGCCAGCTGCGCGCGTGCAGGCTTCGCCGGCAAAATAAGAGCGCGCTACGACCACCACGTGCTCCGCGTGGCGTCGGGTGGCACAGCACCCCCTCCCTTCCACCCCGTCCGACAAATGCCGGTCGGCGCGCGCGACAGGGATGAATGCGCCACAGCTGCCCTTTGCCCCAACCCCCGCGCCAGCCAACGCTCTCGCCGGCCAGCCACAGAACGCACCGCTATGCCGCCCCTAGTTGGACAGCGACCAGATTCTTTTTACCCGCAAGAGTATAAGGGGATGCGCGAGTGTCAAGATTTCCTTCTTTTTTTATGTTGTTTTTATTGCTTTTGTTGTTTTTCGTGTTGTTCTTTGTGTTGCTTTTTGTGTTGTTGTTCTTTTTATTGTTTTTTGTGTTTTTGTTGTTGTTATTGTTGTTGTTGTTGGTAGTGGTGGTGGTGGTGGTGGTGGTGGTGGTGGTGGTGGTGGTGGTGGTGGTGGTGATGGTGGTGGTGGTGGTGGTGGTGGTGGTGGTGGTGATGGTGGTCCGTCTTTCTCCCCTTCGTCTCTACAAAGAGCGTTGGCTGCGCAGACGGGGCTGACGCATCGCGTTGGTTCCGTTTTCTTTCTTCTCTTGTTTTTTTTTTTTGGAGGGGATCACTTTTATTCAACGGTCGGTTAAACTTATTTCGGTTGAAGGGGTTTTGACATTCTCCTGTGTCTTCGAAAGAGAGATCTTTAAAATAGTATCTTTAAAATGGTATAATAGACCTATTAAACAGTACTTCTGGCCGCTCTATCCAGTTGCCGCAATGTTACCCACTCGTGCTTTAGTTTAACCGTGCAGAACATTGGTTTTTATACCTCAAACCTATATGGTTCAAGAAATATTCATGATAATTGATTGATCAAGATAGATTCAGGGATCAAGAAAGATTCATGAAAGTGATTGTGATAACTCAGACATATTGCAATCGTCCCCTATATTATTTCAGTAGTATACGTACCTTCTGCGGCTCTCACTCGCCACCAATCTAAATAATCTTTATAAATGACGTCTGTAAAGAAATACAATTTCATGGCGACGTGAAAAAGTGCACTTTGACTTTAAAAATATGATGGGTCTGTTTAAAAACATGCATTTAAATAGTCGTGTCAAATGCAACCCGCAATATTCGGTCAAATTTTTTAATGTATATCGTTAAATCACTACTAAAATTAAGAGTTTTGGGATGTAAAAACCTATCATTTTGAGGCGAAAGGCTTCAAAAAACGTTTCTCACGCCGTAATCTGCAAGGTGAGAACTTATTGATTCTATTACGTTTTTACTGTTTCGACGCTTCTCAATTCTACCCCACTTTTTCAGAGCCTGAAAAACCTGCCAACTGCATGTGAAATTAAACTAATTACTTGATGTTCTACGGGATTCAACTACACGGGTATACCTCTGTGCTTGGTGATAACATTAAATAAGAGTCGTTTGTATTGACAAGGGTTATTTTATTGTTATCAATTACAAGGACACATATAGAACCAATGATGGAGAATAAGGTCTTTAAGAAAAACATACATTACACGCTTAGTATGGAAATGGAAAAATAGGGGTTGATTGATTTTTTCGTGTTTCCGGGCGCGTCAACTGCTTTGGTCCTTAGTCTCGTAAGTATAGTGCATGTTTTTCTCTCGAGAGATGACGGTGATCTTCCCCCGCTGGATGGCAAGATCCGGCGCCGACATACCGTCGGCTTGTGGAGTTTCCTCCTAACCAGGACTCTCCCACCAGCGGGGCACCGCCCCAGCCGGGACAAGCTCTAAGCTCCTAACTGGTCTCCCGGAATATGTGGTAGTGTAGTGCATGTTAGTATAAGTGTGTGTGTAAGGGGAGAGGATAGGACAAGGAAGAGGAAGGAGAGTTCGCGCGCGGTCCGTAGCCCGTTTGTTAGGGTACTGCTCCGGCATTCGCCTGGTGTTGATCGGAAAAACCACGGAAAACTACCGATCAGAGCAGCCGGCCTCTAGAATTATCCTCCAGACAGCGACTGCATTCGACCTAGCTGAAAAGCTAGTGTCGAAAATCCTGCCGCCGTCGGTACTCGAACCTAGGACCTCCCGGTCACAGGCTCTGCAGTGACATCAGTTGATACACTGAGCTACCGCTCCCGGTGGAAAAATAGGGAAGAGGGTGGGGTTTAACGTACGAGAATTCCCGCACGGGTAGGCTGGTACATTAAAACAAGAGTCCGACATCAAGTTAACGACATATTGGATGAAAACCCGCCAGAACGAACGTGGCGGCGTGCATGGGCGATAAGCGCAGTTCGGCTTGAACCGCCCTGGCGTCGAGGGCGTGTCACGTCCGCGAGCGGAGCCCGCGGCGACATCTCGCTAATTAGAAAACTTGCATCGACGCGCCTGCGTTGCTTGGAACTTCCCATAATATCCTTCTCCTAAGCTGCGGCCCTGTGACCCACTCAGCCCGCAACGACCGCTTTGGCCGCGCAGTGGGCGGTGCGTTCTCCTTCGCGACACCGCCCCCTTGGGGGAGGCAAAGACGAGAGCACCTTGAACCACTGTAAAAGGAGACTCAAACACCACGGAATACTGTGACGTGCCGAAAGCAGACCGTCTGCAGAGACGAGAGCACCTTGAACCACTGTAAAAGGAGACTCAAACACCACGGAATACTGTGACGTGCCGAAAGCAGACCGTCTGCAGAGACTAGAACACCTTGAACCACTGTAAAAGGAGACTCAAACACCACGGAATACTGTGACGTGCCGAAAGCAGACCGTCTGCAGAGACGAGAGCACCTTGAACCACTGTAAAAGGAGACTCAAACACCACGGAATACTGTGATGTGCCGAAAGCAGACCGTCTGCAGAGACGAGAGCACCTTGAACCACTGTAAAAGGAGACTCAAACACCACGGAATACTGTGACGTGCCGAAAGCAGACCGTCTGCAGAGACTAGAGCACCTTGAACCACTGTAAAAGGAGACTCAAACACCACGGAAAACTGTGACGTGCCGAAAGCAGAAAGCAGACCTGTGACGTGCCAGAGACCGTCTGCAGAGACACCTTGAACCACTGTAAAAGGAGACTCAAACACCACGGAATACTGTGACGTGCCGAAAGCAGACCGTCTGCAGAGACGAGAGCACCTTGAACCACTGTAAAAGGAGACTCAAACACCACGGAATACTGTGACGTGCCGAAAGCAGACCGTCTGCAGAGACTAGAGCACCTTGAACCACTGTAAAAGGAGACTCAAACACCACGGAATACTGTGACGTGCCGAAAGCAGACCGTCTGCAGAGACTAGAACACCTTGAACCACTGTAAAAGGAGACTCAAACACCACGGAATACTGTGACGTGCCGAAAGCAGACCGTCTGCAGAGACTAGAGCACCTTGAACCACTGTAAAAGGAGACTCAAACACCACGGAATACTGTAACGTGCCGAAAGCAGACCGTCTGCAGAGACGAGAGCACCTTGAACCACTGTAAAAGGAGACTCAAACACCACGGAATACGCGACGTACCGAAAAGCAGACCGTCTGCAGAGACGAGAGCACCTTGAACCACTGTAAAAGGAGACTCAAACACCACGGAATACTGTGACGTGCCGAAAGCAGACCGTCTGCAGAGACGAGAGCACCTTGAACCACTGTAAAAGGAGACTCAAACACCACGGAATACTGTGATGTGCCGAAAGCAGACCGTCTGCAGAGACGAGAGCACCTTGAACCACTGTAAAAGGAGACTCAAACACCACGGAATACTGTGACGTGCCGAAAGCAGACCGTCTGCAAAGACGAGAGCACCTTGAACCACTGTAAAAGGAGACTCAAACACCACGGAATACTGTGACGTGCCGAAAGCAGACCGTCTGCAGAGACGAGAGCACCTTGAACCACTGTAAAAGGAGACTCAAACACCACGGAATACTGTGACGTGCCGAAAGCAGACCGTCTGCAGAGACGAGAGCACCTTGAACCACTGTAAAAGGAGACTCAAACACCACGGAATACTGTGACGTGCCGAAAGCAGACCGTCTGCAGAGACGAGAGCACCTTGAACCACTGTAAAAGGAGACTCAAACACCACGGAATACTGTGACGTGCCGAAAGCAGACCGTCTGCAGAGACGAGAGCACCTTCAACCACTGTAAAAGGACACTCAAACACCACGGAATACTGTGACGTGCCGAAAGCAGACCGTCTGGAGAGACGAGAGCACCTTGAACCACTGTAAAAGGACACTCAAACACCACAGAATACTGTGACGTGCCGAAAGCAGACCGTCTGCAGAGACGAGAGCACCTTGAACCACTGTAAAAGGAGACTCAAACACCACAGAATACTGTGACGTGCCGAAAGCAGACCGTCTGCAGAGACTAGAGCACCTTGAACCACTGTAAAAGGAGACTCAAACACCACGGAATACTGTGACGTGCCGAAAGCAGACCGTCTGCAGAGACTAGAGCACCTTGAACCACTGTAAAAGGAGACTCAAACACCACGGAATACTGTGACGTGCCGAAAGCAGACCGTCTGCAGAGACGAGAGCACCTTGAACCACTGTAAAAGGAGACTCAAACACCACGGAATACTGTGACGTGCCGAAAGCAGACCGTCTGCAGAGACTAGAGCACCTTGAACCACTGTAAAAGGAGACTCAAACACCACGGAATACTGTGACGTGCCGAAAGCAGACCGTCTGCAGGGACTAGAACACCTTGAACCACTGTAAAAGGAGACTCAAACACCACGGAATACTGTGACGTGCCGAAAGCAGACCGTCTGCAGAGACTAGAGCACCTTGAACCACTGTAAAAGGAGACTCAAACACCACGGAATACTGTAACGTGCCGAAAGCAGACCGTCTGCAGAGACGAGAGCACCTTGAACCACTGTAAAAGGAGACTCAAACACCACGGAATACGCGACGTACCGAAATGTTATTGTATAAATCTTTGATTCATGTGACTGATCTGATAAGTCAAAAAAACTTAATTTTATAGAAGAGCAAAAAATAACTTAGAACTGGAGTAAATCAGAGATTAATGATATTCAAACAAAGGTAATATTCAAACGAAACTGTTCGTGGGTATGTTTTTTTTTAATTATATTAATCCCCTATTTACAGCATTTGTTTGTTACCATGTTTTTTTTTTTGATCATCTGCAAAATTAAGTTCATTTGACTTAACTACTTATTCACCGGGATCAAAGAAATATGCCCGAGTTTTTCCATTCAATACATCACAAAATAATTCCAGTTACCAATTTTCAGGACATGGATTTTTCCTTCGGAATGTCTCCATACGTAAATCATTGGAAAAAACTGCGAAAGAACGGTAAATATTCATTTAATAATGCCTATAAATATCATAAGCTTCTGTCTTCAACAAAAAAAAATTATATTAATTCTATGTGTTTGCATGAACAAGAACACTTGAAAAAACAGATCAAGAAACTATATTATTTTTAGTAACCATTCCCACACGTCTAAAGCCTTTCTTACTTTTTTCTGCACTAATAGCACTATTCTCCCTTTCAGCTTATTATCAATGCATAATTGACTTATTTTGGATTTTTCTCTGATGTTCCCGGTTCACATTTATCACGCCGGCTTCCTCCTCGCGAACTTCGGCACTCAATTAAACTTATCGAACTTCCCGTCGCACTTCTTGTCACCAATATTATTCTATTATACAACTCTTATTGCTATTAAATATTAGTTTCACCTTTAAAACCGCCAAAACGTCCTCTAGCCAACTTATTTTTATCGTCTTCTTTCAAAACCTCCTATCTCCTTCCCCCTTCACGCCGACCAATATCCAAGGCGATTACAAATAAATAATCCTCGTAAATAAACATGAAAAATATTTCAATACGCTACTCGTACAGTTTTTTCTGATCGTGTTTGTGCATTTCATGTTAACAGTAGCATACAAGTAGCGAGGATGGTCAACGACGGACCCCAACGAAGAGGTTTTTGACTGATTGTTTAGTGTTTCTGGGAGTGGCAACTACTAGGTCGTTAGGGAGTGTCAACTACTAAGTCATTAGTCTCATAAGTGTAGTACATGTTTTATTGAGGTAGTGGTGGCCGTGATCTTCCCCCGCTAGATGGTGAGATCCGGTACTGACCTACATCGGTTAGCAGGGCTTTCCGCAAACAGGAATCTCCCTCCAGCACAGCACCGTCCCAATAGGGACAAGCTCTAAGACCAGACTGGTCTCCTAACAAATGTGTTAGTGTATTTCATGTGAGAATGTGTAAGTAAAGGGTGAGAAAAGGAAAAGAAAGAGGAATGGAAGATCGGGCAAGGTCCATGGTCCAATAAGAGTTCTGCTCCGGCTTTCACCTGGTGTTCATGAGAGAAACCACGAAAAACTACCAATCAGAGCAGTCGGCCGCTGGAATTGTCCTCCGGACAGAGACCGAATTCGACATAGCTATGTAGCTTGTGTCGAAAATCCTGTCACCGTCGGGTCTCGAACTTTGAGTGCTCGAAGTCAGAGGCACTTCAGTGACATCAATTAATGCTCTGAGCCACCTTTGCCGCTCAGCGTAGTGTTTTTTCTCTACGTTAGGTACAGAGATTTCGTTTCTCCATTTACTGCCTTTGTTATAAGAACTTTTCCCAAACCTAATTTATATTGATCGACTGTTCGTGATTCCGGATACGTCAGCTACTATGGTCATTAGTCCCGTACGTGCAGTGCGTGTTTTTTTCGGGATGGGGCACTGGTCTGGCCCGAACTTGTCCTTTAACGACCAGATTTGCCCGGGCTTTTTTTTTCGTAGCGCATATTCTTAGGTCCAGCGCCGCGTAACTGTTCTTTCCCTCTCTTTCGGTCCATTTGTGCCTTGCTTTTGCCCAGCAACTGTGCGGCTTTCCTGCAGCAAAGCAGTGCCGCGTCCGCGTCTCACCGTTTAGATGAGCGTGTACGCGGAACAGAGATATGCGTTCAGAAAATGGTCAACCTCGAATGCATTCCTGGAACAAAATGAGAACCCAACTCATTTCGTTCCTGGGAATTTTAACCGCAGACACAAACGTTCGTGTTTGACAAAACGGGTGAAACCGACACTTCGCAAAACAATTGCTGTGTATCTTGTATATCCCTTTTGAAACAGTTAACCTTGAACTATTATTGAGAGTTTTCACTCGTTAATAATAATTATTAACAAAAACATGTCATTCAAACAAAGGCTACATGGAGTTAGCCATCAAATCCCCAATTCCACTGCCCGGATGATTATTCTTGAGAGCGTCTGTTAATGGTCGATTCCGAGACTGAGTTGAATCAATTTCAGACGGATGCCTGAGCAGTGCCTTCAACCAGGAGACACCCTTCCCTCTTGAACCTATCCCCATTCCAATCCTAAGAATCGTACGATGACGTTTGTCCCGCGTTTCATAATATCCGTTCCACCATCCTCCTAGAATAAGGACAAGCGTCGAAAATATAGAAGATAACAACAAGATGCGACATCCTCGAGACTATAATAATAATAATAATAATAATAATTATTATTATTATTATTATTATTATTATTATTATTATTATTATTATTATTATTATTATTATTATTAAGATTATTATTGTTATTATTACACCGCTAACTTTTTCTCATATCCCGAGCCATTGTTACTCATTTTGGTTGGGGGAATACCCAAGGACCTAAAGATCCCAGTACACGAGTGGTCATCCTTAGCGCGACCTTTTGCAGTTGATATTCTATACCGGCAAATCTTTTACGTCTTTACCAATTAAAGAGAAATGAAGGTAGGTGATTAGCCGAGAATTCTCTAGGGGAAAGAACCTCTGAAAAGAAACCTCTGAAAAAAAATTTCTCTAAAGAGAAACTATACACGGAACTTATTAAGAGCAGTCATTTATTATAACTTCAAAAAAATAAAGACATCACTCCAAGAGAAACTCATAACTAATAAAAAAGTAATTTATTTATCACTAACCTAATCTACCTATTAGAAGTGAGTTAAAAATGAAATTCTTTAAAGATAACAACTAACTGAACGTATCACACAATTTCGATTCACAATTTCCTCAATAAATATTAATTGTCAATTAATGCTGGAGCGCACATCCGAACAATTAAAAAACACTTGACATCTTAAAACTCTTAAAATTTATCTTCAGTAATCGAAGTCTTAATATTGTCCTCGATAATACTTCTTCTCTGTAGGACTAAATTTACGCCATTTCTTCTCTTAATTATTTATCAATATATCACATTTCTGAACTTTGTTATAATATACGTTCATAACGTGATACGTATGCATGTATTTTCGCTATACGATTATATCTCTCGACCTCCGATGAACATCATAAGCAAGCAAATTTTTCCATAAATGTTAAATCTTCTCTACAGACATTTGACGCCATAGAAACTTTCCGGATATCCATTCACATATGTTTGACAACTGACATCCTGCGTTTCGTTTTCTCCGTTATCTCGCCCAAGTCTTCATTTGTTTTTTCGATTGCCCAGCAACAAGTGCTTCCATAATATCCATACACATTCTTCATATTTCACAAATTTTATGAATAAAGTTCTTCCATTTAATTATCACACATTGCGATCTGCCACAATACTAAAGTCGCATAAACGCCTAGAGTGTGAGACATGTAGTCAGGGCTCCGGCATTTTGCCAGAATCTCTCTCCCTCTCATTAACACAGTTTTTCTCTAGAATTAACGATATTTCTTTATTTTTTATCTCTTTCTGGACTTTAGGAACTGGTGGAATAGTCATGTCTACTATTCATACACATTTCTTTTCAACGACGTTAAAGCTAAATCGATGGTCAGATCCTCCGTTAGCCGACATGTACCCTCTCCCTCAGAAAAAATGTCGTTCAAAATTCTATCTTCCACACCGCGCCGACAAACTTGGACACCCCTCGGCCTGGGGGAGGGCAGGGGGAGGGACGCGTTGACCAATCGCTAGCAGGTAGAACCACAGTTGTCAGTGATTGGTGCAACATCCCAAGGGGCAGAAAGAACGCTGTCTCAGGGGGAGAGGGGCTAGTTCGTTTACGTACGAGACAGAAATATCATCATATTTCCCTGCCGAAAAAAATAGTTTGCCAGCGCGTACGCCACGACGAAAAAAATATTTCTAAGCGAGGTTTTCCGTCCAGAATGATTGTCTATAGACCAGTAAATATTTATCATTTTAGCAACAATTATTCTAACTTTTAGTAATCGATTTGTAACTCCTGACAAACTGCTATTTTGAGATATTCATTTCAGGCACAATTTGCGGAGCCTTCCCGGACGTTCTAACGCATATTTCGAATTTGTTTATAAAATTATAAATTGTTGCAAAATTGTTAATACGCTGTTTTTGGTTCTGGGACATCGGGAGACTCTCCCCCCTTTAGATTTGCAAAATTTGGAAATTGTTTATAAATTTGCAATTGTTGCAAATTTTTTTATTGTCTAATCTGAATGGTGTTTAAACGAGATGCAAAATTCCGGAATCCGTTCGGTGCTATTATATCTCGTTCTCGAGATATATGTAATTGTTTATAAGAAATTAACATCTTAGTAGACCCCATTTGTTTGCGCTTAATTCATTCGCGATAATAGAATAGCGTGGGATGGGCATACTGAAAAAACAGTTCTCCAATGCCGCGCTTTTGCCTGCCACACACGCTTAAAATGCACTTGCTTGTAAACAAATTCTGTGGCCAATTTAATTATGCTAAATTCGTATTTTTACGGCGAGTATGAGCATAACTTTTATTTCGTTTTTATATTCTCTTTTAAGTCCTACAATTTGCAAGGCGATATATTTATCAAATAGGAAAGAAATTGATTATAAAAAAAATATTTTTCAAGGTGCATTACGCCCAAACAATTGTTTCTGTTTTTCTATCAAAGGGACGTTGAGCAACCGAATAAATGTATTATTAATTTTTTTTAAGTCCCATGTTAACACCGCGAGTCAGAAACTATTTGTTCCTCTTGTTTACCCATTACGATTAAAAAATAGGGAATCATATTGCTTAGCTGTTTGCTATAAACTGCACTGGATTGGATGAATGTAGTGTTAAGGTTTTCAAATACAGAAATATCCAATTTTGTGTTTTGAAAGATCACATGAGTAGAATCACACATCACAATATTTACACAAGTATAGAAATTTCTAAAGAAACGTATATAAACTTTAAGTTAATATTTTCAATTCAATTTATCATTCCTTTCTAAAACTGTTAATTTGATGATTTCATTGTATAATATTCAAATCAGAGCTTTATGTGCTAAATCTACGCTTTGTTGATACATATTTTTAAACAACATTAATATATTTAATATACATTTAAAAAGGTTTTAGATTGGCGAACGTTTCAATGAAATTTCATGAATTCCTAAATGCTTGAAAATAAATACTTGTAAAATTAAATTATTGTAGCGTGTAAAAATATAACAAACTCAAGTATTTGATAAAACGAGTTGATATTACTAAAAGAAAACAAAACAGATGTTATAGCAATTCAAAGAGATTTAGCGTTTGTTTACAGTTTAGTAAATATCAATGCTCTAGCATTTCCCAGTGAAAATACATAGAACGAACTTGGTGGTCAAGTGATATGACCTTCCCAACACAGACTACATTTCAGTATCGTCAGAGTTCGAAGGTGGTTTGTTGGTCGCCATTCTACGAATCTATCAAAACCTTGAATTTTGCACGACCATCTGTACAGGGAGAACGTAGCGGTTTATTAAACGGAAACGGGCCATTCGAGGTATCTAATGTGCACTCTTTGAAAACGTTTAACCATTATAAAATACCAAATAAACAATGTTAAAGGTCACCAGCTTAACATTGCCTTTACTATTTGAATATTTTCAACATCCCCAAAACCAACAGAAAACCCATGTTTTTACAGGTTATTATGAAACCAATTCAATAAATATAAGCATTTATTCACGTTATTATTTTTAAAACACTCAAATATCTACGATGTTATTTGATTCATGTCTTCATCGAAGATCTGAGATTAAAAAACTAATAAGCAGAGAAAATTAAAGTAATTTTGAGTGATTGACGAAGTTGAATGATCAAATGACAAAAAAATATGTCTTGCTTCATATAATGCTATCGTGTTTAACAGACATGTAATTACATGTGATACCATATTTAAACATCCAAACTAATGAAAATTTTCAAAATTGAAATCATCAATAAAACGTTGATTCATCAGCAAGGATTATATTATTAAATACTTTTTTGAGATTCATGTGCTCCTGTGTGAATAACGTAGTAAACGTGATTCGTATGATCCAGTTTCTCAGAATAATACAAAACCTGCTAGACTCATACACTAAACATAATAGTTGTCAAGTAGTTATTTACGACATGAGTATCATAAGTTATCTTATTACAATACGAAATTGGAGAATTATCAAACAAGACTCTTTAGCCGAAATTGTTAACCAATTGAATATTGTAATATGTTACTATTTGAATATCATAGAAAGTAAGACGCAATTTGTCAAAATTCATGTGAACTATAATTTTTCTTTAAATTTTACTCCTTATCCTGCGAAAGATGTGTGACAGTACTTATGTTAACAGTTCTACTGCCATGAGTTTAATTAATTTGTTTGCAGTACGCAAATTATTGTTTTTGGTTTTAAAGAAGCATGGATATACAGAGCATCGGGGAAGGAAACGCGGAAAGTTTGAAAAAAGTTATTTAAACAATTTTAATCATACTTTGTCTAATAAACTACATAGATATTTTGAATAACTGAGCTGCAATAAACAGGCAAATGTTGGTTTGAAAATATGATTTCTACGCAAAACTTTGCATTCTAGAATCATGTAAACAGACCAGAAACATGTAACATGTTTATTATTAACAATATAAATTAATATATTAGTTCAGAAAAAAATTAACCGAGAAATAAAAAAGCAGTCGAACTGTGAAAATTGGATGCTTTTTTATTTGTAGGTTAATTTTTCTTTCTGATCAAATGTATTCATTTATTTTGTTAATCATAAACAATTTAGGAATTAATAAAGTGTTTATATGCTTCTACAACGCAAATAGTTGCCTAGAAAACATATATCCAAACCAACTTTTGAATGTTTATTGCGGCTTAGCCATTTGGAATATCCGTGTAGTTTATTAGACAAAATAAGCTTAAAATTGTCTTAACAGCTATTTTTCGAAGATTCCACATTTCTTCCCCGAATATCCTGTAAAAAAACGCTTGATTTCTGTTGGTACGTGACGGAACGCCGTTCCGGTTCTTTGGAAATAATTATGAAATTATATTATATATAAATAGCTATTGCTATTATATTAATAATTAATTTGAGGCGCGTTTCGGGGCCTAAGATTTTAAAAATAAAGGATATATGTATCATAATAACTCTTATGACGACACTGTTCTCAGTTACGTCAAGTTTTAATTTAGAGAATCAAAGTGAATGGTCAAAGTTTACTCACCTAAATAAAGTTTATCTTACTATACATACTATTTAGAAAGTGTTTTATGTTCAAAACAAGTGTTGCCTCAACAGCATATATTTTCACGTTTTATTCGTAATTGCTATGCAATATTCAATACGGACTATGTGAACCTGCAAAAAAGAAACAAAAAAAAACGACCTACTGCAGCAGAAAATATCTTCTACTCGTCGGGATTCGAACTCGGGTCTTTAAAGTCAACTCACCTGACCACAACTCAACTCACCAATAATATTAATCGTGTCATGATATATACAGCCTCAAATTTGTGGGGCTAATATGATACAACTTAAGAGGCTAATGTAATACGGGTGTCGGGGCTATTTCGATTCACTAAAAGTTAACGCGCAGACAACTGGAAGGGATTTTTTTATGTTTAATATTACATCAAAGGCGCTAAAATTCCGATTTGATGTTGATAAACTATCCAAGTGTTTATCTGAGAAAGAAAGCCAGGCGACAATTCATATAGATTTCCTCGTTCTCCTCCCTACCTAGTACATGGTGATTCACTTATGATTATCAATTGGCGGAAGCTTCTGCTGTTTCAGTGCAGTTACTGATTTTTCACTGGAATCACAAGGAACCAGGCCTACAACAGGAGCTAACACCATCCCTTCAACTCCAGATATCAACTGTTTTCATCCAGTATTTTTGAGATAATACTGTTGGAAAAAATTTTTAAAAAACAGTAGCCCTCCAAAGAATAAGGAAGCGGTTAGAACCAATAGCAGCAATCATTACTAGTGAAGAGTGGATCATTACTAGGAAAGAGTGGAGTGTTTAATTTACATTAATTTAATATCTATTTTTAAAAAGAGATTTCATGAAACAAAAATCTCTAGCGCGAATATTGGTTTTCGACAATGTTAATAGGTATTTGTTTGCAATTTTCGAAAATTCAGAGCGTTCGCCCAAAATTGAACGTACGCCACCTTTAAACATCTTGTGCTTCGAGGAATAGATTTACAGAAAAATTGGAGCTCTTTTTGAGAAAATTATGTAAATATGATGGGGTTTGGTGTAAAATACCTTCAAAATTAAAAGATTCGTTTCAAATTCGGAGATTCGTAATATTAGCCAGATCGTTCAAGGAATATCCATTTTGGTCAAAATCGTGTTTACTTTAGGCTCTAGAATTACTCACACGAAAACGGATTCACAAAGAGGTTTTTTGGAAAATCACTTTTCGGGTTCAAAAAACAAGCGTTTTGACAGCCTTGTGTATAGAAAATAAAAGAACAATACCAACAATCCACTTTTTTCGAACTAGCTACTTACAAAACGTGTTTTCTGTGAAAATTTCGACACTTCCTCCTACAGCATTACGTAACTCTCTTTACACGTGGAGGTAAAAATGTTCCAGCGTTACTGGGATTTGAACTCGGATCCCTGTAGTCTGTAGGTCTGGCTCGAACGCACTGTGCTATCACAGATATTTCTCAATACGCTGTCCAAGCACTCTTATTACGAAAAGAATAGTTACGTGATATTCATTGCACTTAGATTTTTTATTAGAGGAATGTTCTACATGTGTCAAAGGTATCAAATTCGCAATAAAAATTCAAACGATTACAGCCCACGCAACTACATAGCTCAGTTTACTAAGAAATATTTTCAACCAGAAGCGGTTGTCTTTAGAACCGTCTGTGGAAGTCGTTCCCGGTCTTATCTTTCGGCGACTATGGCCAAGGTTGAATTACGTCACAGATGAAAGTTGCGATAACTCTAGAGCTAAACACGGGCGCACATACAGACGTTCTGAAGCCAGAATCGCAATAGGGGCATATTTATACGTGATTTTTTAAAACATTAACACACTAAAATAAGTAGTGGCGCCTCAAAAACACATGCTTTATGTGATATTTATAATGGATACGAATGATTATAACTATACAATTAACCGCAAAATTGTTTCTACCCGCAAAAATTATTCGCCGGGGATGAGATTCGATCTTACGTGCCTAAGCTTCTCCAACAGAGCGCTTACCTGCTATACCACAGAAGCTCTTATAACTTTTGTCTCTCACAAAGATGATTTTAAACTGTCATGTATCACAGATTTGACTAAAAAAGAACGTGCGGCGTTTAGATGCTTGTGTTAACTACAGCCGGATAAACAGACGTTTTGTCGTAAATAGATTTTTTAGTAACAAGGAATCACAAAACATGGATTCTGTCTACAAACGTATTGAAGTAATTCACTATATACAAGAATAAAATTTATCTTTTGTCGTGACCAGTGATCGGAATTTAGAGGTTTTTGTTGAAAATCCCTGTCTCCCGGCGCATGATTACAATACTTTTTCTTCTTACTACATAATTACCAGAAAGGAAGAAAACATTGTTTTTCATTGTTTCTATTCAACGAAAATTTTTAATCAATTCCAAAGGTGAAATAATCAGTAAATATTAAAAAGAGATTTATTAACAATATGAAATGGAATACAATAAGAAAGGAATCTTTTGTTCTTTACTTGGTATTCTTAACAAATCTATAGAAAAATCATAATAAAGGCATTATTTCAACAACATTCGAATATTATTGTTAGAATCTATGGGGAAACTGTTAATTCCGGTTTCTGGTAACGTAAAAAGGGTTAACTAATGTTGTGAAATGTAGGAAAAAATCCTTTAACTCGTGTTGCCAGAAACTAATGTTCTGTGGGTCGTTGATACAGAAAAATCGAACGACGACGAAAAGCCTGTTTGTTCGTGTGTCTGTTGATGTGTCTGTTCTTGTGTCTGTTCGTCTGTCTGTCTGTAATTTTCAAAAAAAATTATATGACCTTATTGAAAGAATTATTTATGGACAACAAATTTCATTTGAAAGAAAAATCTGTGTTCAATTTTAGAGTTGTAGGAAAACACCGAAAAAATTCAAACTTTTCCAATTTTCGAAAATTCAGAGTTTACAGTGGACATAGGACGTATGTCGCCTTTATAAGTGTATTTTACTCTATTCTTAGAAGAAATTTAAAGAAAAAATTTGGGGTCGTTTTTGAGAAACTTTTGAAAATGACCGACGGTTTCATGTAATGTACCCTCAAATTTTAAAGAATGATTTTTAAAATCTCAAAGTTTCAACTAGAATCACATCGACAAGGGATTCTTCAATTTGGAAAAGATCGTACGATCTGTTTAGGCGCTAGTAGTGTTCACAGATGGACGGAGAGACGGACAGACGCAGACAGACTGACGTTTTGCTTTCAATTGGTGTTTTGGCATCAAAGACCCACAAAACAGGAATTAGGGTTACATCACGTGTTACAGATTTTTTCTCTTAATTTAGAAACTGGATTTATCCACTCCTTTGTTATCAGGGCCCGGCAATACATTTTTTCTGCCGAAAATTCGTCGTTTTTTTTCGCGGAGCATTACATAACTTTCTCTATACTACGTATATTACTCCGTATGTATGTGCGTATACGAGAAAGTATAAAGTTACGTAATTCTACGGAGGAAATCGGCTAATTTTTGACACAAAAAACTGTAATTTCCGGGCCCTGGTGTCAAAAAAAGTGGATAAATTCAGTTGATAAATATAGAATAAAATCCCTTTAACATGTGGTGTAGCCAGAAGCCAGGTTTGGTGGGTAGTAAATACAAAAAAAACAACTATTAAGGGTAAAACGTAGTTTCTTCTGTGAACAATGCTAGCGGCTAAACTGTTCAGGCAATTTTCTCCAAAGTTGATTTTCCGCAAGCGATCTGGCTGATGTCGAGCCCTCCTGAATTTCAAATCAATATTTTATTTTCGGATGGTACTCTACAAGAAGCCCCTGAAACATTTTCAAAAATTAAAAAAATGGCATGAACTTTTCTGGTTAAATTTTATTGTCGGATAGCGTAATGGACGCTATAAGACGATGGCGGAGATGATTTTCGTTCATATACTGAATTTTTCTGTATATGAATTCTGAGGTTGATGCTCTCTTCAGCTGCCTGTCCCAGTTGGGACTCTACAGCCAGGTGTTAGTACTGTGGGATTTTTCTTCTCCTAGTTTTGCCCCCACTCCCCTGTACTGAGACGGGGATTGGTAAACTAGGAAAAATAACATAGAGTTTAATACATTTTATGTTGGACAGGCTATTTAATTAGGCCTTTAGGAAGACGGAAATGGGGGTAGAAAAAAGGATTTAATGTTTTTATTGATTTTTACTTTCTCGCACTTACTGTCGTAAGAAGAAAAGGTGTTCTAATCGTGCACCAGAATACGGCGAATTTTCGGCAGAAAAACTGTCTCATTCTGGTAACGAAAAAAGTGAATAAATTTATTTGATAAATTTAGGGGGAAATCCTTTAACGCGTTGTGTAGCCAGAATTCATGTTTTGTGGATCGTTGTTACCGAACAATTGAATGACGGCAAAACGTTTGTCTATCAGTCTTCCGTATGCGAACAACGCTAGGGGTTAAATTGTTCAACCGATTTTGTCCAAAATTGATAATACCCAATCGAACTTGTTGATATCACGGTCCCATTAATTCGAAACCGATATTTTAATTTTGGGAGGTACTTTACATAAAGCCCCAGAGATATTTTCAAAAATTTCTCAAAAGCGAGTTCATCGGTTTCGATTCTTTCTTTTCCATAATCTCAAGAACGTTTAAGAGATGGTGTAGATCTCATGTTGGCGTCTATCTGTCCGTCTGTAGTTAACACAAGCATCTAAACGCCGCACGTTCTTTTTTAGTCAAATCTGTGATACATGACAGCTGAAAATCATCTTTGTGAGAGACAAAAGTTATAAGAGCTTCTTTGGTGTAGCAGGTAAGCGCACTGTTGGAGAAGCTTAGGCACATAAGATCGAATCTCATCCTAGGCGAATAATTTTTGCGGGTAGAAACAATTTTGCGGTTAATTGTATAGTTATAATCATTCGTATCCATTATAAATATCACATAAAGCATGTGTTTTGGGGCGCCACTACTTATTTTAGTGTGTTAATGTCTTTAAGAATCACGTATAAATATGCCCCTATTGCGATTCTGGCTTCAGAACGTCTGTATGTGCGCCCGTGTTGAGCTCTAGAATTATCGCAACTTTTATCTGTGACGTAATTCAACCTTGGCCATAGTCGCCGAAAGATAAGACCGGGAACGGCTTCCACAGACGGTTCTAAAGACCACAGCTTCTGATTGAAAATATTTCTTAGTAAACTGAGCTATGTAGTTGCGTGGGTTGTAATCGTTTGAATTTTTATTGCGAATTTGATACCTTTGACACATGTAGAACATTACTCTAATAAAAAATCTAAGTGCAATGAATATCACGTAACTATTCTTTTCGTAATAAGTGTGCTTGGACAGCGTGTTGAGAAATATCTGTGATAGCACAGTGCGGTCGAGCCAGACCTACAGACTACAGGGATCCGAGTTCAAATCCCAGTAACGCTGGAATATTTTTACCTCCACGTGTAAAGAGAGTTACGTAATGCTGTAGGAGGAAGTGTCGAAATTTTCACAGAAAACACGTTTTGTAAGTAGCTAGTTCGAAAAAAGTGGATTGTTGGTATTGTTCTTTTATTTTCTATACACAAGGCTGTCAAAACGCTTGTTTTTTGAACCCGAAAAAGTGATTTTCCAAAAAACCTCTTTGTGAATCCGTTTTCGTGTGAGTAATTCTAGAGCCTAAAGTAAACACGATTTTCACCAAAATGGATATTCCTTGAACGATCTGGCTAATATTACGAATCTCCGAATTTGAAACGAATCTTTTAATTTTGAAGGTACTTTACACCAAACCCCATCATATTTACATAATTTTCTCAAAAAGAGCTCCAATTTTTCTGTAAATCTATTCCTCGAAGCACAAGATGTTTAAAGGTGGCGTACGTTCAATTTTGGGCGAACGATCTGAATTTTCGAAAATTGCAAACAAATACCTATTAACATTGTCGAAAACCAATATTAACGCTAGAGATTTTTGTTTCATGAAATATCTTTTTAAAAATAGATATTAAATTAATGTAAATTAAACACTCCACTCTTTCCTAGTAATGATCCACTCTTCACTAGTAATGATTGCTCCTATTGGGTCTAACCGCTTCCTTATTCTTTGGAGGGCTACTGTTTTTTAAAATTTTTTTCCAACAGCATTATCTCAAAAGTACTGGATGAGAACAGTTGATATCTGTAGTTGAAGGGATGGTGTTAGCTCCTATTGTAGGCCTGGTTCCTTGTGATTCCAGTGAAAAATCAGTAACTGCACTGAAACAGCAGAAGCTTCCGCCAATTGATAATCATAAGTGAATCACCATGTACTGGTTAGGGAGGAGAACGAGGAAATCTATATGAATTGTCGCCTGCTCTTTCTTTCTCAGATAAACACTTGGATAGTTTATCAACATCAAATCGGAATTTTAGCGCCTTTGATGTAATATTAAACATAAAAAAATCCCTTCCAGTTGTCTGCGTGTTAATTTTTAGTGTATCGAAATAGCCCCGACACCCGTATTACATTAGCCTCTTAAGTTGTATCATATTAGCCCCACAAATTTGAGGCCGTATATATCATGACACGATTAATATTATTGCATTATTATTTTAACGCAGAAACGAATATTAATTCTTTCTTAATGATAACCTATTTTCAAAAATATCGTGTCATAAAAAGTAACGAAGTAACATCAAACGATTTATATCACGGTGGTAAAGTTTTTGACTGGAAAAATTAGGCATTTTAGTTTTGATTTTTTCCTCCCAAATATTGTTACATTCTGAGTGTTTGCTATATGGTAATTATAATAGAATATATTTCCTATCAGTTGTCATTTTCTCTTTAATTTTGGACATAAATAAATAACAACTCTTAAAGTGTAATACATTAACCCCAATTTTCTACTGTATAATATTAGCCCCTACTGATCTTTATAACATTGTCGAAAAACAATATGAACGCTAGAGATTTTTGTTTAATGAAATCTCTTTTTAAAAATAGATCTTGTATTAAGATAAATTGAACACCCTGTTTTTTTTAAAGCTGCAAATGCTTCACTTTCTTTTCGCATCGGAAAGGAGGTAGCCTTGTCGTGTACCTGGTGGTAAGGGGGAACCGTGTTAGGTGAGTTAACTTTAAAGACCCGAGTTCGAATCCCGACGAGTAAAAAATATTTTCTGCTGCAGTAGGTCTTTTTTTTTTTTCTTTTTTGCAGGTTCACATAGTCCGTATTGAATATTGCATTGCAATTACGAATAATACGTGAAAATATATGCTGTTGAGGCAACACTTGTTTTGAACATAAAACACTTTCTAAATAGTATGTATAGTAAGATAAACTTTATTTAGGTGAGTAAACTTAGACTTTGATTCTCTAAATTAAAACTTGACGTAACTGAGAACAACGTCCTCATAAGAGTTATTATGATACATATATCCTTTATTTTTAAAATCTTAGGCCCCGAAACGCGCCTCAAATTAATTATTAATATAATAGCAATAGCTATTTATATATAATATAACTTCATAATTATTTCCAAAGAACCGGAACGCCGTTCCGTCGCGTACCAACAGAAATCAAGCGTTTTTTTTACAGGAGTTTCGGGGAAGAAATGTCAAATCTTCGAAAAATAGCTGTTAAGACAATTTTAAGCTTATTTTGTCTAATAAACTACACGGATATTCCAAATGGCTAAGCCGCAAGAAACATTCAAAAGTTGGTTTGGATATATGTTTTCTAGGCAACTATTTGCGTTGTAGAAGCATATAAACACTTCATTAATATCTAAATTGTTTATGATTAACAAAATAAATGAATACATTTGATCAGAAAGAAAAATTAACCTAGAAATAAAAAAGCACCCAATTTTCACAGTTCGACTGCTTTTTTATTTCTCGGTTAATTTTTTTCTGAACTAATATATTAATTTGTATTGTTAATAATAAACATGTTACATGTTTCTGGTCTGTTTACATGATTCTAGAATGCAAAGTTTTGCGTAGAAATCATATTTTCAAACCAACATTTGCGTGTTTATTGCAGCTCAGTTATTCAAAATATCTACGTAATTTATTAGACAAAGTATGATTAAAATTGTTTAAACAGCTATTTTCAAACTTTCCACGTTTCCTTCCCCGATACTCTGTATATCCATGCTTCTTTAAAACCAAAAACAATAATTTGCGTACTGCAAACAAATTAATTAAACTCATGGCAGTAGAACTGTTAACATAAGTACTGTCACACATCTTTCGCAGGATAAGGAGTAAAATTTAAAGAAAAATTATAGTTCACATGAATTTTGACAAATTGCGTCTTACTTTCTATGATATTCAAATGGTAACATATTACAATATTCAATTGGTTAACAATTTCGGCTAAAGAGTCTTGTTTGATAATTCTCCAATTTCGTATTGTAATAAGATATCTTATGATACTCATGTCGTAAATAACTATTTGACAACTATTATGTTTAGTGTATGTGTCTAGCAGGTTTTGTATTATTCTGAGAAACTGGATCATACGAATCACGTTTACTACGTTATTCACACAGTAGCACATGAATCTCAAAAAAGTATTTAATAATATAATCCTTGCTGATGAATCAACGTTTTATTGATGATTTTAATTTTGAAAATTTTCATTAGTTTGGATGTTTAAATATAGGTATCACATGTAATTACATGTCTGTTAAACACGATAGCATTATATGAAGCAAGAAACATTGTTCTTCATTTGATCATTTAACTTCATCAATCACTCAAAATTACGTTAATTTTCTCTGCTTATCAGTTTTTTAATCTCAGATCTTCGATGAAGACATGAATCAAATAACATCGTAGATATTTGAGTGTTTTAAAAATAATAACGTGAATAAATGCTTATATTTATTGAATTGGTTTTATAATAACCTGTAAAAACATGGGTTTTCTGTTGGTTTTGGAGATGTTGAAAACATTCAAATAGTAAAGGCAATGTTAAGCTGGTGACGTTTAACATTGTTTATTTGATATTTTTCTTAGGGATAGTTTATAATGGTTAAACGTTTTCAAAGAGTGCACATTAGATACCTCGAATGGCCCGTTTCCGTTTAATAAACCGCTACGTTCTCCCTGTACAGAAGGTCGTGCAAAATTCAAGGTTTTGATAGATTCGTAGAATGGCGGCCAACAAACCACCTTCGAACTCTGACGATACTGAAATGTAGTCAGTCTGTGTTGGGAAGGTCATATCACTTGACCACCAAGTTCGTTCTATGTATTTTCACTGGGAAATGCTAGAGCATTGATATTTACTAAACTGTAAACAAACGCTAAATCTCTTTGAATTGTTATAACATCTGTTTTGCTTTCTTTTAGTAATATAAACTCGTTTTACCAAATACGTGAGTTTGTTATATTTTTACACGATACAATAATTTAATTTTACAAGTATTTATTTTCAAGCATTTAGGAATTCATGAAATTTCATTGAAACGTTCGCCGATCTAAAACCCTTTTAAATGTATATTAAATATATTAATGTTGTTTAAAAATATGTATTAACAATGCGTAGATTTAGCACATAAAGCTCTGATTTGAATATTATACAATGAAATCATCAAATTAACAGTTTTAGAAAGGAATGATAAATTCAATTGAAAATATTAACTTAAAGTTTATATACGTTAATTTAGAAATTTCTATACTTGTGTAAATATTGTGATGTGTGATTCTACTCATGTGATCTTTCAAAACACAAAATTGAATACTCCTGTATTTGAAAACCTTAACACTACATTCATCCAATCCAGTGCAGTTTATAGCAAAGAGCTAAGCAACATGTTTCCCTATTTTTTAATCGTAATGGGTAAACAAGAAGAACAAATAGTTTCTGACTCTCGGAGTTAACAGGGGACAAAAAAAATTAATAATACATTTATTCGGTTGCTCAACATCCCTTTGATAGAAAAACAGAAACAATTGTTTGGGCGTAATGCACTTTGAAAAATATTTTTTTTATAATCAATTCCTTTCCTATTTGATAAATATATCTCCTTGCAAATTGTAGGACTTAAAAGAGAATATAAAAACCAAATAAAAGTTATGCTCATACTCGCCGTAAAAATACGAATTTAGCATAATTAAATTGGCCACAGAATTTGTTTACAAGCAAGTGCATTTTAAGCGTATGTGGCAGGCAAAAGCGCGGCATTGGAGAATTGTTTTTTCAGTATGCCCATCTAAGGCTATTCTGCTAGCGCGAATGAATTAAGCGCAAACAAATGGGGTCTACTAAGATGTTAATTTCTTATAAACAATTACATATATCTCGAGAACGATATATAACAGCACCGAACGGATTCCGGAATTTTGCATCACATTTAAACGTCATTCAGATTAGACAATAAAAAACTTTGCAACAATTGCAAATTTATAAACAATTTCCAAATTTTGCAAATCTAAAGGGGGAGAGTCTCCCGATGTCCCAGAACCAAAAACAGCGAATTAACAATTTTGCAACAATTTATAATTTTATAAACAAATTCGAAATATGCGTTAGAACGGCCGGGAAGGCTCCGCAAATTGAGCCTGAAATGAATATCTCAAAATAGCAGTTTGTCAGGAGTTACAAATCGATTACTAAAAGTTAGAATAATTGTTGCTAAAATGATAAATATTTACTGGTCTATAGACAATCATTCTGGACGGAAAACCCCACTTAGAAATATTTTTTTCGTCGTCGCGTACGCGCAGGCAAACTATCTCCTTCGGCAGGGAAATATGACGATATTTCCGTCTCGTACGTAAACGAACTAGCCCCCTCGCCCTGAGACAGCGTTCTTTCTGCCCCTTGGGATGTTGCACCAATCACAGACAACTGTGGTTCTACCTGCTAGCGATTGGTCAACGCGTCCCTCCCCCTGCCCTCCCCCAGGCCGAGGGGTGTCCAAGTTTGTCGGCGCGGTGTGGAAGATAGAATTTTGAACGACATTTTTTCTGAGGGAGAGGGTACGTTTAATTGTTACTTTAATGATAAATATACACTTGGTCTTTGAGTTTTACTGTCTTTTATTGAAATAGAAGTCCTCTATCAATTCAAGAAAGACAATTTTACAATTTTTGCAAATTTAATAAACATATGAACAATTGCAAATATGCAATTTTGATCGAAATCTCTTATCAAAAAAATCTGTAGTAAACTGGACATTTCTTAAATTTCGTGAATTGTGTATGGACAATAATATTGGAATTAAAATGTGTCTAAAAATTAATTAGTCTAATATTAGTGTTATTTTATCTGACATCAATGTATTTTTTTTTCCAAAAAGAATTGTGTTAACAGTAGTTAAGTGATATCTGTTCATAAATATTTCAATGAATTAACTTTCATATATATACAAGTGTTTCTTCCACGTATTTTTATTTGAAAATAATTCCATATCTGAACTAGTGGCGCCCGCCATTTTCTACGACGTAATTTTGTTAGGGCACCCCCGCCCCCTGCGTTGAGATTGGCTACGATGGTTTGTGATCTCCGCCTGAGACGTTTCGTCATGACAAGGGCTGCCCAAGCCGTGGAAAAGCTGAAGTTCGCCGCAGACGGCCCTGATCAATGTTTCCAAAACTGTACGTACACTTTATCCTAAATCTTGGAAACCCTCTGTAATTATACCTCTTTCGATCTTCCTTCGAATTTCACAAATTAGTTTAATCCCAATTTTGTCAAAAATATTTGAAAAACATATTAAAAAGACTAAAAATATCCTTTCTCGAAATTAACTTCCTTTTTTTTTCAATTTGGTTTCAGAAAGAATTTCATTTCAATTTGGTTTTCACCTAATGGCAGTTTTTTAGACGTAGGCCAAGCGTTTGATCGAGTGTGGTACGATGGATTAAAAATCAAATTAAGGAAAATTGGAATACCATTATATCTATATAACATTATATCAAGTTTTCTATTGAATCGCACTTTCTGTTTCCGCCTGAACTCTCTCATTTTTTCACCTTTGACTGTTCTTATTGGTGTTTCACAAGGATCCCCAAACTTTCCTTTCTTACTTAATTTGCACGTCGCTGATATTCCTACCAGTAATACATTTAACACAGATCTGTTCGCAGGCATTACTTTACTCATTTATGCAAAACGAAACTTTAACACAGTATGTCGTGTAATTCAATGTCACCTAATAAACATATAAAATGGGTAAAAAGTATGTAAAATCAAAATCAATTCCAATACATCAATAGCTAAAATTTTTATTTTAAGGCATTCAATCTTTCCTCTCCCTTTATCTCTGGACTCTTCTATCATTCCTTGGTCTCGACTAAATTATTCGTTGAATCGGCATTTTCGTGCATACAAGATTAAATTAAGATTAAATTGGCCCAGTCACGTATCATCCGAAGTAAATGAAGCCAATAGACGATTAGCTATTATACATCCGATTCTCTATCGCAACTCTTCTTTAAAAAAGAATCCCTCTTCAACTATATACATATCTATTCTTCATCCGATAACTTACTCATGCTCTATATAGATTTCTACTCAAACATATTGTATAAATTACAAACCTTTCAAAACAAAATCTTAAGAACAACAGTAAGTGCCCCCCGGATTGTGAGTAATAAGATAACCCACAACGTCCTTGCAATAGAACCAATTACTTTCTTTATTACGAATCTGGCACGTAATTTCTTCAATAATGTATATCACTTGCAAGAAGCAATCAATTTTGATATGAAATAGGAACTGATCGACCCCCTGTCTCCGGCCTAAGAAACAGACTCCCATTTCACGGTTTTCGTCAAAATCTCTCTGACATTTGATAAGGATATATTATTTCTAACATATACCTGTCTCACCTACGGTATTATTATCTTAACACTTGTCATCACTATTAACGATTGTTTCTATAATTATCCTCTCGACAACACTTCGTTGAAGATTTCAGCTAAAAAATTACTACCAGGGAGGTGATAACAACTTACTCAATTTCACACTTTGCTGTACAAAATTACTCGGCCATTCAATTGAAGAGCCTGGCGGTTCAATGTTGTACTGACACTCTTCGTAAAACAAAATTCAATAAAAAAACCCACAGTTTAATGAATGCTTAATTCAAATAAAATTGTAAATTAAAAGAAATAAAAACATAGAAATTGGGGTCATGCATACATCTAGCAATTTCATACCATAGAGGGGGACCAACTACATTTCTGGACCTCCTTTTCATTAAACATTTTTTATTTATGAATTTTTAGTAAATAAATAAAACATACAACGAGATCCTCTTTCCCCTATATTTTATAACAATTTCCCGAATTACCAGGTTAAAAAAGGGATAATCGGGAATTGAACATATTTAAGAAAATAAAAATGTTTTATTTACGTAAATCTACGGGGCCCCTTTCGAAATTTTCATGGAAGCCACATCATTACAACTTTGTTTATTAACAATAATGCTCGTGCAGTTTCTGGTTCTACTCTTGACGTCAATGTAAACCCTCAGATCAAGGAACGTGTCCCAATTACGAGATCTAATAATTCACGATGTAATACCTAATATGGACATCGAGCTACATTCCAGGTACATGTTTGATACGCCGTAAAAACTTCAGGCGTGATTACCCTCAAACGATCCTCGCGTGCGACAGGTTGGTCACGCATCGACTAACGCGGCGCTGTTCTGCTATCACCCTCCCACGAACGAATGACATCAAAGGATAAAACTCAAGGTCACAGAAGGGGAAAGCTGTTGCATTAAGCGTGGAAAAGCAGTTGAAACTCAAAACTTTAAACATCTTAAAATGCCGACACCTTTTGGTGTTTTCAACAATTTATTCCACTACTTCTAAATTCCATTACAGTTGAAAACAAATTCCATTACTTAAATTTTAAAGTAGAACCGCAAAATCTAATTCATGTTAAAAATAGCTGAACAATAACACCAAATAGGTTCATAGAATATGACATTATATGCAATAGGGCGACAAAAATCCATTAATTTAACTCAATCCGATAGCAGGAAAGAGTAAACGTTCTATGCACAAACCTCATCAGCGAGAACCACAGAAATTCGATATAACACTGACATTGGATATACTCGCCCTGAAACTACACACGTCGCCTGACGCTCTCACCCACTGCATCATATATTCAACGCGCGCGCCAGCCCATGTCAATCGCTCAACAACGGCGTTAGCGCCCACGGCGCGCCACAAACAGCGGCGCCGCGCCGCCCACCCACGCACGCACGAAGTAACGTCGACCCCGACCCGGTCGCCATCGTCGTGGGCGGAGGGCGTCGCCTCTCAGCTGACTGCTACTACCGCCCTACGATCAGACGGCACGTGAACGGTACGGCCGTCACCATGGCAACCGGCGGGGCGGAGCCTCCGCCGCCGTCGCCACCTGCCCGCCCACTCGCCCGCACGCGCGCGCCGACGACATCAACATGCGGCCGTACTACGTCTACTACGCCGTCACCACGCGCCGGCCTAGGCGCCCGCGGCCCCGGCGTTCGGCGAGAACCCTCCGCCGCCGCCGCCGCCGCCGCCGGCGGAGGGGGAGGGGCTACTGCACAGCCACACGTACACGGGTAAATTACGCCGGGTTATAAATAACGGGCGCGCTGCGTCGGGGAACGTCTCCATTGCACCGTGCCCGCCCCCGCGCGCGCGGTGTTCCCCAAGGCAGGGCCGGCGGACCACAGCGCCGCGCTGGGCGCTGACCCATTTCGCCCACGCGCCGCGCCGCCGAGATTGATTCCTCGCCGCGAGGAGAGCACCGAACACGCAGCGACCACTGAACAAGCAGGCGCCGTGTGGCGAGCGTGAAGCGCTCCGCTACGCTCCATCTGCCGAGCGTGACCGGCCGCCGCCGCCGTTGGAGGTCCGCCGGTAGTAGGCGTTGACGGAAGGCGTAACGGAGAACGCCAGAGGACACCGGAGGACGCCGGAGCGTCAATAAGGGGAGGCACGGGTCGCGGGGGTCACGACCCCCGGCGCCTGGCACTGACACCGGCACGCCTCCGGGCGTGACCCACATCCCGACAATCAATGCACGCGGGCGTAATTCACTGGCACGCGGCGGTGGCGGCGGCGACGTCGTCGGCGATGCCCACGCCGCCGCACGCCGTGCGCGTGCGGGCGCGTGCCTCGACGCACCGCGTGCGTGCCTGCGCTTCCCCTCCCCCTCCGCGCCATCGCGCCATGCCGCGCGCGCCGCAGCACGCGGGGAGACGTCAAAACCGCGCCGCTACGGGACCTCCGCGCCGCGGCACCGCGGCGCGCCGCGCCGGGCCGCCCGCGTGACCCGATGCAGTATTCGGGCGAGGAGGTGCGGTTCGGATGCGGCGCACGGGCCGGCCGGCACGCCACCGCCACTGCACTCCCGAAACACCTGCACGTTGCCGCAGTCCGGGCCTACACGTCGCGCGCGGAAACGGTAGCAATGCACCAAACGTGACACTATGCAAAGCAATTGCGATATCTTCCACTTTCACACATGGAGAGAAAATTAATATACTGGAATATAAATATAATATTTCTTTATGTCGCTGAAAGCACAAATCTACGGCACACTTAATGAAATACCTGTGTTAACAACTTAAATATACGTAATGTCACTATTGAGCTAACACCACAAAATAAAAACAAAAATGTATGTAACAACCGAAAAATGCAAGCGCAACGTACTGCAAATTCACTAATTTACAATCGGTGCACAACTGGTGCCGAATCAATAGCATCATCGGCAATTATTAATAAATAATCACGAGAGGTGCAACGCTGGATCTGACGTTCTGTCAATGAAGCATCATAAGTCGCCTACCTTCAGGTTGTTGTCTATGATCTGTTCTATTGGTGTTGTCATTGTGGGCCCCGTCACACGCATCACGACCTGCCGAAAACTCGCCGCTGGAAGCGCGACTAAACACAACAATTACGCACAGCCATACTGCCTTCCTGCCCGAGTGTTGTACTTCTTCCGTGCCACCATATGCTCTTCGCTCGCTCGCTGCTCTGCAGTCGGGGGCTCTGCTGCTGCTGTTGGTTCGCCGCTTCGCCAACAGATCGCAGCTGTTTCCACGTTCGCGCTACAATCGATTCCAGTTACTATCGACGTTTCCGTCTCCCTCTCTGCTATATATAACCAACCACTACGAACGTGTTGAAAACCGAAATAATCGAGCGTATGTGTTATTGGGGCAATAAAGACCAGTGATGATATCTGCGGGACATTCTAGAATTAAATTAACTTCCTGCTGAACTAAATGTACGCCGGATCCCACGTATTTAATGAAGATGGACGTGCGATAAGAGTCTTTGAATGTAATATCTGCACCGGCTGACGCACGGCTATTTCAAATAGCCCGCGGAACGAATGTGATCGAAGCGGATATTTATGATTCATAAAAAAAGTTAAGATAGTTAAGTTGCTCTTTCAATCATGAAGCTGTCAATGTAAAACTCATTTCTGCAGTAATGTAGATGAATACACTATGAAACTTTATGAAATGTAGACTTTTCATAAGTGTGAAAAAATTGGGTAATATCAAACACGAGCATTTTAATTAAAACGTAAGCAATGCAATTAATTTAATAAGTTGTTATGTAAATAACAATAAGGTTCTTCTAAAAAATAAATTCCATTCGTAAAAGCGCGACATGTGAATTCTACACTTCACGTTTAATAATTACATTTCTCCGTTATATTAAATAAATCGTTTCAAATCTATAAATTTTCAGAAATGTGTTTTAAAACACGACGTATCGTGTTTTAAGTAAATCGAAAAAAAGCCTAATGAAATAAAACTTGAAAATAATATTTTTGTGAAGACCTACATAAATAATAAGTGAGGGAATTGAAAATGTGACCATTTACTTCAAAAACGTTTTCTTCGATTTACTGTATTGACAAACAAATTGGTGGGTAAATGTTTGCACTAATGTACATCCTTTCGATTTAATTTTTCATTTTTTTTTTATTGACAGCATTCGGTTTTAGATTTCGTTTCGACACGGTTCACGTATTAGTACAATTCAGAAAAATTCAAGGAAGTGAAATATTCGTCTTTTGATTCGATAAATTGAATGACTTCGTTTAGACACTGTTCACTCATTAGCAGAGTTCAGGAACAAGAAAATATAACATTATTCTTTCTTTACTCATCATATTAATTATCCCAAGAAATTTTTTTTTTTATACTTTCTATTTCCTGTCAATATTCTTACTATTCTTGTATCGAAAAGCGCAGACGAACGACAGGCGCACCCGGATGCAGCCGAAGGAACTCGTTGCAATGGTACGCACTTCTTTATCGACCTCCCGGCTCAAAGAGCGCAAGTCTTTTGCGTGCTCCGTTCGTGCTCACGAAGGTCATCCCGAGAACCGGAGAATCTCTTCTCCGAGCGCCAGGTCTCCGTTCCGCACCACCCAATCACAATCGCTCCGCAGAACTAGAGTTTTATTTACGACTGGATGCACGGTCCTTTAAATAGCCGCATTGTCGAAAGCACATACATCATTCACCAAAGGGCTTCGTGCATGCACGAAATAGTTATTTCACGAGACGTCGGATTTTTAAGAGCTCGCGAGTTAAGACGGGTGATTTATGAAAATGAGGCTGCGCTAGTGGCGCAGCGATACAGCCCGTTCCAGAATACTAAACACATACATCACTTACAGTCTGGATCCATAAAATGAAGCCGAGACTTTGCAACCATTCATGATACGGAATTCTTAATAGCCCGCGCTAAAGTGCGCAGTTACTGTATAGCAGAATTTTAGTGTTCGTTGCTGACGAAGGGGCATCAGCTTTCGGTTTCGCTTTCCAGTGTGTGCCTCAAGTACTGTACTCACGTTCGTAGTTGGAAACAAGAAACAGTTGTGATGTAAAACGATAGGCGATTCACAAGAATAATGGATGATGAGAAGAGGGGAAGAGAAAGAGATTCAGTAAAATGCAACATATATCCAAATATATGGAAAATAATGCTGAATTTTTATACACATGCAGAAAATTACACAAAAAACACAAAATGATTGATCAATTGTAATCAGTTTTATTTGTGTTAAGATTTAAAAAAGTTTCTGCTCAAATTATCAACGTTGATATTTAAGTCCTGTTTACGGCGATGTTTGAATCACAGCGCATTAAATAGAATTGTTTCCAATGTAGTGATGTTTTTCTTCCCACTATATATTTTACGCATGTTTCTGTGTAAGAATAAAATTGTAATTTTTCGTTTCAGACTGTACCTCACTATTCGGTTGGATGTTTTATTAACATTAAGCACTGACCTTTCCGCCGATTGCTAGATTTTCATTTATTAAACAGATGGTTACCTTTGATTAACTTAGGTTAACTTTAAGTTAATTTCTAAACACAGTGTTATTTATTTTTCGTGAACTTTCGTAAAAATTAAATTTGGCTACTAAAATGAGCTTTGACTCTCAAAATCTGCTTTTACTCTACTTAATGTCCCTTAGCCAGGGCTGCTTTGACATTAGTTTGTACTTTATTAAATTATTCATAATTACGAAAATAAATGTTTCAAAATGTAAACAAATTGAAAAGAAAAAAATGCGGAAAGAGTAACAACACTAAAGAGTTTCTACGAAATAACGCTCAGTATTGGTTCATGGCAAATACGTTGATAGATTAGAAAGTGATAAATGAATGTTGAAAAATATATAAGAAAAATGAGCATAAAAATCATAGTTAACTAGATTAACTAGCATAATTTTTTAAGAAAACAACAACAAAAATAATGAAGATAAAAAAACATTCGCGGGATCGAATTATTTCTGCAGCAGGTGGTTGCTGATAAGTGGTGCCGCCTGGAGAGCAAATGCTGTATTCATTGGCGGTAGCGAAATCCTTCAACTGGCTGCTCTTTGCGCAGTTTGTATCGCGTAAAGTCTTCGGTGTTTCCTTTTGTTAACAATTCAAGATAAAATTCTAAAATTTAGTTGTGGCATTGTGTTGAATGTGGAAAACGTTTTTGTTCCTTGTGTTGAGAAGGAAATCTTATCATAAGCACAGGTGTGTTGTCTACAGCAATTGCTGTAGACAACACATCGAATGTTCATCCGTAGAATTATCTCCGTTCAACTAAATAAGCGTAATTTATAATTCAGATTTTCCATCAATTCAGAAGATCTAATTGATTGCAACCCGAAAAATGCCGTCACAAAAGAGAATAATAAAAATAATACGAAATAAACCATCAAAGAATTTAGATACATTTGAAAAAAGTAAACAAAAGGAATTGTGAAAAATAGTTATTGAGAATAGATACAAGTTTGAAAAGTGTAGAATTGAAAGTGTAGAAAGTGTTAGTTCCAGAGGTCTTAAAAGAAGAAAGTATGAATGTCTGGATTGATTAGGAAGTTGTTGGAAGATACTAAATAATAGTTAGTAAGTGAAAAGTAAAACATACAGAAGAGAGAAAAAGTAAAAAAAAAAATAATAATAATAAAAAAAAAAAGTTGCTGCAATAGGAAGCATGATTTTATTGACTTGAACAGTAAGAGGACATGACTGAACGATTGAAGTAGGGTGCTCATATGGTATTTATTAATGGCAATATTAAATTTCTATAAACTGTGGATTTATTTTATTTAATTAACTAAATTGATATTTGTTATTCTGAAACGATATAAATTTCTCATTTATTTGTAAATGTGGATTTATTTTATTTAATTAACTAAATTGATATTTGTTATTCTGAAACGATATAAATTTCTCATTTATTTGTAAATGTGGATGTTTTGTGGCATAGCGAATGTTTCGACAAGCTTGAATAAACAATAGTTTTACATTAGTGGATTCCAATAACTAAATTATTATCGTATTATCTGTTATTACAGGTTTATTTCCAACACAATTTGAATCTACGAACGAATATAATAATGATTGTACATATTAGTTAACTATTCGTATCTCTATTTTAATTAAACCAATTTTGATCATTGATACGAGACAAATACTATCAGTCGACCAATCGAACAGCGAGTACATCCTAGTTAGGTACTTTTAATCCATTTTCATGCCAGTTAATGGTGCGATAACTGGAACTTACTGATGCTAAACTGCTTCCATAACGTTTTTCAAACCCTCTACGATTTGAAATCAGAAAACGACAATCCCCTTTTCGCTCGGGAATGGTTTCACAAATAGGAAGCGCTGGCTAAAATGGCCGAGTCGAGTGTATTTGAATGTGCTTGAGCCCCATGCGCCGGTGGCCTCGTTGCATTCCCTAACCATGCACCGAAAAGTCACTGATTTTTCATTTGATTGTTCGGTCAGTCTATATATTCCGCAATCCGATGCGTATGTAATTCCCAATTTTCGAATTGTGCTGATTAATCGATTAATCCCCCGCAGTGCGTATGCAATAATTCATGTCATGCAGACAACAGGGCGCTCGCGCGGTCTAGTCCGTTCCAATGCTGCAGAATTGACTTTGAATGCCCTATCTGCGGATAATGTGGAAAACTTTAAATCTTTCTGCATAAATGCATTTTCGAATTCACGTCATCATATTCGAGATCAGCATAGAACAGAAAGCAGGGCATTCTCAATGCAATTGGCAGAGATTAGAGAATGAATTACCTCTTGTAGAAAAAATGTAACTGAATTTCAATGTTCTATTGAAAGAAATAACGAACATTCTTCCTTTATATTAAAACACATTTATTCCACGAACAATGGAAATAAAATGTGCTCTTTACTCTCACAACATATTACCAATTGTGGAAGTATGCATTGAAAAGTCCAATAATAAAATAATATAGTAATATATGATTCTTATCAGGTCTTTTTGTTTCAACTCTTAAGATATTTTACATTTTCTCCGGGATAAAACGTCATGAAGCGTAAATAACATCCACGATACAGGTATTCAAAAAATAAAATGCCGAGCATACCTCCCAAAACATTGGGAGATGTATAAAATGCTATGTTAAGTGACTATTTTATGTTCAAGTATACGATTCAAAAGTCTGATTTCTTTGTGTAAAATTCGTGCGGAAATTGTAATTTATTATTCAACGTAAGAAAAATAACGTTTGAAATATGAATGCACATTCTGAGCATTCACATACTGAATGCAAATTCTATTAGACACTTCAATCATAAATAATTTGATGACCCCTTATATCACGACATCGTTCCTGGTTTCATAATGGTCAGTTGTGGATTTGATACATAGTTTGCATAATATTCGCCCGCACAGGGATGACCGAGGGTTAACTCGCCAGTAACCTTGCGTCTGATCGCGCGCTCTCGGTGTGCTCCACTGACTTATCAGCAGGTGGGAACGGGTGATATGAAGGTGAAAATGGCGATAAACGAATGATCGTGCATATCTCGGGCGAATGTCAGAGGAAATTGTTGGAGATTTATAATAACAGAATACATCTTTAGTAATATTTCCCGATCTTCTCCGGTAAGGTTATCGTCATAAATTAGCGCCCACGTTCGTGAAACTTACTGAAATTCAGCCTCTGTCTGAAGGCGAATTCTAGCTGTCCTGATCAGTAGTTTCCTGTAGTTCCTTTGACCAATATTATGCGAATGCTGGAGCAGTATTCTAACAAACGGGTCACGGACCGCGCGCGATCTTTTCTTCCTCTTCCTCATCCGGTTCTCTCTCCTTTCGCACACACTTACATTCACTACACAGGGAGACTGATCGGGAGCTTACAGCCTGTCCCGGCTGGACCGGTGCCCCGTTGGGGGAGATACCTGGATGGGAAAACTCATGCAAGAGTCGTTTATCGGCGCCGGATCTCGCCATTCAGTCAACATGGAATACCACCGCCTACCACGATAAAACATACATTAACGAGACTAAAGACCATAGAAGTTGACGTGCCCAGAAGTATTAATCAATCAATTCAAACTTGTGCATTGGATTCTTCCGCACCAGCATGACTAGTAACGTATATTACGGTATGTCTGGTGATAGGTGACCGTTTGGGAATCCCGGGTACTAACGGCGCGAAACGCATGGTAGTGATAAAGGTAATGACATGACAAAATAACTATGTTCAAGGAGATTTATTCCGCCTTTAATGACTTATGACTTCATTTACGAAGAATTACTCCTCGTTCAATGCTGAATAAAGGCTTGCAACATTGTTACGAGAGAAACAGAATTCCGAAAGGTAATGCAGACAGCAAAACCCTGAGACGAGGCAAAGTGTGCACGTTTACTTGAACCCCGAAATACCTACCCCTACTCCTTTACCAACATTAGTTGAGTTAAGAATAAATGATAGCAACAAGCATTGTGGACAAAATCTGATAACCAGAAATGTTCTCTCTCATGCAATAGAAACTATTTTGCATCGAAAAAAGAACTACGAAATTTGATATAAAATTCCTTGTCAAAATAACGAACTTCACCACTCCTCGCGCAACGAGCGAAGTGAGGGCTCAAGAAAACGTGCACGGACAATAGCAGACGCGTGCATGTTCCGCTCCGAATTGCAAAAGAAGATCGCGGTCTCCCGTTGGCGCGCGCGCACGCACGGTCCTACACTTCATACGTGCTTGCGGCTGTCATCACTAGAGACCGGATTTTTATGTAATTACATATTTTTTGTCTTTCTACTTATCGCTCTCAAAACTGTAATCTTGGCGAATCGTCGTCGTTCTAACACAATATCCAATTTTTTTCGTTACATATTTTTACATATTTAGCAATATATTTTGCATTCTTTATATATTTTGCTATTTTCACAAAATGTTTTTTTTATCATTTTTTTTCTATGTTACACACATTTTTTATGAAAAGAAGTATTTTAAAAAATCAGAATTTTTTCCTACATTATTACTGATTGCTGTCGAAAAGATATGCGCTACGTTAAGACGCTGTCCGATGTTCTTACAATCGGGTGCACGTGCTTCCGTTCTCTCAGTGCCGGAAGTGCGAATCAGCGACTGAAATCATGTTCACCTTTAGGTGAGAAAAGTATTACTGACGCGTATTATTATTTCGTGATCTTTAACCTTAATTTCCGAGAAACTTGGGCGATGGTCGACGTGTAACACTTTGATGAGAATGCTGCACGCTGCAGTGATTGTTTGCTGGTCGTAGATATCGCCAGTTTGTACGATGGCTTCTATTGCTTCTAGTCTGGCTGCTACACTATCGTTCTGGGTAGCAATAGAACCTTTTATTACCGAGGGGAAACTTGTATGGTGTAAAATGTGCATCAACGTGTGCTCTTCTAATGATTTTTCAAACGTCTGTTTTATTTTTGAAATTTGTTTAGAAAATTTTGATAAATGTAATTTCGTATTAAGTAAAGGTGTTTTATAATTAGTGTATTTTAATATTACATATTACATCCGATTTTACATATTTATTACATATTCTCACTGTTTTCATTACATATTTATGTGCATATTTTGACCTTTCATACTAAATATTTTTCCGGTCTCTAGTCATCACTGGCTCAACCGATCTAAGCAGCGGACATTGATTTTATTCCTTATAAATCATTACTGGACCCCGGAAGTTCGGCAAAATGCCATTTCATTTCTCCTGGCAACGATCTCAATCACGCTGAAAACATACTTGCAAGACTGGACAATATGAAGGCACGGTCGTGTTTTGTGTTTCTGTAGAAGTGGAGACTCTAGGGCCAAATAATATTAAAAATCTAAACGAAAAAGGAAGCTGATACCAGTCAAGAGTTTTTTTCTTTCATTTCGACAGGCCCTCCTCCAGGAGACACCGCCTTAAAGTAACACTGGGCGTGTGGGTGAGAAGGTTTGCGTGCTCCAATGAAGTCGAGGGTATTGCAGGATTGCAGTGGTAGCATTACTACTCAGTTGGCCAACTGACTAGCTGTGCTGCAATTAGGGCCACCCATGCTCTATTGGTCTCGATGGAGGAGCCAGACGATGGGTTGTCTCACAACGACCATTTATCCCTTTCTACAAACCTAATCCAAAACCTCTCAAATTCATATTCGATATCCTACCCATCCTCCCACCTGTGGTAGTTACTGATAGGTGGTTCCCTCACCTGTGTGTCATGGCTCTCCTTTGTTACCCACTTCTTTCATCTTTCTAGTGGGTCTGTCTTGGCCCCTTGTGTTTTCCGACCCCCATGCTATTACGTTTCGAGGGCTAGGGAGTCATTCGTTTCCCCTCCCTCTCTTTCCTCTTGCATCCTTTTTCTCTATTTTTTTACTTCTCTGCTCTCCAATGTTGTTTTTTTCGTTTTATTTCTTCTTCACTCATCCCCAACCCAATGTGTAAAGCCGAGGGCTAGAAGTGGCGCAGGGGGTATCTGTGTTTTGAACGTAGCCATGGGATACCTGGCGACCTCCCATAGTATTATGCCCTTCCTATTCATGCGGGGCACTGAATAGGTTGATAGTTAATCCCTAGCTACTCGTGGGACAGAGATGGATGTTGAAAATAAAACTGAAAATATACAAAAAATACTCAAAAAATGCATTAAAAAGCACAAAAACAGAGTCTTCAACTCAGAACACAACGAGTGAATATTTGAAACTAATAGAAACTCGCTTAAATACAGTTGCACAAACAAAAGGGCAGGAAATAATCGTGAAGATGCGATACAACCAGAAACAATTCAAGATGAGAAACGCTTACAAATTCTTCACAAAGAACTCAAGAAAGCGGAAGAGGTGATAAACTACTTACGCAATCAAATAGAGTCTTAAAGTCAAGACAAAGTATTCCTATATCACAACCAGCTGGGAGGAAGAGACAACAAGACTGGGAAACTAATTACTCAAAGTAAAAGATGTCAAAGCTACAGCAGCCATACACAAAACATTTGTCTGTGTTATTCAGTATGCGTCAAGTGCGCGGGAAATCTCCTGACATCTGCTTGCACAAAATCAAAAAACACACCAGCGAAATGTGCTAATTGCGCTGGAATCCATCCAGCAAATTACAGAGACTGCGTTATTGCCAAAGAACTGCAGAAAAGAAGAAATCAACAAAAAACAGAAACAAGAGATGCGCGGAACAAAATAGAAACAAATGATGCCGAGTACAACATATTTTATACCCAAAAGGACAACCCAAGAAATCCCTTATGATATTGCTGTTCAGGGGAATGAAATGAAACAAAACAACAATCCACTACAACCGAAACCAAATAACGACACACCAGTACAACAGACGTTACAACAGAAGATGCAGGTGATGAACCAATTTGGTGAGAGAAGGGATCATTTAGAATCCGTTGCAACAGGGAAAGGTGAAAATAACGGGTAAAAAATATCCCAGAATAGTGACATGGAATGCTAATGGCATACAAAATAAAAAATATGAACTAGAATTTTTTTTCCAAATACACAACATATAGATGTGTGCTTGATATCAGAAACTCACTTTACAAAAGGATCTTACATGAAATTAAAAGGCTTCAATATTTATCATACTGCCCATCCAAATAATGATGCGAAGGTAAGGACCGCGATTATCATCAAAGATTGTATAAATCATTATGATGATAACCCAATACAGTGTAAGGAGGTGCTGCTTACCACAGTAATGATCAAATCTACCCAACAAAATCTTAAAATGGGTGCAATATTCTTCCCACCAAGACACAATCTGAAACTTGAATATTACAAAGGAATTTTGGGACACATGAGTGAAAGGTTTATAATGGGTAGTGACATTGATGCTAAACACACTGATTTTGGAGCAAGGCTGATCACTACCAAAGGAAGCGAGAAAAAATGCCATCGGAGAAATATGATGCAATACGTATTCAGTAGGGAAGCCAACCTACTGGCCTTCTGACAGAGGCAAAATACCAAACTTACTGGACTTCATTCGAGGACAATTTCACCAAATTTTATAGATATTGTGACGTTCGTGGCCTGGCCACAAACTTACGCGACACCCACACATCTTCGACGGTGACGGAGTGATTAATAACATCGGAAGAGCAGCACGGAAGAGAAAAGGCGCGACCTGTCGGTGGCGGCCAGAAGCAGCGGCGGGGTAATTTCGACGGAGGGGCGGCGCGCATAGGGGTTCTATGACGTCAGGGCCGCATTTATACAGCGGAGCGGCGAAAAGCTTTCTTCTCTGTTAATCCGACGACACGGGCGAAAGCACTAGTTCTATGAGTCTGGTAGCGTAGGCGAACGCGTAAGTTCTCTACGAATTTGGTAGTGAAAGTGAATAATTGAGTGGTGTGAGCGTGGAGGATTAGTTGGTATAGGAATGTGATTGCAATACGAACATATTGGTAATCCGCTGCAAGCTCGTTAGAAAGAAAGCGGTCAGAGCGAAGTAAGAACAGTAAACGTTTTTTTTTCAAGAGTGCTCATTTCGTGCAGAGGACAGTTTTGTGAAATCCAGTGGAGACTGCGTGTATTAGCGCTGCAGCCATCCGAAGTGCAGCTGCGACGCCCAGTGTAGTAACGCTAAGATCCGATTTTGCGACGCGCCAGAGACTTGGAGCGCGGGCATACACGTTCGTGGCGAGGACGAAAAAAAGAGAAGAGGGGAGCCGGGAGCGGATGAAGTGTACGAGAGAAGGGCCTGGTTTGACCGAACGCGTGACGGACAAGTGAAGCGTACGAGAGAAGCTGGAGTGACGTCGCTGCGACACCGGGCAGCGGGAGTGCCAAGGTAGCCTTCGAGCGAACTGGAGAGCGCCGTAAAGGTAACCGAACTTGCGACTTTTCGTGCGAAGATTGGTGCGGACCAGAAAGTGGATAACGGCAAATTTGCGTGGTAGTTCATGTGAGAAACTCCCTAAATTCAGTATAGAAAGACTGTCACCTTTTAAACAAATTCGTGGAGGTTTAAATTCTGCTAAAAGTATGCCTTGTTTGATTTTGCCAAAGGCCAAAACCTTGTACAATTCTACGGCAATGTTATGTAACTAACTGGCTTCATTCTGTGTTATTGGGGAAAGATTAAGTTGTTCCACTATTGGATGAATGTGTATATTCTTTTTTATGATTTAAATTGTACGTATTATAGTAGATTTCCATGTTACTTTGTTACATCACTTTCTCATACCCCAAAAGATCCTGCCCCCTGAGATATTTAAGCTCGAAAGAGCATTCTATCAGGGCGTTTCCACGAGTGGAGGCGTTACAATATAGACGAAAGTTTTGATTTAAATTCTGACCATTTGGCTGTTATCTTAACACTGAGTGAAAGAATAATAAAAAAAAGCAAGACCAAAAGTTTCAAAATTGATTTACAAAACGAAATCAATTTGAATGTCAATCTAAAAACAAATAAACAATTAAATATAGAAGTAGAAAAATTTACTAGACTTTTGCAAATAACTGCATTTAACAACACCAGAGAAATAAAACGTACCACAAAAGGATTTAATAATCCAGCTGAAATATGAAACTTAGTAAGAGAAAAAAGGACAGCGAGACGAAAGTGGCAGTAAACATGACACCCAGCGAATAAGACTGCCCTCAACAATAAGGCTCAAAAACTGAAAAGAGAAATTCGTAAGTTAAAAGACGAAAGTATCAAAGCTTACCTTACAAATGTAACAGCTGATGAAGATACTGATTACTCGCTGTGGAAAGCCTCTAAACGAATCAAAAGGCCAATCACGTCAGTCCCTCCAATAAGTAAAGGCCAACGAAAGGTGAGCAAGAGATAATAAACAACAAGCAGATCTATTTGCAGAACAGCTAGTAGATGACTTTACGCCAAAAGATTTGCAGAGCAATAATAACACACTTTAAGTAAATAATACTAAAGCATGAACGATAACTCCGGTTACTCTAAAAGAAGTCGCTGATGAGATTATGACCCATCGAAGTTCAAAGAAGTCCCCGGATTTGATTTGATTATAGGACAAATATTGACACAGTTGCCACAAAAAGGGATAGCCATGTTGACATACCTATATAATGCCGCTTTTAGACTGAAATATTTTCCTGCAAGCTGGAAAGTGGCTGAAATTATTATGATACCCAAGCTAGGCAAACCACATCACAAAGTGGAATCATATAGACCGATTTCGCTTTTAGCAGTAATTTTAAAATTATGTGAAAAACCTCTCCTTAATATGTTAAAGCCAAATTATACAAAATGCTAATTTGAGTCCTGACCATCAGTTTGGCTTTAGACAAAGACACTCTACAATATACCTAGTGCACCGAATTATAGATGTAATTGAAAGGGCCTTAGAAGGGAAACAAGTCTGTTCTGTGTCGTTCTTGGCTTCTGCGAAACCCTTCGACATGGTTTGGCACAACGTGTTACTGCATAAATTAAATAAAATGCTACCCTAACAATATCTCACATCATATCGTTCAGAGAACGTTCAGAACAAAGCAAGAAGATGCTTACTTTGACCTGAAGGATATCCAAGCAGTGTGTCACAGGGTAGTGTTCTTGGACCTGTTTTGTATTTATTATACACCAGTGATATACCAATTCTAGAACAAGGAAAATTAGCCACTTTTGCTGACGACACAGCTTTGATAATAACAGCACGAGACGAGATTAGCTCTACCCGACGGCTACAAGAAGCTAGTAAGGCCGTTTATAACTGGACAAAAATATGTAAAATAAAGATACGATGAAATGAAAGATATGATAAAATGAAGAAAAATCAGTTCACGTCAATTATACCAATAGAAAATGAAACAATTTACCACCACTGAATGTAAACGGAAAGATAGTTCCTTATGAAAATAAAGGTAAATACTTGGGTATGACATTGGAGACTCAACTGAAATGGAAAGAACATGTCAAGAAAAAAAGGAAGAACTCCATATAAAATTTTGTCAATATAAATGGTTAATAGGAATATAATCCAGCTTATCCTTATATAATAAAACATTAATATGTAATCAGATACTTAAACCCGTATAGCTATATGGAATTGAGCAGGGGATGTGCGAAAGATAGCAATAGCAAAATAATATAAACTTACCAAAACAAAATTCTGCGAGAAATGGTGAAAGCATTTCTTAATGCTTAAATCCAGGAGGATCTTCGAATACCAACAATTAAAGAAGAAATTAAAAGGTTCGCCAAGAAGCATGAAGAAAGGCTTCGCCTACTGAAAATGTAGAAATTCTTTAACTGCTGGAAAACCAACACCTGTTCCGAAGATTGAAGAGGGCCAAACCATTTGAACTTGTGTTGTGTTGTCATCATACCAGAACATTGTATAAGTGATAGTGCCTGTTTAAACAACCGGACTAACTAAACGATGTCCCTGGACTGAATATAGCTGATATGTAGTTTAGAATTAAGATATATCAAAGAAAAGTTGATGGTTGGTCTTTCCAGATCAGTTGTAACATATAAACACAATCGAGTTAATAAAAAAACCGACAGCTTTGTTTGCTCGGAGTAGAAATCCCATCCTAATTTTGACTGTGGCCTCCGATCCCTTTTGAGGTCAGAGTTCTGTATTTGAAAAACCCTTCTCAGTACTGGAAATTACGCAAGTGCGAAGAACGATAACATTCAATTTTCACTGGTGACATTTCAAATCACAAAAGGGAGTCCAAAAAGGCATCCAAGGGCGTAGCGAATAAAACAAATTCGTACCAGGTGGTCATGTGAACCAAGATTACAAAGAAAAGATCGTTTCCTCACACGTGAGTGTTAATATAAATTTACAGTTGAAATAAAAACGTGGATTATTTTATGTCTTCTTGACTGTGCGGGTGGCGCAGCGAAGTTGGCTAATAATAGTATATAATACCGGAGGCGGAGCACCGCGTGGTCACTGCCCTGAAGAAGCCTGCGATATCACAGGCGAAACGTCGGCTCCTCAGCCAACAACACCTCAACGGACAACTCACCCGGACAGCCAAGAAGAGATGGACTTGATCCGCGGAAGCTTGCGTTTACATGGATCATATTAATTATTCATTTTTTACAATAATTTCTTTTAAATGTGATTTTTATTGTTTTCATGCCTTTTGCACCCCGACTTAAGCCAAAATAAATGCCTTTCTGCATGCCTATTCTAGAGAAAATAAATGCCTTTTTGCACACACTTTTTTTTTTTTTTTTTTTTTTTTCGTAGGGCTTTTATCCAGCTGACAGCCGGTTGCCCTTTACGTCCCGAAGAGACGCATATTCGACCATACACAAACACTCTTGCGGGGTCCTCTGATCTGGAGTCAGCAGAACGCGAGGCCCTCCGCGACAACACACACAAAGTCAAGGGACAAACAGCCATGCCCAAGGCGGGACTCGAACCCGCGACCCTTCGGACCGAAGCGCTTGAAATCGGTACTCGCTCTTAGCCACCTCGGCCATCCAGGTCGGCTTGCACACTTATTTTCGGTAAAATAAATGCCTAATAAAAGCGAAAATTGGACCTTAACAAAAAAGATAAAATGAGCTTGCAGTGTGCTGAAATGCGATTCTTACGATCAAATTGCTGGGTACATATTGATCGATAGGAAAAGAAATACTGATATCTGAAAGGAACTTAACATATCCAGCTTGCAAAACAGAATAGAGGAATATATTAATGCCCAGTAACAACATATCGTGAGAATGGATAAAAACATGTTGCCCAGGCGAATCCTATCGTACAACCCAACACGAAGAAGAATCCACGGGCGCCTGATGACAAGATGGATAGAAAGATTGAACCAACGAGTCGTGTCAGGCGAAAGCCTAATTACTTGATGAGAAGAAGAAGAAGATGACTATTGCTGAATATATCATAATATTTACGTTGCCTTGTCTTTGTCAATGAAGTTTCGTAAAAAATACCTATCATTGCGTCACTTGGTCGCTTATTAAGTACAGAAAAAAAGGAAATACGTATACACAGTGAAAAAGTTTGTGTCGTTGGAAAACATTAGATACGTGATGGTAAATAATTTGTCATGCAATACAGACTTTTGATAATGGCTTCACAATTCATAAGGTCACATTCACTCATCAGAGATTTCATATTTTGTTTTCTAGACCTGCCGGGGATAAGACACAAAGAAAAATTTGATTATTTGATGTTCCTATAATACTGTACAAAAACCAGACAATATTAGGGCCCGAAATATTCATAAATCATTATGTCCTCCAAAAACTGCATCACAATACTATGTATGACGTGGCAAATGTTCGAAACATTGTTTCATAAAATGAGGAATCATGTTCTAAGAGTTTTTCCCTCAGATAACGACGTTTGCTTTTCGACTTACATAATGTCACGTGTAAAGAGTGTAAGATTGCAGACGATAGCAAATAGAATTAACGTGTTTCAAAGTATGTCACCTTGCGGGTCTGATAAACGCTCTCACATTATCAAATATTTGGCCCGCACTTCCATGTATCTCGGCAAAATGGTAAGTGAAGTGATTGCTTCTCAACACGTTACATATTCATCCAAATTCCTAATTCTTAAACAATGGAAGTAGATCATAAATCCGTATTTTAAACCTGTATATAAGTAAAAGGAGATAAAAGTATGCGATATTTTAAATTAGCCTGTGACGCCTTCACGGCCAAATGGAATTACCTGACGAGGTCTACATAGAGTGATACGAAGAATGATGAACCATGCAACTACTCAGACAAATGTATGAGCTCTAACCTCCCGAATGATCTCCCGTCACATGTGTAGTGCATTCAAGTGTCAGTGGCTGTAAGGGGTAAAGACAGAACAATAAATAAGAAGGCAAGCCTGCGCACGGTCCGTGGCCCGTTTGTTAGGGTTCTTCGGCATACGCCTGGTAATGATAGCAGAAATCACGGAAAACTACCGTTTAGGGCTGCTAGCCGCTAGAATTCTCCTCCTGTCAGCGGCTGAATTCAACTTAGCTATTTACATAGCTGGTATCGAAAACCCTGCCACCGTCGGGCCTCGAACCCTTGGGCCTCCCGATCAGTGGCACTGCAGTGACATCAGGTAATGCAGTGAACCACCTCGGTCGGTTCGCTCACGATTACTTTCTCTATTAGAATGCTGCAACAAACAGCTGTCAAGATTTGCAGCGTCATTTTGAGGAATCTGATAAAAAAAGTGTTTTTTAAACGTCTCCCTGCCAATGAACTACCTTAAAACTTTCACAGGATATTCTCTAAAATACTGTGACGGTGCCGGCTGCCAATATATATTCTCCGTTCACTCCTGCTATACTCGAGGCCCTGCGAATTTCAAACCGTTCTTTTAATTTGCGGGGGGGGGGGGTCTTTGCATGAAACCCTACACCCATTTTCAAAATTTTCACATAAATATCTCGACATTTTTTCTTTAAATTTCTTGCTTATAAAGAACAAATTACGCCTATAAAAATGACATAGGTCCGATTTTCATGTGTTTCAAATATGGAACATTGGTAATTTTTCGAACAAATTGCACGTTGATATTCACGTTAGTGGTATTATAATTCGCTTATTGTAAACAAAAAGTATTCAAATAATATCTTATGAAGTTTCTCGAAATCTCAAAATATGTGTAAATATCTCTCTTCCTTTCCAAACAATACGAGACCTACCAATTGTAAGTACTCGTACATGAGTGATTTTCGTTGCCTTCTAATTAACAGGACGAGGTTCGATTCCAAGGATTCTCGAGGCTAAATTATATTTCTTTGAATTTTTCGTGGAATAGAGTAATGTATGCACATAAATATGGCACAAGACCGATGTTTATTAAAAACTCTCAACTTTCAAAAAATTGAAATCTTCGAAAATTGCAAAATAGAATCTCTCTGGACACTTTTCTGAAAAGATTTTTTTTCAAGGGCTGACTCAAGAAATATTAGAATTTGCTACTTTATCGAACTTAACGAAAACCGTCACTAATAATTCAAGAAATTATGTATTGTTGTAGCTAGTTTGGATCTTTTAAAACATTATTTTTTACATTCTAGTTGTTACGTACTCGAAGTAGTTCTATAATCTCTTTATTACTGTGCATTTTTGAATGTTTTTCTTCTGTTCATCCACTGAATGTGAACATAATTTATTATGCATATTTACATAAAACCCTATGAATTTTTTTTTCTAATTTTGTTTTTGTTATGCTAAGGAACATAAATGCATATGCAGAGGAGTAACGCCTGATAAGAGACGCCATTGCGATAGAACACGTGAAGTTCATTAGGGTCAGGTAATTTGTTTCTATGTGGCAAAATTTGCCACTACGTACTGGTAGTCGAAGTTTCTACAATACGATAAACGGATATTCCACACAAACAAAGCAAAATGACAATTAATATTTCAGTTTTCAGTGAGACAAGCCAACGCATGATGGCAAGTCATTATCTTCCCCAAGGGTATATATGAAGGACACAAAACTCTCTTAGCTGATGGTTCTTCTTTATTTGATGAAGGAAAATGAAACATTTAGGTACAGACAAAAGTTAAGTGCAGGATTCTCAAGTCGAAGAGAAAGATGATTTGGAATGGAATGGAATGCGCAAAAAACAAACATTCCTCAGGGAGAAGTAACAAGACAATTCCCCAAACTCCCAAACTCCCCAAATATGGAAGTTTTGAATGGTGGATTGGAAAACTCTTCGTCACCACCATGTTACAAGAAATATATTCTTAATTCTTATTATATTCGCAAGTTGGTGAAATGTAATTTAGATTCTTACATAGGAAAAATTAAAAGTTGAAACAATACGAAAACCATTTCCACAAAAGAAATATATATTAAATACTAGAACTTTTCACATGTCACTAATACGCCGAAGAGTTATCTAAATAGCTTGTAGAAATGTGAATGTAATGTTTCAAGGTATTTGATTTTCGATCAAGTATTACGTGAATCATTTAAATGGCAGATTTAAATGATCAATGTTTGGGGATTATGGCTTTTTCTTTATTTCAGCGTTATTCACATAATTCTTTACAGATCAAAATTCTGGAATCAGAATTCATAATTGAATTCTTCACAGATCTATCGATCATTTAGAGTTAAAGAGCATGGAGTCTGGTAGTTTTTCCCATATACGTAATTGACCGTTTCCTTACCTCTCAGGGGTCGACCCTTTTGTTACTTTCCGGCTTCTTTAATATGAAATGTGATAAAAATATGGTACTAACTCCCGGAAACGGGTGAGTGTGTTTTGTAGGTACTGACATTTTTAAGGATCTTCAGGGTACACCTCAACATGTTTAATCGAAATGTCCTTTATCCAACTCGTAAAATATTCGTAAAATGTCTGCGATTTCATTTCGGATTCATGAACTGAATAACAAAACGAATCACGTTTTACTTTTATCGAGTCGTCGAATTTTGCGGAGGTTGATTTCGAACGATCTATTTTCGGGCAAACTCTAAATGAAATATGGAAGAAAAAATAATAATTAAAAGTTTTGGAGAAATTACAAGAATAGACAGAACATCGAAGATATACTAGTAATTATTAATATATTATAAGGTAAATAATTATAGAAACAAAAAATTAGAAGTAGGTATTCTTCTTCTTTTATGCAGCCGACAGACAGCCAAACAGACAGACAATCACACACTAGACACCTACACACTTGCGGGTTCGTCTGATCTGCGGTCAGCAAGGCGCTGCACGACAACACGTAGTATATGAGAGGCAAGGGACAAACAACCATGTCCCCAAGGCGGGTGTCGAACCCGCGATCTTTCGGACCGAAGCGTTGAGTCGGTACCTCCTCAGATCCACCTCGGTCATCCATTGATATTAATAAGTAATAATTAAAATCGCCATTTTTTCGTAGAATTACAGTACGCTCTCTATACTACGAACGCGGTGCACGAGAAAACATAAAAGGCTAATATAATTCATGTCTGACAAATACTGGTATCGTCAAATATTACTATTGGCATAGTAATTGATTAGCGTTATTGAATTGTAGGGATAGAAAGATTAACTAACTCCATTTGTTTATCAATTGTTGTAATGGTTGCACTGCATTACCAGCAATGAGTAAAAAATTCATGTAATACGCATGATAAGGAAATGAATACAAATAAATAATATTCCTATATTTTTATTTCCGATTTATAACATTCCAAATTTGTTATTTAATTTAGTCATTAGTGTACTTTATATTAAAAAACTTCGATATTATTACACTTAGATTGATGATTATATATTTAATAAGCATTCGTTCTTTATCATTTTAGTAGAATATGAAAAATGTTTATGAGGATCAAATGATGATTAACAAACCACCACTATCTACTCGATTATAAATGTTTTATGATGAGATTAAAGTGCATAAATATTACTATCTTATTTGACGACACGTTTCTGTTTTCTTTTATCCTCGTGAAAATTAAAGAAAAGAAATTCGAGACGTTGGTAAGTGAAAGGATATAATATATATGTAGCAGTGTTCTAAACAGATATGAATGCTCAATGAGTGTTTAAACAATGGAAGTCCTGAAGCACTTCTGCTTTCGGAGAAAAACTTCATGTTTGCTGCATGGGACGATTAGGCAAATTTATACTCATACCATGAAATATATAGTATCATGTGAAGTAAAAAACAGTATATGAAACACAATGCATACAATTTCGCGTAATTACAACGCCCTCCTTGTCTCATAAATAAATAATTAGCAAACTCTCAGACTTTTACATGTGACGAAGGCCTGTACTCACATGAACCCACCAACGTACGGATGAGAAACACAACCATGAGTGGGACTCCCGGTTAAAAGACAACGACAAAGTGAATAATGCAGTGTTGTATAGTCGACACACACAGAACAGCAAAATACACCGGACAAAAGAGAATACAACAGGGACACCTCGAAAAAGATAACTGCGCGCGTGGAAAGGGTCCAAAGAGCTGGAGCAGTGGAGTGTGCGAAATACAGGTTCCGCGGGTAAAGAAACGACGCCCTCCGCCCTTCGCGGCCGGCAAGGGCCGACCGTCGCGCGCCAGTCGCCCTCACGTGTGCCGCTAAGGGCGGCCGAAGGTCGCGCAAGTGCACGCAGCCTACCTGACGAGGACGCGGCTGCTTTCAGCTTCGGACTCATCGCGCACAGCTCGCTTTGTTTCGTTTTCGGAGTGAGCAGCATCTGTGTGAGTGCCCATTGAAATGGAACCGCGTTCTACATCTTCGGTAAAAGGCAATGACGTGCTGGATAAGCAAGGCCCGGTTCCTAAAAAGTTGGGGTTAGTGTTGAATACAAATATTGTCCACTGGAGAGATTTCAAATCTAGTGGCGTAGCTTAGTGGGGGCGACAGGGGCGATTCGCCCCGGGCGGCACTTTTAGGAGGTTGCAAAATTTCACAATCTGGCATCTTGTGATGTCATATCTCGACTGACAACACCGTCTGCACTGACTTGTAGGGATTCTTTTTACTTTCTCGTATACGTACGTATATACGGAGTAATATAAGGAGTACAGAGAAAGTTATGTAATGCTGCGCGAAAAAACGGCGAATTTTCGACAGAAAAAAAATTCATTGCTGAAAATAAGAAAGTGGATAAATCCAGTTGCTAAATTAAGAGAAAAAAACCTCTAACACGTGGTGTAGCCAGAATCCCAGTTTTGTGGTTCCTTGATGCCGAAAAATCAATTGTACGCAAAACGCGCGTCCGTCCGTCCGTCCGTCCGTCCGTCCGTCCGTCCGTCCGTCCGTCCGTCCGTCCGTCCGTCTGTCTGTCAACACTACTAACGCCTAAACCATCCGTTCGATCTTTTCCAAATTGAAGAATCCCCAGTCGATCTTGCTCTAGTTGAAGCTTTGACATTTTGAAATACATTCTTTAATGTTTGAGGGTACATTACATGAAACCCCCTGGACATTTTCAAAATTTTCTCAAAAACGACTCCAAATTTTCTTTTAATTCCTTATAAGAGAGTAAAATACACTTCTAAAGGTGGCAAAGGTCCGATTTTCACAGTTAACTCTGAATTTTCGAAAATTGTAAAAGTTTGAATTTTTCGGCGTCTTCCTACAACTATAAAATTGAAGATAGAGATTCTTCCTTCAAATAAAATTTGTTGCCCATATATAGTTCTTTCATTAAGATCATGTAGGCGTTTTTGAAAATTTTAGTAGTTTTCGTGCAAATGTGCATGCAATATTTGAAATTTTAAAAGATTACAAAAACAAGATTTTCTCAAAAACGGCTCCAAATTTTTTCTTTAAAGTTTTGGTAGGGTTAGTGCCAAACGAACCCCATACCATATTTCTCTATTCTTTTATTTTTTCAAAAAGTTCAAAAATGAAATTTTTTGACTTGTCTATCACGTCGGTAATATTTACATTAAAAGCGATTTCTTCACATTATAACATGTATGAGCACATGTGCTTTAAATAGTAATAAATAGTTTTTCTCGAAAACTCAAGTTTTCTGTGAAAATGAGCTGAAAATTCCGCATTTTCAGAAACGCTCAAACGCCACTTTCTCAAAAATGACTCTGAATTTTTTCTCCAAATTTTTCCAATAGATAGTGCTAATTGTACTGTTTAATATGACGTTAAGTTCATTTTGGGTATTTTTTTGTTTTTTCAAAAAAATACAGAAATGTATTTTTTTTTTAATATCTCTCACGCCGTTAATATGCACATTTCAATCAATTTGTATGCATTACTACAATTATGAGAGGAAGTGATTCAAATGACTTCAATTGAAGTTTTTCGAAAACTAAATAGGTTACTGTGAAAAAGAGCTTCAAATTTCGCATTTATAGTAATACTTAATCGCTGTTTTTTAAAACCGGCTTCAAAATTTTGAATGAAAATTTCTAGTTTGGACGAGGTTTTACTCTTCTTTAATATTATTGAAATCAAATTTCGGTTCTACTATTAAGAAACAGAAAAGTTGAGAAAATGTCAAGAAAATGTATTTTCGGTGACGATAAATGGTAGCTGGGCAGAGAATGGAGCCTCAGTGTTGTTTCCGTGATGTTGGCCAAAAATATTGGAGGAATTTTGTTGGTGTCTTGTATCTGCTCACTGATATTTTCTTTTAATTAATTGAATCTATTATCTTCTTGTTTAGACGTTGAGTTACTTAATGCGTTGAATCCGTTACCTACTGGTACATTGTACACGTAGTCTGAATGTTGTTCTTGGACAGATGACGCACTATCGTAACTGGTACCCGCACTCTTTCTTTTTGGGCCTTGAAGGTTTGAATTGCCACCCACTGACATTTTATTCTGTATTCCGTTGCCCGTTGACTGGTGGAACAGCCCATCGGGTTCTGTTGCGGTGTTGAAGGCTGCTGCGTGGTCGCCGACAGCACTGCTACGCAGGTCGGGAGCTGGCAATGGCGACACGTCCATGACTTCGCCGTCTGCTGCGATTTGGTGTAATGAAGGCACTGTTCTGTTGATTGCTATCGGAATTATTGACTGCAATTAGGGCTTGGCTGATAGCCTGCCCTGATGATGAGGGTATGTCATAAGACACAGAAAAAAACTCGTTTTGATTTTTTTATTGATTTTTTTCGTATTTCCGGGCGCGCCAACTGCTTTGGTCATTAGTCCCGTTAGCGTAGTGCATGTTTTCTCTGGAGATGGCGTTAATGTTCCCCCGCTGGATGACGAGATCCGGCGCCGACCTACCGTCGGCTAGTGGGGTTTCCCCCTAACCAGGACCCTCCCACCAACGGGGCACCGCCCCAGCCGGGGCAAGCTCTTAGCTCCCGACCGGTCTCCCGGAATATGTGGTAGTGTAGTGAATGTTAGTGTAAGTGTGTGTGTGTATAAGGGTAGAGGATAGGACAAGGAAGAAGGACAGATCGCGTGCGGTCCGTGGCCCGTTTTTTAGGGTACTGCTCCGGCATTCGCCTGGTATTGATCGGAGAAACCACGGAAAACTACCGATCAGAGAAGCCGGCCTCTATAATTCTCCTCCAGACAGCGACGGAATTCGACCTAGCTGAAAAGCTAGTGTCGAAAATCCTGCCGCCGTCAGGACTCAAACCTAGAACCTCCAGGTCAGAGGCGCTGCAGTGACATCAATTGATGCACTGAGCTACCGCTCCCGGTAAAAACTCGTGAACATTATTAAATAGAACTTTCACTTGGAACTAAAACGATACGGAGCTCCCCTCTAGCGATCTGCTCGGGCCGGAGACACTTTCGCGAATACATCCCTTTGATGTGCTCGTAGATACGGAACGCTGAGTTTTGCAAGAACCACGCGAGGCAATGTGTTCCTCAAAGCAAATGTGGCGTCCACATTTGCTCTAAGCGGCCTTAAGCGACGTTTACACATCTAGCTGATATGAGGACAGCTAGCTGACAGTGCGCAAGACAGCCGCTGACTTCCCCACAGTCTTCGAAGAACTGGACTCGTGAAAACACACGAGGAGAGACAAGCTGCCCTCGGCGACAGTGCGCTCTCCTGGCTCTAGGCACGGTGCGAAAGAAAATGGCGCCGCACGATGACGAGAGTTGTTAAATACTCAGCGTGTGCGACTGAAAAATTTCGTGCAATTATGAAGTTATATTAAATAAAAATATGCATTCAACAGTCGGTTGAAGAGAAAACAATAATTCATTTCAAAGATTTACTTGTTTAGAACTGAAAGCAAGCGTAATGAATGTTGACATAACTTCACTTTATTGACTTATTTTATCTTATGAATCACATTCAACTTTATTGATATTTCAAATGTTCCCTATGTACTACATTATTACACGTTTCCTTATAGTTGCATTTTTGTCATGTGAACGGCTATATCCCTAAAAACATTCATTTTCTTCCTATTAATCGAGATGACACTGTACCTCCTACCACTTTGCAATTTGCTACAAAAATATTCTGAAACCTATTAGTATACGAGTATAAAAAATCTGCCAAAAATTATTATTTGAACTAAACTAATGCGTTTCCGATTACTTTGGAAACCACACACAATGAAATTAAAACACAGTGCCACTCATTACAAGTGAGAGACCACACACGATTTTTTTCATAGACATGAAATGAAATAGATTAAATGAATAAACGGAAGTACTGTAAGGCGCTCCAGAAAGTACTTACCAAAATATACAGGTCCATATTGATCAGTGTAAGAACAAAACTAAATGTCTGTTATTCGCTAAAGTAAAAGCAATAAATCAAATATTTTTGTGAAGAATGACTGCAATAACAATTTTGAGAATATGCACGTTAGTGCGACTTCACTTTTAATTCACTTCCAGATTCGAAAACGCGCCATTTTTTATTTCTGCCTATAGGCGAGTTTATATGTCGGGAAGATTTTCAGACCATTTCGAATATTTATTGATGGTAGTTCGAAAGTGTAATGTTCTAAACTTATCTCAGCAAAATATAACAAATACTTAAATGAATATGTTCAGTTATAATTTTTATTCTGACTAATATATACTTTTGTTCATGGAATTATTATGATTTTGTAAAGAAATGACTCTCTTAATCAAGAGTTATTTTGTAAAACGACATCTGCGGGATTATCATGGTAGAATTGGGAATAATAATTTTAATGTGAATGTTGTGGTAGTGTGCTATATTTAAAAAATGTCTATTTTTCCAAGGAGGAAAGGTATTCACCAATTTGTCGGCGAGGGAATGGGCCTTTTCCCGGACCCAGTAAAACATCTGAAGTAGTTTACATGTGGTGAAAAATGATTTAAATGCATAAATGCATTCTTCACTGGTAACTACAAGTTGGAGGTACGACATACAAGATGGCGCCATCTTAGGACCTACCACGTGTTTAATCTGTTACTTGGAGCCACTGATGATGGAATGAAGTCTCGAAAAACGAGTATGGCTGAATGTTCTGTTTATTAAAATTCATATTATAATAATCTAGTAGTGGTTGATACCGTTTCTATCCTGAATCAATAATCATGGAGTACCACAATATTTCTGCTGCCACTACAGAATCTACTGGAATGTAAACATCAGTTCCTCCCACGTGAAGAAAGGTGCTAAACTTTCCCCTGGAGTTGCAATGGGCAATAGGAATGCCGTTTATCAGCATGTTCGTGAGCAGTTCGAAAATTCCTAAGTTACATTTCACTATTTAGAACAGCATGCAGAGCCGAAGCGCTCATAGGTAGAACGGGTTAACAGGGATAGGCCAAAGATATATCAATGGTTTCTGCAACACATTTTCTATCCCCTCAAAACCTTGGCGTATTATTATCATGACAATCAGTATTGGTATGGCGACTGACGATATAAATAACTGCCTTAAGGATTGAAATTTGGAAAGGAAGAAGTAACAGAGGCGATGTCTGGAAACTGTCAAATTACAACAGTGACAGAGTACAACTATCTATGGTAAATGAGCGGTGCAATACGAATATACAAGAAGTTTATTCACATTTCAATAGTTCTTGTTCAAAGAATTGCTGTTGATAAACTGTTCAATAACCAGCTTCAGAAGTTCTTGATCTGCGATCTAGATCAGTATTTATTGTCCTTATTTACTGGTTTAAGGAAAGATATCAAAACCACTCTCTATAAAACATTCAAACTAATAATAAACAAATGTCCAAGTTCAACACGTCATCAATGACAGGTTTTTATTGAATAGGACTTTTTGAGTATGTACTCGACAATTACGTTGACTTCATATCAAAATATCAAACATAATCAGTAGTTTATGGCTACCTCGATATGCTTAGCAAATTAAAAGGTCTACAAATCTTGTGAACGTAGTGTTTGACGACACAATGACGCATACGACGTCCAAAGAAAATTTTCTCGCTAATACGAATAACAAAAGTTGGTTAATAGTAAAGGTGATTACCGATTACAAAGCTTTATCGGCAGGAAGGTCATGCAAACAAGCCTAGGAAGACGCAGGCACCCCGGTATAAACAAAGTTTTGTCCTTAGATCCAACAAATAAACTCATGATTGTAATTGGTGAGGATGTAGTAGATCTGTTGGTAAAATTGAGAGCTCTGCAAGCAAGCAAATTTGTTCGTTTTGAATCCCGAGAAAGAGTTATTTTACTCACATTTTCCCGTTTGCAGCTGTAGGCGAAACAATTGTCGATAACTTCTTAATTAATTTTCTTATATGCAATGAGTGTTTTCGAAACCATTACAATGAGAAGAGTCTGACTTTACTCAACCAGTTGAGATATTTCAGCTAAATCTGCTATCAGGTACAATGCAATCACTACTGCATTATCACCATTTGCATCTGTAGCACAGCAATACTTTTTCAGAGTTTATCATCAGGGTCAGTAGTGACTAAATGTCGAAAAGAATCCAGAAGAGTGGTGATGGAAAAGAACGAAAAATGATCTTCCGTCCGTGACAATGAATTGTTACCACCTTCTCCGCCATCTTTCTTGAAGTTTGTTTTCTTGAAATGCACCAAAAACAACAAAAAATGGACTGCAAGAAGGCAGGGATTAATGCTCTCACTTGTGTCTCCACTGCAAAAAGAGTTGCGACAATACGATATGTATTTGTTATTGCACTAAAAATGACCAGAAAGACGAGTTACGAGCTGGAACAAGACAAGAGGAAGCCATTAAACCTGACGAACAAATGGAAGAAGACCTGAATATTCTACAAGATATTACATAATAGCAATCATTAGAAACGATACCTGTATAAGGAACAAGAATGACAGTAAGAAAAGACCCGGTAATGACATTTGTATGTAGGAGATGTCTATGAAACTCAGGGCTTTCGAAAACTCCGCGTCGGCGAAGATGTGGACAAACGTCTTGCAAAATATTAATTTTCCTTTTCACATTACCTACATCCTATGAATTGTCTAATTTTCTTTTTCCAATGAATACGGAAAATTACTCACAAGGCACACATTATAGCAGATTGTGCCATTTTGACAGTAACATCCAGGCATGTTTCGCACACTAACCCATTAATCCTAGAAAACATCTCGAATACATAAAATCATTGGCGACCGGTACGGAATTCTATTGGTGATGCAACATCAACAAATTAGTGTTGCAACATCAATAAAAAAAACATCGATGTTACGAATTATCGGTGTTCAAAATTAAAACATCGATGTTAATGAAACATCGATAAAAAACATGTTTTTAAATATCGTAACGCTGTTTTAAAACTGATTTAGTAATCTCACGACGCATTTCTTGCGTAAACTCACGACGCAACGCGTCTCCTAACCCCTTCTTGGGTGTTGAGCGCTACTGGAGTAATCATCCGTTACTTTCTACAATCATCCGTAATCCTCCGTTACTGTAGATATTTCTGTCCGTCACGTCTCGTCGCGGTCTGTTGTCAAGAGGACTGCCAGGTAGCATCTCCGCGTACGCGCCTCCCACCACGCGCTCCTGCGTCACTACCCAGCGGCCAGAATTGAGAAGGAATAAGGATAGGGGCAGAGTTTAGGACACTCCACAGGGGTTGGACTAGCCCTTGTGAAGCAGCCAAACTAGTTTTGTTGGAACAAATTCCACATGAGATTCGACGGGAATCGAACCCGGACATCCTTGGTGAAAGGCGAGCGACTTTGCTCTGCGCCACGAGATGGCCCGAATTGTCTAATTTTTGTCTCTAAAATAAAATTCGTTGGCAACAAAATTAAATTTTACAATGACCGCGAACATTCATTTATAATGAACATTAAACTGAAAACAAACCAAAAGTAATAAAAACAAATAAAAATCCTCAGTCTGAAAGCCTGAGCGCACACAGTAATCTCAAGAAGTCACAGCTTCCTGAGTTCGCTGAAGAAGGGTACAGGAAGAAGGTAGGCCTTACGCCCACAGCGTTCGCTGCCTCTCCATGTGCAAAACAAAAGGAAAGATGTACGAAATACCAGAGCATCGGAGTCAACCTGAGTGACAGGTAGCCAGATCGATGAAGATAGTGCTATTAGTACACTCTATCAAACAGAAAACTACTGTGCCAGTTTGATTTTGGCTTCGTCTCATCCACAAGAGACACATACAAACCAACACAGCATTCTTTATACAGCGTTAAATAGGCAGAGACGGTGCCAATCCGTAGGTCGCTCAGCGGTTAAGAAAGAGGCCGCCAGATAGTACTCCGCCCTGGGTCAATGAAGAGAGTATTGATAGAACATCGAAGGACGAAATGCTCATTCAAATGAATTATTATAAAGAAAAATATTTTTAATAAACTATACTTTATACACAAACGAGTATTTCTGGTTAAAATGTTGTTGTCCTACCTTTTTGTTGGTGGTGCCACGGCACGTTGGCACTATCTTACAAGCCGCCATGCATAAAATGTAGGAAATTTTAACCTTTCATTTCATATTATTAATATTTATGACAAATGGGTAGTGTTTAAGTTGCACAAAGTAGAATAATCCACTTAAATGAGTTTGGCTGTCCGGGAAAACGTGGAATAAACCAGATTGATTGATTTTTTCATGTTTCCGGGCGCGTCAACTGCTCTGGTCATTAGTCCCGTTAGTGTAGTGCATTTTTTTTCGCGGGAGATGGCGGTGATCTTCCCCCGCTGGATGGCGAGATCCGGCGCCGACCTACCGTCGGCTACTGGGGTTTCCCCCTAACCAAGACTCTCCCACCAGCGGGGCACCGCCCCAGCCGGGACAAGCTCTAAGCTCCCGACCTGTCTCCCGGAATATGTGGTAGTGTAGAGCATGTTAGTGTAAGTGTGCGTGTGTAAGGGGAGGGGATAGGACAAGGAAGAGGAAGGACAGATCGCGCGCGGTCCGTGGCCCGTTTGATAGGGTACTGCTCCGGCATTCGCCTGGTGTTGATCGGAGAAACCACGGAAAACTACCGATCAGAGCAGCCGTCCGCTAGAATTCTCCTCCAGACAGCGACTGAATTCGACCTAGCTGGAAAGCCAGTGTCGAAAATCCTGCCGCCGTCAGGACTCGAACCTAGGACCTCCCGGTCAGAGGCGCTGCAGTGACATCAGTTGATGTGGAATAAACCAGGTTTTTGTTCTTTGTTTATAACACCAAATTTCATTATGCTCTCATAGCTAAACTTGAGAACACTATGGTTTTTCCCCCTGAAATTATAGTATTTTGTTAGACACAACTTATTTGACGTTTTCAACTATTGTTTTTGTATTATATAAAGGGAAACGATTTTTTTTTCATATAAATCTAAAGTTTTATTCCGATCTTAATTAAAGTTTTTGAAAGTAAAATTCAAAAGAAGAGAGCAGTTACTGTCTGCATGGGATTTCGTAAAACTACTCGCGACTCCCTTTCCTACTTCTTAAATAGTTACGTAGTATACACTAAGGGTTGTAATGATCGAGCGGCGACAAAAAAAACGAAGATCTTTGGCTTGAAGCCGAGGGGCTCTGTCATTAGAATCAGTTAACATCCGTGGTACACACAAGATTTTATTTTTAACTAATTTTAATGATTCATATTTACTTATTCAGTAATTAACTAGATGTTAACTTAACTGGATTTGTCTTTTCACATTCCCTTTCTATAATTCCCTTTCATAATTCCCTTCACATGAGAACATGTTACATCATTTATCTGTTATCATATTTCCCTCGTGAAAACGATCCTCTCGGTCAAGACAGTGTAGTTATGCAGTGCAATATATCTAACTCCTTAACGAAGGCAACAACTAATATTGTATCAATAAAAAATAAAATCAATTTAAGTGTACATTCTTTCAGTTTTTCGCGAACACCTGGAAAACGTTGAGGTAATACATCAAAGTGAATAAAACATTTATAAAGCCGATAACATTTTCTAATAAATGCGTTTTGATTCGTTCAGCTAAACTCAATTATACTTTGAATAATTTAATGTCGCAATTGTGGCTGGAAGTTATTGGGAGCACAATGTATGCGTAGCAGCGATGTAGGTAGTAACGATAATCATAGCAAAGACGCGGCGGGGCTAAGTGACGCAAAACGTGGCGGGTCGGGACAGGGTGTAGCTGAGCTGGTGGGACGGGGCAATTTGAGGTCAGACTGGACGGGAAAGGGACGCCGTACTACAGGTCAGGGTGGAATCAGGAAAGGGTTGGACGGGAATGGAGTACAGAACAGTACAATATACTTGGGTTTTCTTAACGTGGCGCGCCAAGGTCATGCGCCGAAGAGGGAGAGGGAAGACATTAACACGTAGAATTCATTCCTTTTCCTCTCTAATAGAGGAATGTGATTAAAAAATAACCAGGCAACGCAGAGTACAGTACTTCAGCTAGTTCATTACTACTATAATTGAAGTGATCGAACTATTACATTCACAAAAATATTAATACACAGGGCTTCAGTAATGTAATATGAATCTTCTCGGCACAATAAATTGCAATTGTGAATGTAATATTCCATACATTGTATCTTCTTACACCAGAAAAATATGATATATTATAATGACAATTTGTACACGTGCTGAGTGACCACAGGAAAAAAAATCTTCCACACTTCCTAGCCAATCACAGCTGTACATTAGCGCCAAAGTACGTTTTCCCGTCAGTGTTATTCACGCTATGAGCACCTGTTTTCTTTCGTTAGTCAAATAAGTTTGCTCTGTGAATATGAACAATGGTCTGTGAGAACAATATGAGTATTAAAGTAAATAAAGTAATTAGGTGAAACTTTACATATAGACATACATGAGAAAACAAGCAATTCAACGCCCAAAAATAGTTTTAGAAACAACAGGCAAAAAGTTTCGAAACAATTCCAGCTTCTGCTGTGAATGAAATTATGAACTTTTCTCATAAAACTTAAATTAACATCTCAAGGAACTGGATTCAACCATTTCGAGAGTTATTAATAAAAAAAATGAACTAGTAGGAAAACTTAATACAAGGATTACACAATTAAAACTGTGTCTGACTTGACTGCAAACATTCCTCAGGAAAAGTTCTATGCAATGCACAAACATGTTTTCAATCATTTCGGAGATGCGGAATTAAAACACGCTAGGGATGCAAAAAAAAATTGATAAAATGGAACTTCAACATCAGCCAGAGAAATGCAAGGTCAGTTCAGTTGCATTAAATCACACGTAATTCATTAATTTATGCTTGTGATGAAACGACTCCAATGGAATTTTCAACAAATTCATATAATTTTAGTGTTTGTCCTTTTAATGATTATTCATTAATTAATATTTTAAACGTTCCTGTAATGTGTGATATTTTAATATTTGTTTCTTGCAATTGCCAAATACGCATTTCAGAATACTATAAATGAATTTTCCCAGAAAATATAGGTGAATTTTCCCAGAAAAACTACTATATCTTCCATGAAATCATTCCCAGTGGCTGTGATCGGAAAAGAAATTCCATCATGAACTGATATGTGAAAAGTACAAAGTAAACGACCCATATTTTATCGTGTTATTTGTAGCCTTAATAGTTTTTTGTGAGTTGATTACTATATTTGTTCGCGATGTCATACTAAAAACCACTAGTGCATGGCGAATAATCGATAAACGGGTATGCCTTGTTACTTTTATGGGCATGCCTTGAATAATTATATTTACATTATATTTACTAATGTACAAATGTCATAGAGGTAATTCGGCCTTCTCATTCACTTTGGCAGTGATTATTAACATACAAGTGTTTATTTTTATGATTAAAAAAATTAAGATATTTAAAATTTGAAATAATTTCCGATTTATTGCTTATTTTTCATTTTTCATTTTTCAACAAATTTTAACAATAATAATCATTTTAACAATAAATACCATTTCATCCCAAACGTCTTTATTATTGTTAAAATGAATAATTGGTAATAGAATAATTAAATGAAAGAAAACATATACAGTGTTCTTGTCTACAAAAAGTGTTGGCCAGAGACTAGTGGTGCTTCGGAATGGCACACACTTTCTCGTAGTAAAGATTTCAAATTCCTTTGGTGAGGACTGGCTTTACGGTCTTCCCCAATTCTTTTGCCAGCTGCCATCTATCGCCGCCCGAAGTACTTTTTTTGAAATTTTGAAATTTCCTAATAGTAGAACCGAGAATTAACAAAGAATATGAAATAAGAATAAACCCTCATCCTAAATAGCAATTTTCATTGAAAAAATTACAATCGTTTTTTAAAAAACTGTCTATTAAGCGTTACTACTGTAAACGGAAAATTTGAAGCCCTTATTCACAGGAATCTATTGAGATTTCGACAAAGTTAATTTCACGCCATTTGAAGCACTTCCACTCACAAATGCAATAATGTGTACAAATTAATAGAAATGTGCATATTAACGGCGTGAGAGATATTTTAAAAAAAAAGCATTTGTGTAATTTTTGAAAAAAAACAAAGGCATACACCAAAATGAACTTTACGTTATATTAAACAATGCAATGAGCACTATTTTTTGGAAAAGTTTGAAGAAAAAATTTGGAGTAATTTCTGAGAAAATAGCGTTTGAGCGTTTCTGAAATTGTGAAATATTGAGCTCATTTTAACAAAAAACTGTTGAGTTTTCAGTACACTTTATATGACATTACTTAAAGCACATGCACTCAAATATAATACTGTGACGAAATCGCCTCTAATGTAAATATTAACAACGTGAGAGACAAGTAAAAAAAAGTACATTTTTGTAATTTTTGAAAAAATAAAAGAATAGAGCAACATTGTGTTTTTTGTCATCTTATAGTGTGCGTTTACTTTGCTATCTTACTATCTGTATCAAAAGTTTTTACTATCTCTATCAAAAGTATCAAGAAAAAAATTGGAACCATTTTTGAAAAAATCTTTTGTAATTGTTTAAAATTGCAAATATTGCACCCACTATTGCACGAAAAGTACTAAAATTTTGAAAAAACTCTACATGACCTTAACGAAAAAACTATTTATGGATAACAAATTTCATTTGAAGTCAAAATGTCTGTCTTCAATGTTATAGTTGTAGGAAGATGCCGACAAAAATTCTAGTATTTCCAATCTTCGAAACTTCAAAGTTAACCGTTAAAATCCCACCTATGCCACCTTTATAAGTGTATTTTACTCTATCCTTACAACAAATTTAAAGAAAAAATTTGGAGCCGGTTTTGAGAGAATTTTGAAAATGGCCAGGGGGTCATGTAAAGTACCAAATTTTAAAGAATGCTTTTCAAAATTTCAAAGTTTCTACTTAAATCTGATGGACAGGAGTTGCTACAATTTGGAAAAAATCCTACTATCGTTTAGGCGTTAGTAGTGTTCACAGACCGACGTTTTGTTTTCAATTGTTTTTTCATCAAGGACCCACAAAACAGGGATTCTGACGTGTAAGAGGATTTTTTGTCTTAAATTAGGAAAAATTGGATTTATACACTTTTTCGTTCGCAGGACCCAGCAATGATTTTTTTTCATCCGAAAATCCGCCGTTTTTGCTCGCAGCATTACGTAACTTTCTCTATACTACGTATATTACCCCGTATACACGTACGTATACGAGAAAGTATACGAGAAAGTATACGAGAAAAATATACATATCGAGAAGAATAACAGACAAATAACAAATAAAACATAACCACGGCTTACAAAGCGATGATCATCCTTCCTTTGCTGACATCCTATGGTTCTCCCTCACAAGTTATATATATATATATATATATATATATATATATATATTACTGTTATTTGTAGTGATTGCTTAAGAAATTGATTAGGGAATATATTTGTACAAAAATTAAAATGAGTTCAAAATAAATCTAGCCACATTATTTTTCAACAATGAAACAAATCTGGTATTGATAATCATAAACGATATTTGTGTTTTTGACGATCATCTGCAACCTATAATGTTTATTTGACATAAAATTTAATTCCTTTTAGGATGAATAACTTGCTATCTAGGCTTCGCTTAATTCATCTGAAATGTACTTGAAGAAAGGAAAAGTAGTCAATGGAATTGACCATGTAATTAAGAATCTAATTACGAGCACAAGTATTCATAATGATTTGTATACATACTACACGATAACATTGTTGTTTTTCACTACCAAAAATGACCGCGCGATGTTTATAAACTTCATTGAAAGGTCAGCAATTAGTGTTTCCAATTACGTGTCAAACTTTGACTCTGTATCAATGAATGAACAATTGTCGTAATTTCTAGCTTACGCTTACAGGGTGAATTTAATTGAGGGTAAACTCTCCTAATATGCATCCTTGTAATGCTACTTGCTACACCAATGGCTACTTAAAAACTTGTTGTAGATATCTTAGTTAAAGGCGTGTACATTTGAAAAGCTTTTCCAAATAGTTTTTGTGCGATACGAGCAAAGTAAATGTATTGTTAATTTGTCCCTCCAGTAAGTGTGTAATATAATTCAATTTTAAACAACGAAAACTTTTTTAAAACTTTGAAATATAATGTTAATATGGTCTTCTAATAAGAAAATAATAACATTCCGGGGATTTATCTGTAGAAAGGAAATTATGCATAACAGAGAAAGAAGTCGCTCGGAGGCTCACTAATTTAAAATTGATTGAATGGTCAAATAATGCATTTTCATTGGTTCATCATTTAATTTTGAAATTTATTGTATTTTATTATCTCTTTCTCTTCAGCAATTTCCAATTTTTAAAAAATCTATGCTGGGCAAATTCTCGAGCTCCCTTTACTAGAAAATCTAGTCTACATTCCTTTGCATGCATGCCGCAGGCAGTAATCCAAAAACCATTATAACAAAATGGCCTGCATTACAACAAAATAATCACAGCGAATTTCCTATGGAAAGGCCAGTTTTATGGCCGATTTCTCGGAATCTTCCGGCGGCCTGTCGGATGCGAAAGAAACCATGAAATACTCCCATTCGAGGACCAGACGTGACCTACATTTGTAAAGGATACAATAAAACACACACACACACACACACACACACACACACACACACACACACACATGTCGAATGGCGCTTATTGGGCTGAGATTGGGCAGCCGCGTTCGGCGCGCGGAAACAAAGGGGTGGGCGAGCTAATTCGGCGGTGGTCGGGAAACCGTTCCCAGAAATGAGGAAACGCTGTCTGGGCGGCGGGGCGTGACGCCGGGCGGCGCGAGGCGATTTCCTCCGGCGGCGGCAGAGGGCGCCGGGGGGCGAGCGATGCGCGCGCGGCGACCCCGGCCGACGACGCGTCGTCCTGTCGTCTATAAACATTACTTCCACCTACTTTTTAACACATTTTCCCTTGAGTCATGGGATAAATGCTTATAATAACCGGTTTTTTATGTAATTACAACGGCCCGGATTTTAATGACAAGTCATGTATTTTTTCTGAACCTTCGGGTGAATTTTAAAACAATTTATGCACGAATCCAGGTATTGTCGATTAGAAAAACGTATCTTTATTGTGTATATAAAGTCATATTTACACATTTTTTATTAAAAGGTCATATTTGGTCCAAATTCTGCCATAAATGCATTTGTCATGCTTTTAAGGACCGTTCTTAGTAAAAGGTCATATTTAGGGCAAATTTTGCATACATATGTCATATTTTTAAGGACACAAGAATAAAAGGCTTGAAAATATGTCTCGCATGATAATGTATCAGGTGATATTTTTACAAATAAACTCAAAAATTATACTACAAAGGATTATTTGAAAGAGGATTATTTTGAACAAGAAGTATGCAGTAGTAAAGCAAGTCGTTTGGTTTGATGGGTTTTATTGTACTGTACTTGATTTGTTTTGCAGACACAAGCAATTTTTTTAAATGCTAGTTAGTTCCAAAGACTGCAGCCGTATGTACCGTACTCACAATCTGTTCTTGAGTGAATTTTGAATTTGTTATACCTAAAACAATTAACGGGAACTTTTAAAAAATAAACTTGTATAACGTCATATTTTATTTTTAATGCCATATTTATATAGGTTTTAGGTCATAAATGCTTGCATTTTTCGCTGACTTTTGGGTCATTAAAATCCGAGCCCTAGTAACTACATATTTTTGTCTTTCTTCTTACCGCTCTCAAAATTTTAATCTTGGCGAATTGTCGCCGTCCTAACGCAATATCCAATTTTTTCATTACATAATTTTACATATTTGGTTCTATATTACATACTTTACATATTTCGCTATTTTCTCAATATATTTTTTTTATTCTATCAATTTTATTCAATTTTCTTTCATATTTTTATGAAAAGAAGTATTTTCAAAAAATTCAACAGTTTTTTCTACATTATTATTGGATGCTACTGCGCACTCTACGAGAGGTACATAAACTACGTGAAGATGCGGTCGTATATCCTCAGTTTGGCGCGCCTCCTTCAGTTATCTCAGGGTGGAAAGTGCGCGTCAGTGACAGATCATTTTCAACTTTAGGTGTGAAAATTATCATTGACGCCGTGTGTGGCGACCTTTAACCTTAATTTCCAAGAAACTTTGGTCATCGCCGTCGTGAAACACTTCGATGAGAATATTCCATGCTGCAGTGATTGTTTGCTGGTCGAAGATATCGCCATTTGTACGATAGCTTCTAATGCGTCTAGTCTGGTTGCTGAACTACATTCCTGGATAACAATTTGTAAAGGTTTTGCTACCGATGGGAAAGTTGTATGGTGTAAGTGTCCATCATTTGCGCCTTTCCAAATGAATTTTAAAACGTTTGTAATGTTTTTAAAATTTGTAAAGGATTTTTTATAAAATTACGTATTATATAAATGTGTTTATAATTAGAGTAATTTAATATTACATATTATATCCGATTTTACATATTTATTACATATTCTTACTGTTTTCATTACATATTTATGTACATATTTCGATGTTTCATACTACATATTTTTCCGGTCTCTAATAATAACTTTTTCTTGACTTCTGGTCAAATAAATGAAGCTTTTATTCTTCTTCAATAATGTCAGATAAAGACCAGTTTTGTTTTGGACATAAATAAATAAACAATATGAATTAAGTGGAATATTATTATACTACACTTACAACATGTTTCAATAGATCCATACTCAAAGAATCTTTTTAAAACCACTAAATAAATAGTTTTTTTAACTTTACATCCTATGAGCGCGTTTCGTCCCTGTTCAGACCACCGTGCACAGGGAGCTGGCCCTCGCGTCCGCTACCCGCCATCAATTACACACACACACACATTTCAGACCCAATGATTTGTCACTTGTTTCACTATGCATGTCGATGCCCTGAATCCGAATCTGAAGCCAGAATTGCGCCAGCATCCTCCGGTTTCTTTTAAATCGCGAAAATACACTATGACATTGTTTTTGTTTTTTAGGTTGTTCTCATATATAGGTTTCTTCTGTATATCAACGCGCTGAATCCGAATATGAAGCCAAAATAGCGTCATCACTCTCCAGTTTTATTAAATAGCAAAAGAACACCGTGAAATTGTAAATTCTAATTGTTTATCGCGATTTAAAAAAATTGAAAATGGTGGCGCAATTCTGGCTTCGGATTCAGATTCAGCGCGTCGATATATATTCAGAAACACGTGTCAAGTGTTTGGGTCTGACAACCTTTTTTTATTTTGTGTGCCTGATAATAGATTACATTAAAAACACTGTAACTATTTTTTTTTTTTTTTTTTTTTTTTGAAAAAGCGGCTGACTCGGAAAACATTTTCATTTCCGAGATCGCTTCATACAAACCCGACAAACAGGCGAAGTACGACTATAAGCGACCTAACACTTGCTGGAGTAGAGATGGGCTTAACAGCTTTTCTTCAATATCTGTTATCACAAAAACAGCTGACTCGTAATAGCTGTTATGAATAACAGTTGAAAAATAACAGGTCCATGACCAGCAACCTAACATGGCCGACTGCTAAGAGTTAAAGTAGTTGTAGCGACTGCTAAGAGTTAAACCACGCAAAACGAATAACGTTGGTAGCACCATAAAGCTTGTGCAGCTACCTTTCGGCGCTTCCTTGCATTCCTTTCGCTAACATGTTTGGTCAGAGAAGCAGCTGATATGAACGAGACTGGATTAACTGACAAGGATGAATAGTAATTCATATAATGTGTAGCGAATGTGTATAGAATATAGGATATTACTAAAATGAAAGTGATTCGGGTTCAGATTGCAAATATTCTTCCAAATATGCAACTTGTGCATAGTGAAGTGACGAGTGCCAAAAATAATGAGGAGAAACAGTGTTTTTGCTTACCTTTAGCTAAAGTGTTAATGACTATCGAATATCAAGTATTATAATGTGAGTTATTTGACCGTAACTCATTTTATTTTATTGGACCTAAGGAAATATTAGTTGATCTCACATAAGCAGCAGTGGGACAGAAATAAGTTAACATATTGGACGGACTTAATTTAAAGGACAAACATCTTGTAATGTATACAATGAAATATAAAAATATTGTGGCGCATGGTGTGCAATAATAACGAATTATGTATTAAAGAATCTATAATTAACACTGGCAAATCATGATTGATTAGCTGCAGTGAAGCTGTTATCGTACAAAATGGTTGCCAAAAAAACTTGTAGTAGTTCGAATTAGGCCCAGTAGGTTGCAGTTCTATGCATTTCAACCAATAACAGGATAAACGAAATAACTGTTATTTCGCGTAACAGTTACGAAATGTTAACGGTAAAGAAATAACAGTTTAGCTGTTAAGGGCACATCCCTATGCTGGAGTAAGATAACTGAAACAGCGCAATGGGACTTGAAACACAAACTTTGTATTTTCGCACACGCAAGTTGGGTAATGTCGTACTGACCTGTTTTTTTCTTTTATGTTACAGGATTGGCCATAGATGCTCGTAAAGGCATGAATGTAGTGGCGCGTGTAGGTATCACCGTAGTGCCGCGAACGTGCATTGCACTTTCCGTGCGTTCACAATCTGCACAACTGAGTTCGGCCGAGCTGTTCCCCTCGTGAGGGGAGGGGGCGCGTGGAGGGAAGGAGCCGCATTCAACCGAGGTGCGCACGTGACACGGTCATTCAAAGACTGGAGGGTATTCTAAGGCAATGGATGGAATTATGCCACGTCCGAGTAGGATCAAGTACGTGGTCCAACACAATGGCGACGATACGTACGAAATAGAATAATAAATTCAATTACTTGAAAGGCAATTTCATGTGTCGAACCTACTGAGACACCCCAGAGACGTCAATCTTTGCCGCTGCAAAATCTCTATTCAGTCACTTCATGAGTCTTCAAGCTACCGATTTCATTTAGCGTACATTTATCGTACCGTGGTTTCAATAAATATCTAATGAATGCTGGAGCAGTGCCTTTCCAATGGGGCCTCGGACCGCGCCTGATTTTTCCTTTCACATCCTTGTCTCATCTCTCCATATACTTACAAGCAATAAATTACCACAAACGTTGGGAGTCTAGATCTCGACTCGACTGGGTCGGTGACACGCTGGGAACGATATCTAGAGAGAAAAAAACATGCAAGTAGGTCGTCACCGGATGTCACAGTCTAGCAGAGGAGGAACACCGCCAGCTCTCGGCTTCAACGTACCCTCGGACTAATAACCAAAGCAGTTTATCTACCTGCAAATCCGAAATAGTGAATCACTCCTACATAAATCAAAGAATTTAATGAGAAGGATGTTGAAATTCCTATGAAGACCAATACAAACATGGTTTACACTGGAATATTTCTATATTGAAGAATTACTATTGTGTATTGTAAGACATCTCTGGCCACATTTAAACCTCCCTCTCTCCCTCCCTCTCTCTCTCTCTCTCTCTCTCTCTCTCTCTCTCTCACTCTCTCTCTCTCTCAGAGATACGATTCATATTCACGTGTGTAATTGATTGCACTTTTGCTTTATTGTGAATTTACCCTTTTATGGGATTCGTTCACGATGGAAAAGGTCGTATATAGAAGAAACTAGAGGTTCTACAGAATGGCACAGACATTCTCGTAGCGACTTTTTCTAATTTGCTTGGTGTGGTCTGGCTTTAAGGTCTTGCTCCATTCTCTGGCCAGCTGCCTTCTGTCGACGCCCAAAGTACATTTCTTTTACATTTTCTGAACTTTGTACTTTCCTAGTAGTACCACCGAAATATTACTTCAAGAATATTAAAGAAGAGTAAAACCTCATCCTAAATACAAAATTTCATTCAAAAATTTGAAGCCGTTTTTAAGAAAATGGCGATTAAGCATTACTGTAAATGCGAAATTTGAAGCTCTTTTTCGCAGGAATCTATTGAGTTTTCAAAAAACTGTGAATGTGCGCCTATAGTATGTTTCTTTAATCGTGTTTTCGTCATTAATTGTTCATAGTTTTATGTGGAAAAGCAGAGAAGAACTTAGTGTATTCTGAGTAAGAACTTAAGATGTCAACTCCTTCTCAAGTAGACTGTCACATTACTACGATAACGTTTTGATCACAAGGATGAACTTTCAGTATCGTGTAAAATACAAAAATCAGTCCTAGTTTTATTGTAATTGGACAACAGTAAAGTACTATTTAGCGTCAGAACGCGCGGCAAGCATAGCGGTCTAGAAAGTTTGTCAACCTAGGGGAAGGAAGTAGAACGTAACTGGCTGCACCTGACGTTGATTCAAGGGAGGGGCTACTCGTTAGTCGCTTTGTGTTTTTGACTTGAACAATTCGTTCTAACAATGATAGTAAACTAGGTTTGCGTGTGTAACTTTGTATCAAATATCGTCTTTTAAAAGCACCGTCTTTTTATTTTGATGCATTCACTATCTTTCTCCTACATTGTTCTTCATAACATATTCTAATCAGATTGAAGAATCTCATACTGACCAATCCCAAAAAAGTTATAGGATAGTTTGTACTGTAAAATAATTGCAAATAAAATAGTCTTCTGACCTAAAAGTTACTCCATTATAAGTGTTTTTCAGTAAGTCTAGAAGTATTTTTTCCGAGAGAGGCCCCATTACGATTTTGAGCTCGGAGGCCCTGCAGCAACTACAGTAACTCCGGCCTGGAAAGGAATGGTGTGAAATAGACAAACAGCTTTCTATAACGTAGCCATCATAAGATATGTAGTTCTAGAGATGATGACCATAGCGATACACTAACCTCCATTGCTTTGCGGCTAAATTCAAACATACATTAATCGGTTAGTACTTGGCCATTTCAAAGAAAAAATAAGAAACATATTTGCTACACATAAAACTATTTCAAATTTTACTGTATTTTACCATATCCATAACGAGCTTTCAATAGTTTTCATTTTCATGACATCTGCTAGCGGCGAACTGACTACTGAAAAATGGGTCCAACACGCACACATAAAAATCGCATAAAAGCGACCAAACACGCAACACGCTAGACCTGACATAAAGAAAACAAAAATCAGCATGCAAATGTATGCGGTGGCGTGCCTTACGCACACACGCCGGAGGAAGACGCGTGGTCGAACCGGCTGCGGCGACACCGGGTCTGGCACCGCGGCGACGACCGGTCGGTCGGGCTGGCGGGCGACCCGCAGGGCGGGGTCCGCGGCGGCGACGGAGGCGGCGGCATGCGCCAGGTGCGGGCATGGCTCAGCTGCCGCCGCCGCCACCCCGAGGAAGTCGCCGCCGCCACCGCCGCCGTACGAGAAGGGCGAGGCTACACACGAGGACGACGAGGGAGGGAGGGTGGACGGAGGGGGAGGGAGGCAGGAGCGGTTCCTCTCGATCTGCGAGGGCGCGGTCGCTCCTCTCTGCGGAAGTCGGCCACCTCCGCTGCCGTATTGACGGGCCGCAGCCCCGGTGCAGCCCCGCCTGGCGCGCGGGGCGACGAAGCGACACGTGAAGGCGGAGGGGGGGGGGGCACGGCGGAGCGGGGCGGGATGGGACGGGCGGGGCAGCTCGGGCGGACGATGAGCCACGCCGCAGCGGAATGCCTGCACGCCAGGTCCCGCTGCGTTTCTCGCCTTTCCGCTACGTACCTTACCCCCATCCTCATGTTCAGTGTTGAGAATACTTAAGTACCGATTAGTTTATTAATATTGAGTGATGATCCTATAGGTTGGTAAACTATCATTTACTTTATGATGTGAAACGGTCAAGTTCAAATGGAAAGTGGTTCATTATTCGTTTCCTGCTATTAAATGTTCATTCAAAAATTGTTCCAATTATCATTTTTCACAACAATCTATTGACTGACCAAGCCGCCAGCGATCTGCATGCTTACAGAGAGCTCGTAAACGGTGGGAGTGGGGTGGGGGTAGGGGAGAAGTGGGTAGGAAAGGGATACTTTTGGGATATTGAGAATTAAATCGAATATAAGAAATCCGTTATTTTTCTTTTTACTAGAATATTATTTTTGATTCTTTTGCCTATCTGACTATCATTAATGATCAATTAAGTCGATAAGTAATCTGAATAAATCAATATTTTTAACCTGATGTAAGCCGTCTCATTCGAGTAAAGAAGGCCTAAGAATAAATCCATGGGTTTTGGCACTAGTAGATGTCATAAAAATGCATGCCTTGTGCCAAAAGTGCGTAGAAACTCAGTTCATAGAGTTCTACTATTACACTGTGTTACAAGAAAATATTTTTTTCTTTTTTCTGGATAAAATGAATGTGATACTTACATTTTTAAGCTAAATTCAGATCTGTGTTAATATTTTTCTATCGGGTATAGTTTATGAGTTATTTTATTTTTAATTTGTGAGTTTGTACTACTTTGATTATTAGAGGTTAGATTTGATAAGGATTAAGATCCTTATTGAAATTTCAATAGTATCAAGACAAATTCAATAATATCTTTTATCTTTTACCATCGTATAAACACAAGAAGTGATAGAAGAAAACAATTTGCAGCAATTTTGTAATACATTCCAAAATACATTGAAAATGAGGCAACAATAGAAACACTCGACACTTTTGTCTTTTACAGATATCAGAACTGTCCCTTCTTATATTTCAACAACAATCAGCCAGTATTCTTGGCATCCACTTCCCCTGATATCGTCTTTCCATGGTCTCTATATCATTATGGAATCTTTCACCACGCTCATCTGACACAGCTTCACAGTTATCTGTGAAGAAGTCATGCGAATGTAAGAAATGAACCGTATGAGACATTGCACCCTAAATCTTGGTAAGCATTCAACAATTCTTTTACTGTAGTTTTGTATTAAGTTTTTCGTTACATTTGTTTCTTCTATCTTCCAATTTCGTTCTCGCAAAGATTCTTATACATAACGGGACTGTCTTTCCCGACTAACTCATTCGCAAAGGAAACTAGGATATTTGGTATAACCTAGCTGCATTCCCAAGATTAGGGCAACGATCTTTAAATCCCCACGTATGCCATTTGTGTTAACCATACTGAATTGCCGTAAGCATATGCTCCAATACATCGTAAGTCTCCTTTGCCATAGGGGGATAGGCGATTGGATCAGAAGGTATTGTATTGCTATTGTGCAATAGAAAACCGTTGACACTAGTTTTTGACGCATCAATCAATACCCTCCACTGGTTTGGATCATAACTGAATCTCAATGCCCCCATCAAACCACACACATCAATGCAGAAAGATATTCTCTTGCTTAAGCCCAGATCACGAACTGTGTCATTTAGTTTTGCTTGTTTTACAAGTTGTGGGGTTTAATCTGCTGATTGGAAGGATTTTTTTATTTCTGGGGATGACGAATCACTACTCTTCTTGTGCAAAATTTTGTCACTCTCATGTCGTATATTTGGATATGGTGGTAATGCAACAGAAAGTGTTTCAGATAGAGGAACAGGCGTCATTGTTGACGGCTATTCTTTTCGTATTCAATTGACTTCTTTGATCTGCGGTTAGTGAAGCCTTGCGTATTTATTATACAGAAATAGCAATCCGTAAGGTGTTCCTTGGACTCTCTCCATATCATAGGCACAGCAAACGACATAGAACTATCTTTCTCCGTCCACCAGTTGATGAGTTTCACATAAGTGGAACAACAAAAATGAGGAGCCCATGTCTTCTCTTGATTTCCTATTTCTCAACCAAAGTAGTGATTACAAGCCCTCAATAAGAGTCATCTTCCTATTCCTGTGAAAGTAAATTTTCCACAAATATAGCAGAAATCGTCTGCTTGATGTCCACATTTATGGTGGACATTTTCTGGGAAACAAAAGAAGTTAATGTAAAAATGAAAATTGAAAACATAGTAATTTTAACTCTAGTTTTCTTAAATGCACTAAGCTAATTGTGGTTATGGTCAGACTATTTTAGTTGGAAGGTAGGTCTACAACTTCAATATCAGTAAACAATATTATAATATATGAGCTTACCTACCAATTAATCCGGAACTTACAAATGAGCACACAGTCAGTCAAAATTCTTACACAGACAAGATCACATATCAATTGAATTTGACATTCAGTTTACATAGTCATACGATTGTTGCTGTTGCAAGAAATAATGTAGTTAGTAGCAGAATATTTAACGCAAAATCAGTGTAACCAACTTTACTCTATTTACATACCTCTTTACTAGATACCTAATAAGAAACTAAGACGGAATTTTTCTGAATCTGTAAAACTATCCCTGATACGGGATTTTCAACCTCAGATTTGAATTTAGGATGAAAACATCATTGAAGAACACATATTTTCACTTCAGAACACATATTTTCACGCAGTGTTATCCGTAAGTTGTGGCATCTTCAGATTCGTGCAAAAAATAATACCCAGAAACTGTTCTACAAGATCTGCATTTCTTTATATTTCCTCTATTCCGCCAACGTAACGTATCTCGGACTTTTTACCTCCAAATTTAACCAATTAAAAGTTGTCTATATTTATATCACTGCTATTTTCATCTCAATCTTCAATTGTGTTCATTAAAAAGTTCATCACAACTTAGGTGATAAAATCTATGTAACCTCCAGTACTTCATCCTACTAAAAGAAATTGCTTTGCAGTATCAGAGAGAAGGGGTAAATAAAGAGTTCAGCCGCACTACGTAAAACTTAATATCCTAGCAATCCTAGCGATGTTTCGAGATTTTTCCCTAAAAATCGGTATGGATGTCACTATATTTGCAGTTACATACGTTTTAGGACCTCCCTGAAAGTATATGTCCTTGCAAAATGAGAAAGAAATGGTTTATGATTAGTGGCGGATTTTGATGACCAAAAATATTACCAAAAATAATCAAGAAAATGCTCTTAAAATATTTTTAAAATGCCCTAAAAGCAAAGAAAAATGACGTAAAAAATGTGATCAAAACCAGTTCAGATGAACAACTCAAGCTGTTGGATACGTTACTGATGTAATCGATGCTTCTTCCTTTCGTTGAAGTGAATTCAGCTTGCAAACTTTTAGTTTGGACTGGATCAGGAAATCGTTGTCTTCAGTTATCGTGAAATCCGCCGCACCGACAACGTCACAAGAATCTTAGATCACACTCTCACAACAGCAATTCTGAGCGAAGAAATCGAATTGGCTACTCAGGAATTCTGTGAAGAACATTTATTGCATCTGGTAAATCATTTGATACAAATACCATTAAAATGAGATTAAAATCGATGAAATCCACGAAAAATGTTTTAAAAATGACGAAACAAGGTAACAAATGACAGATTAATCCAAATCGAAGAAAATTGCAAACAAATGACTTGTAAAAATGGGTCATTTACTTTTGTCATAACATAAAATGAATTTTTATACTAAAAGGCATCGTTCCAAAATGAATAGAAAAAATGGCATTTCATTGAAATCTGCCCCTAGTTATATTAACAGTGATCTTTTGGGACCAGGGGATTCTGACCAAAAACGTGCCTGTAAGATCGAAAGCAGAAGATAATTCTAATTCACATATCACTTGATTTGTCAACAATTATAATTTTTCATATAACTTCCGGTCCGAGCATCGAGTAACATCATTTCAAAATGCAGAGTATACTCTGTAAATATCTTCTACATAATTTCCTATTTAGTATATGATAATCAAATTCCATTATTCAGTGGAATACGAATTTAATGTATGTATTAATTATAGTACGCAACAATAAAGCCTTCTTTAAAACCAAACATACTCAAAAAGCAACGCGGTAATTCTTCATATAAATTTTCTTCCTACACTGTTCAGCTTTTCCTCTCCCCCCGCTCTCCAACTCAAATCTCCATCCTCCCCGCCGTAGCTGCCGCTGGTCGTGCCACCGCCTCGTGCATTACATCCCTCACCCTCGATTCTCAATTCCTCAGCCCTGAGTTCTTGCACCCCAGCTAGTGCGCGGTGCTAGTGCTCGGCATTGCGTTGCCCACTCGCGTCTCCAGGTGCCCGCGCCCAGCTGCCCGCCGCGCCGCGCCGCGCCGCGCCCGGCTCCTCGTCTTCGCCCCAGCTGCCCGCTTCGCTCAGCTGCTTGGGCCCCGCCCTCGACTCGCAGCTCCCGGCGCAGCGCCCCGCGCTCTCACCTGAGCCCTTACTCGCTCGACACTCATTGTCTTCTTATTCTCTTGTTCTGTTTCTGAAAGGCATTCAGCGCCAAATTTCCTCTTGATGGCATGTCATACAGCTTTGTGATTTAGTATTAACTTAATTTCTTACTCCAATTTCAACACTTTTGCACCTTTTGGTGTTTTAGTTCTTCCTTATTTTTTGTCATTCTCAAGTTTTTAAATATTATTTACGTTCTTTGCTTTTAAATCAGTAGTCCTGCATAGGATACTTTCATAGCAACGACTTCCTTTTATCAACCTTCTCATCTCTCGTCCCTTAATACCTGTATCTGATATTTTCTTTTATAATGGCATTTTCACTCTCGTCTTCCGAATCCATCTTCTACATTTCTTTATTCTGTAAATTACCATTTTCCCTTCTTAACTTTTTTCTTTCGCCTCCTGATGCTGTCCACCTTTTCCATCACTGAATATCTCCGCTCTCTTCTCTCTCTCTCTCTCTCTCTCTCTCTCTCTCTCTCTCTCTCTCTCTCTCTCTCTCTCTTTCTCTCTCTCTTCTTTCACGCTTAACGTCACGTCCCACGCCCTGCTTCCCGGGGTACCCTCTCCCCTCATTTAAATTCGCATGTGCATCGTCGGAATTTTATATCGACTCGCGGGTCGATGTGGGTCTATCTCTGGGCTATTGTCGAATGCAGATGCAACCTGAGACAGCTCTTCCCGAGACCGCAAGGCTGCTTGAATTTCATACTTTACTTTTACTGTCTTATAAAAGTTAAAGTGTTCTTGAGAAATATAGAATTTTATGCAGAAAATAGCAAGATATCGTAAAGTTAATAAAATTCCGCCTTTTGAGAACATTAGTGATAAACTGTTAGAATAATTAAACATTTTTATGATTTCGCTATTGGGAATGTAATTTTCACATGGGATAACGATCACAAGACGCAATAAAAACTTTCTTGGTAGTATATTGAAGTTTATGGCCTTACAAACGAAAAGATTCCTTCAAAACCAAGTAAAGTGTTCATTTTGGGGATAGCCAAACACGCTAGCGAAGATACTAGCTTGACAAACAATTTTCTTCTGAGGAAAATGAAAGCTGAAATAGTTCAAACCGATACATCAGATTATGGATATTTTATTTTCAGATCATCCACAATGTTTGAATCGAGTGTTTATGTATCTCACAAATACTGAATCGGCTTAAGCAATATTTGCAATCGTAAAGAAGGCGTATCAAATTGTCGAGCTTTCATTTTTCCCCTCAAAAGTAACCAATGGCCTCAGAGCGATTTTTCTTCTCATTGCTTTATTATTTCTGTACTTTTACATGAAATGTTCGACAGATTCTGGACAATAGTCGAACTTATTTCCAAAATGACATATCTCATTTTCGTTTGATTTCTGGTTGTATTTTTCAATATATTTTTAAGATGCTTCTCCACCATGTTGCCAAATATTATGTTTTCTCCTATCTTAAATGATATCCGAAAACCGTTGAATCTTAACTTGAACCACAACGCTGAAAGATAATATTTTCTCTTTCTGAAAATTATATTTCTTGGAGATAGTCGCTTTGGAAATAAGCTCTTCAGTTCGACCAGGAATGACTTCAGCTGGACTGCTCTGGAACGATGGGAAAGACAGACGGAATGATGACGAGGGTAATACGAGTGGAGGAATAGTGAAATAAGATGTCAACGGATGAAACTCGATGTAACCTATAACCTAATCTATTCCATCTTTATCCACCATACATTCCATTTCACAGGTCTCAGGTACAGGAAAAGATAAGCAAAACTGGAAAGTTGTTTAACTAAAATTGCTCATGTTCACCTTTAGAATTTCTGAAAATCAAAAAGTACTCTAACTGAACTTGTGTATTTTGTAAAAACTTATATGTTACATGTTGCCAAACATAATACGGTGGAAAGGAATACTACTTTACCTTCCAGAGCTTTTGCTATCTTTTTTCATTAAGAATTATCGTCGAAAAAAACCATATGCTTCTGAATAACTGCCTTAAATGTTCTCTCAGGAATTCAAGAAACTGTTATCTCAGAAAATCTCAATCGAATATTGTAACCAGTTTCAAACAATGTAATTCTCCGGGAGAATGACTCCAGTGTGTCTCAACCTCTCGGGGTTGGGGCATGGCTGAATTCAGCCCCGGCAAGGTGCTTGAACTCTTAACCATTCTATGCGTCAAAGAAAATATAATCAACCCAACCACGCACTAGAGTTAAAGGATAAATTCTCTCCTGAAAAAAATATGAGATCAATTTATGGATATCTTTCGGTGAATTTTACGTGGTCTAAGTTTACATTTTCCTACTCAAAAAAAAAGTGGGAATAAATGATATCAAGTTATTTCACAGAGCACGGAGATAAAAGTATGTAACATACGAATTCTGAAATTATATTTCACTTCGCAAACAATTAAGGAAGGAATAGAACAACATAGTTATAAATATATTAAAAAATGATAAACTCATTTCAATACTTTCCCGTAAATCTGTTGGAAAATAGTTTGGAAATAGACGTTTAAAAATTTCAAACTTCTGGATCTAACTTACAGATTATGAAGTGGTGTTAAACATGTTTAAACTGTATGAATAGAGAAATACTAGTGAGTATCTTTTATCATCATTGTTAGTTATGTAAGTCAATAAATTTACTTTTAGTTCACAGATTATAATGTTAATGTTTACACAGATTATAATAAATGTTTAATTTAAAAAGCACGAAATGTTGCGTTAAAAGGACTCCAGGACAGTCTAAACTATTTCCAATTACAAAATGTTCTTTCCAAACTTCTCACTTCGGTATTGATGTGAAGATCGAGAGCTGTAACACGCAAAGAGTTGGCTTGCAAAGCCACTCCCCAAAGAGCCTCCGAGAGATTCGTTGCTGGGCGCCCCCGCGTATGAATTCTCCGCTCCATCTGCGCTCGCGACGAAACGTGAAGAGGGCGGGCGGGCAGGCGGGCGAGCGGGGGGGGGGGGCGCGAATGGCCGTCGCCAGGGATCGATCCCATGCGCTGGCGGTCTGCGGCGGCGGTGGCGGTCGCTCAGGTCACGGGGCTGGCGGTGGAGGCGGCGGCGGTGGCGGGGACGGTGGCGACGGCGGGAGAATTAACCGAAGACGCGCCGCAGTTAATTTGGCCAGGAATAATATTGGACTTCCCCGGATCCGGAAATGATAGTTCTATCAGTAAACTCATTACCATGTTAATTGCCCGAGGATCGATCGCCAATTTCCGCCGCGTGGAGCGCTGGGCGGCGTTGCGGAGGTGGCAGCAGCAGCAACAGCGCCGCGCGTGCCCAGGTGGCTGCATCCACATCCACATCCACGCGCGCTTGGCGACGCAGGGCGGCGCGCTCGCGGCCGCCGACAAGCGATGCGCCGGACGATTGCAGGAAAACACCCTGTTGATTCTCTGTGCGACGCTTTCACGACTCGCGTAGATTCCGTTTGCGGATAAACATGGTCTAGGTGCGCGTCAATGGGGGCCGGGAGGTCGGCGCCTGTTGGTTCAATGTCTATTCCTAGTGAGCTGCCTATTCACTGCAGGGGAAATTAGTGTACCGTTCGCGGGCAGGAAATTGGCGTTTAAGCGATTCCGGTGGTGAATTAGACAATGACTATCTCTTGCTATTTCCTATGGGATGGATTTGCATTGGTAGCTCCGGGTGGTGCGATTGAAATCGTCTGGTCGGGGGGATAGCGCAAAAAGATCTGTATACGGACCCCTACCGAAGAAACGTCCATAAAAATATATTGTATTGAGATATCCCAAAATGACGAACCATTTTTATTATGGAAATGTCATTTTATATGACATAGAATATAGGAATGTCAATAGCCGATCGCGAGGGTGTCGCTATGTGACAAATAAACAACCGGCGTTAAGGATCATTTTTCGTTAGGTTGAAATGACAGAGCAGAGAAGGAATAAGCATTGTTTTGAGAGACAAAAGAAAAAGATATAGGATTCGGATGCTTCCGAGTTTTTAGAAGAACATTCATTCCCTAGAGCAACGCGGCGATGAGCGGGTCGGCTCCTGATATATTTTACCAGGTCGAGGAAAGACTGTAATTGACAGTTGTATAAAATTAACTATCGTTTCTTATATTAGGATAGAGCGTTCTTGTAGGAAGTAAATACGTGTCTAGGCGTCCACCCGAGACGCAAGTGAAGGAAGTCACGGATTATAATAGTATCGCCAGGAGAATTTGGAACTAGACACGGACATTAGGCGAGGTCTTTATCCAGAAGTAAGATTCTACTGCGTCGACGGAGAAGGTTCTACGGGGCGCCATCGAACGAAGTGAAGAGCGCGCGCAGACCCACGAATGAATAACAAGGTTTTATAACTATTGTAATATAGAGAAAACTGGTCATGACCAAAGATCAATTCATTTTCGATTATCATTATAATAAATTCTGATTTGTTAAGTTGAAAGAAAGCTGATTATCATTGTTCGTTACGTGCAATCCAGCATTTTAATAAGATATTCAGATTCCTCGCCACTACGTATGGATGGCAGATTGAATAATTGGTTGAAGAGTAAGTAGCAACAATTATGAACTTCGAACCCCAATTAACTGAGCTAGCACAACATAATTTTGGAATGAGAGAGATTTAAATTACGTAGGAATCATTAGGTTTCAAGTGTAACCTTTTCCTGGCGCCCAAATTACATTTATCAGTAATAAATATGTTTCAAAATGGGGCCTCCAAGTGGAGCTTGTTTTTAAATAGAAAGACGGGGCTTGTTTCAAATTGGCACCAGTCAACGTCGGGTATGTTTCAGTGTAGTCTTCAGCAATTTTAAGGGAATAAGTAATGTATCCAAGCATCATAAAGAAAGATTTCAATTAATCGTATGTTATGTAGAGTTCTCCTACTTCCCAAAAAAAGTTTAATGTGCTTATAAAAATGCGATAAACTCGTATACTGGCATTGACAGTTACAAAATCAGATAATCTATTACACTAGTCCATTTCTACGAACGTAACGTGTATAGTGACCAATCTGTTTGAAATTTAGATGACAATCTGAAATCTCTAATTTTTTTCTATAACTTTTTTAGGAAACAATGTTTTAGTACGATTTTAAAGTCTAACATGAAATCGAAAGAGTACTTCTGAAGGGTTTCCGGAAAGCGAGCTAAGGCATATTTGTGTCTAATGAGTTCAAAATGTAAGTGGATCATAAATACATATACTATCGTCCTTTTCAATTTTTCTTCTCTGAAGGTTACAAGTTGATCTTTAGGTTCACTATATTTCCCAATGGTCGAGAACGAATGATTATTTAAACATTCTGATAAAAGTGTGGTACTTGAAGATAAAAATCTTGTAGTTCTGGAAAGAAAATGAAATTTCTAAATTGTGTAACACCCAGGTATTGTTGTCAATTCATGCATCTACTGCCTTTCCACGTCCTGATTCATGCGTTATTTGGGACTTATACAACCAAATATTCATATTCATTCAAAGATGTAAATTCTACATAATAAAATAATATTAAACTCATTGAATATTCAGTGAATCTGTACCATCCAATGGATCCACGAGAAGGGTTTGAACAACAAAATATTTGGATATCGATGAGATTTCTAACTGAAACGCGTGCGATGGCTGAATCGGCACGCGACACAATTCCACTCTACGAATCTCTGTCGACACGCGTTCAAAGGGGAGGGAGATCGCTCTTGAGCAGCACTTATCGGTCGACCTATGCCACAATCGGGCAAAGATCCTCTAATCAAAAGCTCGAGATAGCTTCGTACTTGATACGCCTCCTCCGTTGCGTTGAGAAACAACATAATACCCGATAAATGTACTAATTTTGTAAGTGAATACGGCCAATATATTTTTATATTAACTTCAACGTACTGGCCAGCCCTTTCAGGCCTTACAGTATTTGTTTCATATTTTTTGGAAATAACCTCCGGGAATTTTTCCATATTGCTTTATCGCGTATTTAAATTTGTGGTAAATGCTTTCATTTATCGTTTAGAATTATTTTATTCCTAAGAATCTGGGATTTTTCAAACGTGACATGCAAGTGCGGATTCAGCCGATCATGTGGAGGGAATCTAACATTTTTGTTAAATTATAAACATATTTATTATTATATTGAATATAATTTTTGTAGTGTGTATATGACACAAAACAATATTATTTTTAAACAATTACCCAATTCTAACATAAATAAATATTTAAATCTATTTTGCCAATAAAGGAAGGAAAAAAACTTATTTTTATTTTTCCTGAGCCTTTCTCATTTTAATTTTTTGTTTGGGCCTTTTGAGTGTGTGTGGGGGGGGGGGCATGGCCTCCTGGATCCGCCTCTGGTGACATGTGAGGACATTCGGGGAAGAAGTCAATATTTTATAGGATTGAAATACATTCTTGTGGAGAATGGTAATGGATGCATTAAGATTAGCCTTCATTCAACTCTTGCTCTGATTCTGCTGGAGTACTACTAAGTTCGTTAAAATTTAAGAAAAATTTCTCAATTGAAAATTGTAATCCGTGAAATAGGCGATTGCAAAATGTTACGTCATAAGCATAGACGAGCACACAAGGAGGTCGTGGTCGCTCCTTCAAAATTTCTTTAAAAAAAACCTTTAGCCTCACGAAATAAGACATTTTATTTCCGCAAATGTGTGCCATTACTTACTTCCCTCTTTCATAAGCTGACAATTCGGAGAATTGACACATTTAACTGGGAAGTGGTTCTCCAAAGCATTTAGCAACCATGTAAATGGTTCACCATGTAATTCATAATTGTTTTAATTAATTATTTCATTAACATTAATTTTTCAATCTCCTTTTAGTATGTTTTCTGATTTTCGAATATGTATCATATGTAAACAAAACAAAAAAATAGAGGAAGTGGCCCAATGATGCCTAGAAATGTAGTTGTCAACGTCATTTGAACAGAGTGTGAGCAGCCCGAAACAAAATTTTCCCCTTGTTTTAGGCTGCACACACTTATGGTCATAAGAGATTTTCGAAGTGTTCTTCTACATACACGGTCTCCTTTCAGCGTCAAATGTAACCGCCATTCCACCAGGAAAAACACTGACGCTTTCCAAGAATTAAGAAACCATATCCGCATGATTTCATAAAATAAAAATTCCCTTCCCCTATAAACCACTCCACCATCGCCACCCCACCCCCACAAGAAAACAGAATTAACAAATAAAAAATGTGCAGGAGACCAATTGTAAATATTTGTGACCAGCGTTCTAAGTATTGTTTGTTTTCTCAAACTATCACATGTAAAGCCTTATAACTGACCAGCGAATACATTTATTTAAAGAAGAAAAATATACTGGGGCATGCAGTGAATATTTGATTAGATTTTTTTAAGTCAACGTGGTTAGAGATTGATACTCTACAAGATAATTTAAATCGTTTGATCTACTTTATTAAATCAAAAATATTGAGTTTAAAAAATAGTAATACTATTACATCAATTTATTTCAAAAAGAGATCTGTTATCAGAGTAAAATGTTAAAACTGCAACTACTACATTCAACGGTGACGGAATGCAAAAGCTGTCGCGTCCAAAATCGGCCAAAAAGCTGGCGATTGATCTGCCAAATGTTCATTCTAGTATTCATATATAGTATTTTACTTATTTCCAATGTGCCCAGAAATTCATAGAAAACTACACTCCGGTTTTTGAGAGGCATGTGTTCTGTGTTTCGATCGAAACCCAGGAACTCGGAGAAAATGAAGCAGTTTTGATTGGGATAATAAATTGCAAATATTTTACTATGTCATTCGTCAAATTACTAAGTTATTCGCCGCCATTTCTCATACTGCGCATACCGACTGAAATTTCACACTCAATACATCATTGCTTACGACACAGCTGACTGCAAGCGGCTGCAGGGCTCCAAGGAAGAGTCCACTCACCAACAAATATTTGCTATTCACATGTTGCGTTATGGAACAGCAACTTTTCTGTTATTCTTGTTGGATAAAAAAACTGTTTTACTGAATACAGTGCGTTCCGTACGTTATTGGACTATTCGAAAAGATTTTTTGTTAAACCATTTTTATTCATTACAGTGTTATTTGTTCTTGAGCAGGGTGCGCGCTACTTTTTGAACAATCGATTTGGGTGGCTTTTTTCGGCAGCATTTTTACTGCTGCGCGCCACTAGAATGTATCAACTCTACTAGTGTTTGTCGTAAGTGCTGTAGCACGTACCATTTTTGTCTTCGGAGCAAACTTTTTACGTTTCTATTACCTTGAAATCCAAGTCAATAGTGGAAACAAACCACACGAAAAGGAAAGCACGACCCAACATAAACAAAACAAAAAGGGAATAATCACCGCCGCATCTCGCAGTCTTTGGTGGCATTCGCCAGCCAGCATTGACCCGAAGACCCGGGAGACGCACCGCCTCGCAAAAGTCGATAGCGACCGCAGGGTGGCAGCGCGAGCGGAGTGGAACGGTGTCAAGGAGCAGGCGGCGAAGGCGCGCGAGGGCGCGAAAGGCGCGGGGCGGGGGCGGGGCCTTATGACCCGCTCCGCCACCGCCTGTCATCGCTCCCTTCACGCCACCGTGCCCCCGGCACCTCCTCCCTCGCCAGCACCATTTCGTTCTCGGGGTCTCTGGTTCCCAAATGAATGGGTCGGCGATATTTTACATCGAAATCACATGTATTTTAATAATTACAGACATAATAATAATAATAATAACAATAATAATAAATATAAATGTAATGTCGAAATAGTCATATATTAATAATATGAAAATAATATAATAATATCAATATAATAACAGTACTAAAGCTTCACGCACAATTCATATTTCATGATTAATAATTTTGAGATAGAAAACAATCATCACTGTTTCTTCTATTTCTATGATCACCGATGTTTGCAACAATTGTGTTTTCGATGCAGCTAATTACTATATGAATAGAATTTCCGCTGCCTCCACAGACGCCGCTCCGCCACCCGGAGCGCCAGCCGCTGCAGGCGCCGCCTCGGATGACACCAGCCCCAATTACCGCGCCCAGCGCCGCCGGCACTCGCACCCGCGCCCGGCGGAGGCGGGAAGGGGGCGTTTAAAAAACCCCCACGATGGCGCGGCGGCGGCGCGTTCTGCGGGGGCCGGACCTGGCAGTTCACACGAGAGACGTCTGCCCCGCATCGCACACGCCACCGCCGTCTCCACCGCAGACGCGCTCGCCTCCGCCGCCAGAACGCTCTGCCATCACCTGCCGCAACGCGTGCGTCACCGCCTCCGCCGCTCCTGCCCCCGCAATGGCCATCGCCATGACACCTCCTTCTCCATCGCCCGCGCCCCCGCCCGCCCGCAGTCGCAGTAGCCCGCGCCGCGCCGCGCAGCTCCGCCGCCACCGCCGCCGCCGCCACCGCGCGTGGAGGGGCGCAGTGCGGAGGGGAGGGCAGGCTCGCCCCGAGCTGCGGCGCCCGTGGGAACCGCTGCTCGCGCGGCCTCTCACACGCGACCGACCGGCCGGCTGGGGGGCACGGCGCGCGGCGTGGCGCGGCGCGGGACCCGGGGGGCGGGGCGGGGCGGGGCGCGAGGACCCCGGGAGCGCGCGAAGGACCTGCAGCCGCGTTGGCGGCGGTGACGACGGTGGCGGCGGCGTGTGTCGGCCGACGTGCGTGCGTGTGCAGCCGCGGGCGCGGGGTGGGGGGCAGCGTCCGCGCACTGCGCCGCCGCCTCCGAGCTTCCCGCTTCCGCCCTCCCCCGCCCACCATCGCCTCCGCCGCCGCCAGGCGATGCGCCGCGTGCCGGTCGTGGCGCGCGCCGTCGCCGTCCACGGCCGCGTTAAGGCATGAGCTCGTAGCCTACGGATCTCGTCCAGGTGGGGGAAGAAGGAAGGGGCCGCCACTAAAATAAAAAAAATAATGCTAATGGAAACAATGAACCGAATGTCTTGATGACCCTTGAAGATCCAGGTAACATACTCTAATATTCCATTGACAGAGAATTGGAAATAATAATTATACATTAGAGAAATAATCACGAAAAAAGGAAATAATATCTAATCACATATTAGTAGTGGTCCCATAATACTAACAGATATTTTCTGTCTAATTGTTATATCTCTAGTATTTTTACATGTTTATATCGTTTTGATACATTTTAATTTTTAATATTCGTTTTTGTTGTTGTTTTTCTGAACCCTGCGGTACTCTGTTATCATTCCTATCTTCTAAATGCTGGCCGTGGCAAAAGCACCGCTTCTGCAGCGGCAATCGTCTTCGACCGTTCATTACATCCTCCCCTCCTCCTCTCTCGCTCCAGCGTCTTATCGTAATGAATGATACGGCGCTCCGTTACAACATGATTTGCCGTTTCAGCGCCCTCCGTCCGCGCCTGGTGTCGAAGGCCACCGCGATAAATTGGTTTAGCGCCTCTGGCGTGATGGGGACGGGAATACACTGACGCAATATTGCCACACGACCAGCCATTCATAGAACGACGCGTAAATAAATACAATCCACATCGACGTTGTGCGGTTTTGGTTGATGGCTAATGACATAAACGGCATGAATGAAGTGAATTATGAGCTATTTCAAAGAAGTAGCGATGAATGAAATACACGAATGAAATAATCAGTATGATTGGTTAGATTGCAATTAATTTGCTCAGTACTTTTGACAAATATTACGGTTTAGCTTGCATGAAAGCATTAATGTGGTATTTGAAAAGGGCAGTGAATTATTAATTTTGTTTAATGGCACAGAAAACAAATAACAATATTGTGCTTTCAAATACAATGAGTGAAATATACTTTTTGCGGCAAAACGTACCGATAATTGTGTTTTTCACACCTGCCATCACAGTACGATAAAAATTACTAAATTTAGTCGCATTTCTTGCAGAATCAATATCAAAATAATCACAAGATGACACTGAGATTTTAATCTCTCACTGCGGCGCGTCATGAATTCGTCACACGTAATAGGTTATCCCAGCCATTCATAGATCACGAGCAGGAGGTATCAGAAACACGACGAAATGGCGGCAGACAAGGCGTGGAACGAGCGTCTGGGGTATCCGGGTTCGTCGCCCGCCTCACGGCCGTCTCCCCTGGCAATGGCACTTACAGCTCGGCGCCATCTCGGGAAAATGGCGTGGATAGCCGCCATGAGATACCGCCCGAAATACGATGGCTGCTCGGGGAATATGAACGTTTCGCGACCCAGCACCAGAGAAAAAAGTTGGTGCATCGGGGCATCTAGGCCACAAGAGAAAATACGTAGCTTAATTACTAATTTGTAATACGACTTTTCGCAGCCTCCTAGCTTACATGAGAAAATGCATACCGCTTTTACACCTCAAAATACAAGCATTCAGAGATGAAAATAACTCCCCCATTCGACAACTTTGTTAAGAAATGAATACTACTCTATTTCTATTCAGAAATATCTGCTTACGAACGAGGTCTGTCTTTCTTAGTGGGTTAACAAAATATGCTACAGGGATTATTTAATTTCTAAACATTTCTTTCATCGATTACATTTAGACACATCGGCATACTACTCTTAAAAACATTTAACCTCACAACATTGCTGACCGTAGTGCTTTCTGCAGATACAAAGTGAACTCATGTTTCCAAGGAAATTATCAGTTATTTATCTCAAAAGGAGTTTTTTTAAATTGTCATTAACACAAAAAATAGTTGGCTCAGTCAACAGAATATGAATGATTGAGAACATATCATTTGGAAATTTCCCCTTTGCAGAAACAAAACACAATGCTCTTTGGAGTGTTTTCGAAAACAGTTTTGTCGGTAGTCATAACAAAACTTTTAATCTATACAGATACAACTGATACTACTGAGTATGTCATTTGTATTTGAAGAGGTTATGAAGAGAGGGAACATCAGTGCCTATAAATAATACGTGTGTTAATTGAGATCTATTATCAAAACTTGCCTATTCGCAGCTGACGAATCTGGAACTTGTCTGTATTTTAAATAAGTTATCTATAATTAAGAAAATACTAATGCTATGCCACTACAATACTCGTAATTTAGATAGATATTAGTAGAATATATTCTCAAATCAGAAGAACAACTCACCCTTGCCTAAAAAATCTAATGATATTTATCGCTTTTTGCATACGAATGGTACTAGATAACATTGCACTATATTTTCAACTTTTAGAAACATGCACAACATACTTTTGGAAGGTGGCCAGTCTCACCCATATGAGACAATTCATATGTGAAGACTGTTTTTTAATTATCCCGCCTTGGCTGCAATTGCTTGGCAAAAGAACACATGTTATTCATCAAAGTATTGGTCTGCAATTTTGCTCTATTATTTCAACCCGTCTATTCATTTAATTAAAAATGTCTTCCTTGGCAGGCATATAATAATTTATATGTGAAATGATTCCAATCTTCGAACTCAATGAAAGTTGGATTTGCTTGAAAGATCCTCCTTCATAGGAATGGGTAGTTTAAAGCCAGATTGAAGCCAATCACATTTCGGTGCAAAATTTCCATTAATCTATTTTATGTTTATGATATATTATACTAGTAAATAACTGAAATGTACTACAAAGGTTATTAAATTATGACTTTAATGATACAATTAAAACATTTGACTTTTTTGATCACAGTGGAATCGGTCTTTTTTATTTAGTTGAGCCATTTACCCTGTTACTTGATGGGTCGGAGAACTTCTTCCCCTAATGTATAAGAAATTGCCAAATTCTGTGGTTAAAAAGGAGAAAATCCGATAGTAAAAATATTCACGGAAATAAAGTGTTTCATTTCATTGCCCCGTGAAACTAGGGGGTCTCTTTCAAAATTTTCAGGGTGCCAAAGCACCCTTTTCACACGTCTACCCTGGATGATTAATTTTTTATACTTAATAAGGAAGACATTCAGCAGCAAAGGATTTAATTAAATTTCCGTTACACACTTACACCAATCTTTCTGTATTGTAGTTACATACATTAAAAAGTATTTTTTGGTTTTGTTTGATACGTAAAAATTACTTCAGAACAGTTATGCTAAATAATCAACTACGAAGAACCAAAATAATCGACATACTGTAGTTGCAGTATCTGATGCCTTTGTGGTAAGAATCACGAGCTAGTTACTCATTTCTCAATACTTCTCATTCATAGAGAATTAATTTCAACGATTCTTTGACATGTTACTCTGAAGTTTCTAATCTATGCTTGAAAAGGAACTTATAATTTTATTGCCTTTTCTTGAGATTTGATACAGAGATGATCTGCCGCAAAGCTCAATCCTATGCAGTAGTTGCAAACTTTACAGAACAATTATCTGAAAAGTAAATTCTAATTCCTTCGGCGTCTTACAGTGTTAACAACTCTTCTCTGTTCAAGTTATTGAATATATTGTCACTTTTTCCGTTGGAAATGTTACAGAAAAGACGAAAAATGTTTGAACGTATTCTAATTTGTATAATCGGAAAACACTTCCAAAGACTATTATCGGACTATTGTCGGACTAACTACTGTCGGACTAACTATTGTCGGACAGTTTGTTCAGTAAGTCTTACAACCAAAACATTTCAATCTCAACTCACAGTCAGTAGTAGGCCTTGCGCTAGGATTACCATAGTTTTCTGATTCAATTTCAGGATGTTACTGAACGGGTTGTTGGGGAGGGAGGATTAACATTGGGTTGAGTGGACAGTTGAAATTAACCATTAACAAATTAAGCTTTTGAATTATTAATTATAGAAACTGAATAAAAGCAATATTAAACACTGACATGACATATTGGGTATATAACTTAACAAAAATAATTTTAATTTTACGTTTTCGACGCATTATGTAATACGATAGCCATAAAGAGGGCAAATAGTTGCTATTTGTTTCAAATGAGTGTTATTTTAGTATCGTTATTTCTGTTTATTTCATTGCATTTTATATTTCACAGTTACATAACGGGCGAGGTAGAAGGGAAGACGTCGTCAAGCTGATTCGCCTGGGGACGTCACCATTTGTGAACAAAAGGGAATGGAGTAGCGAAGCTACCATTGCGGTAAGACATTTGTAACGCCAAGTATCCCAATAATTGTAAGTTTTAATGTGACAACATTTTTACATTTTCACATGCAATTCGTTGATATAATTTATATTAAGTGGTAACATTTTGCCGGAATGCAACTTGGCAGGAGTGATCCTGAAATATTTTTTGCCAGTATAAAAATCCCCGAAATCCGAAAAAAATACAGAAAATTGTCGTCCGAAAGGCCTCTAAAAATTTGGACACGATCTCAGAAACAGGGTATCTCGAAAAAATCGAGACGTCTATTCACCTTTTTCAAATAACTGTAACAAATCAAGTAACTCACATGTACTCGTACCTTCATGCTAACGAAAAATGAATAAAATATGTTTTAAAATAGAAATACTTAAAGGAAAATAAATTGAGCAGAGAAAAAGATCAAATTAATTTCACAAAACAGTCTATGAAAAAAATATGAATAAACTCGCGGAAAGTGTATTAATATAAATTATTAGAGCTGTAATATTAAACCGACAAGGATAAGCGAAGAAACAAAACACAAATATTTTTGGGGACGAAAATAAAAATAAAAGTGGCGCGGCGACTGAATGAATGGCGCAGGGGGTGCCGCGAACGCTCTTCCCGCAAAACCAGAGCTAACAGCGAGAGCAAAAAAGAACAATGGAAGGGGAGCGCGGCGAGCGTCTTGGCGGACCGCTTGGAAGCGGTGGGGGGCGGGGCGAGGCGACGCAGGCGGACAGGGGAGGCGTGTGCAGCGGCCAAGGAGGGCGCGCGCACTCGTGCACAAAGCAGCCCCTTGGCGGCGGCGGCGGAGGCGGCGGCCGAGGCGAGGCTTAATCCGACGCTGCTTGACTCGCCCCGAGACGTCTGATTAATGCCACAGGTACCCCACGCGCATTCAATTGGCGGCGTGACGTCACGCGCCGGCGCGGAGCGAAGCTCCGCTGCCACGCTGTCAACGCCGCCGCCCCGGCGCCGTCGTCTGCGTCGTCGCCCCTGCCGCGCTAACGTTATCGTTCCCATTATAATTCCCGCTATCACACCCAATGTGAAACAATGGTTAGTTGTTCGACTTTATAAACGATGTAAATACTGAAAGAAAGAAAAAAAAGAATTGAGAACAATGAAATGATGAATACAATGACAAATAATCATGGAAATTACGTGTTTCTTGAAGTTATGTTTGCAAGAAGAAAAAACTATTTCAATGACACTCAGACAATAATTCAAAAACGTAATTTCTTCTCATACAACATAACAACTTAGAAATTAAAATACGTTCTTCGTTAAGTTCTACGATATCACACGTATTCCATACATGAGGGCACGTTAATTTCTAAGCCTAACGTTATAATCTAATTTCCTTTACAGACACCGTCTCTCTGTACTCGTCACCCTTCAACGCATCCGCATCCCCACAATCACCGCCCGCGCGGCACAATTGTGCCCTCGACTCCCCGCGACGCCCATCCGACGCGCGTCCAGCCCCTCCCTCCAAACTCCAGTTTTCCCACACCCCCGGATATAATTGCGACACCCACAACAGAAAGGGAATGAGCGAAGAGCAGGAGCGCGGGGGGGGGGGCTGGGAGCTACTCGCATAGTAAAAGGGGGCGCCGCCGCCGAGCTCCGCGCCGCGCCGCCCCCCACCCCGCGGGCGCGGGCGTCCGCGTGGCCGGGGGCAGGCGCGCGGCAGCCGGCGGCGGCGGCGGCGGCGAGGGGAGGGGAGGGTCGCGGAGTGTGCCGGAGCGGCTGCGGGAGCGGCGCCGCTGCACACGCCGGCCAGTCGCACGCCGCCTGTGCACGCGCGCGGACGCCGCTCGCCGCCGCCGCCACCGCCGCCGCTTCTTCCCCGCCCTCCTTCCGGGCGACGTCGGTCGTGTGCGCGCCACGTTCCCGCCCCCGCCCGCCCACCCGCCCGCGACGACGACGTCTCGCCAGATGCTAATCACCGGCGGCCGCTGACTGTCCGCCCGCCCGCCCGCGCACGTGTCCGCCGCGTGCCGTCTTGGCATACCGACACTTCGCACCCGCGCTCGCCCTTCCGCTCCGCCGCCGACGAAGCTGCTTCGCCTTCAAGATTTATCGTGCGATATGCGGAGCGGCCGCCCGGCTCGTTTTTGCCAGTGTTACCGGTCGCATGCCGGGCGCGCTTGAATCGCCGTGAGTCGCCCGCGCGCCGCCGCCTCCGCGCCCCAGTGACTGTCAACCGTTCCGAGTGCCGAGTGTGCGCGAGTGGTCGGGAGGCTTTGCCCCGCTCGCAGCCAGCGTCTCCGCGGCGCGCCGCGGCTAGGAGCCGCCCGCCGTGACCCTGTGGCGAGTGGTCGTGCCCCGGGGGGCGGCGCCCCCGGACCCCAGCGCCGGCGGTCCGGCCGTGGTGGAGCCGCCCCCGCCGCTGCACTGGGGGTACGGCGCGGCGCCCGGGTGGCCCGCGCCGGCGCCCGCCCCGTCGACGCCCGGCGGCGCCGGGGTGCTGGGGCCCGCGGGGCTGCCGCGCCCCGGCAGCGGCGGGCCCCCCGGCGCCATGAAGCGCTCGCTCAGCGAGAGCGACGACTGCGACGACGTCTTCTCCGAGGAGTCCTCCAAAGAGCAGTAAGTGGCCCCGCGCGATGCGATGCGATGCGAAGCGATGCGGACGCCCCAGATCGATACCGTGGTCGGTGGCGGTGGGCGGCGGCGCGAGCGCGCGCGGCTTTTGCGGTCGCACCGCCCACCCGCACGCGGCCCCGCCGCCTGCCGACACTCGCCCGGCACGTGCGCGCCGCCCCCGCGCCGCCCGCCCCGGCGCCTCCGCCACCGCCACCGCTGCGGGCGGTGGCAGCTTGGATTACGCTATCAGCGGCTCTCGCGCCGCCAAATTGTGAGGAGAGAGGTCCGATCGCAATCAGAGGGCTTGCGCCAGACGAATCGCTGCTTCCGTGTGCTGCGTTACATGACCATTAGCGTTTTATTTTGTGGTGACGCATAGAGTTAAGCTGAAATGCATTTTAATGTAATGTCACTTACGGCGTTAAACAAGGAGCTAACTAGTGAATTCAAATCAGGGTGTCAGAATGAATATTTAAATGAGAAACCCTTACGTATACATGTCTGTTAACTTAGACGTATCAACGACGACGTTTATACGACGTTGAAGGGGTATTATATTGTTTTTCAAGAGATCAGTCCTGAGAAAAATAATGACAGTACAAAATTTGCAATACTTTTAGATAATAATGTCAGTATATATTTGCAATAAACTTGTCATAGGGATAGTATAACATAGAAGGTTATTATATTTATAAAAGTAGAAAAATATAATGTTTGAAGCTTTAAGGTGTCATGAAACATTTTAAATGTTTGCCATCTGACAGGTTTCATTTTCAAGTAGGATTAAGTGGCAGGTCGAGTTCGCTGACAGCGTAGGTGCGGGCAACTATCAGTGGCGAGGTGTCTGATAATCTTGCGCGGCAGATGTTGCGGAAAAAAGCGCGCCAGCAAGGCGAGATAACCGCCTCCGCAGACTGTCGTAGCGCTGCAGCTTCGGCGTGGAGGGTCGGAGGACTACTCAGGTGCCACGTGCCGCTATTTTCGCTCCTCGTAGCACTCCTGGGGAATAGTTCTCGATCAAGCCACCAATAACCGATTTCTCAATCTTATCTCTTCCCAATTTTTACTTGTCATCATCTCTTGACAGATGGACTTATGTGACAGCACTATCGCAGTTTGCGTCAGATCGATAGTGTGGAGACGATGCTATTGTCCCAACCCAGATAGTCTCAATCCCCATCGATAGTTTTTTGCACAAAACAATTTTCGGAAATGTCTGGATATTCCCTGAAATTACCTGTGTTCTAGTGAAGTGTTTCCTGTTATTTTATCTTAATGTAGTCACTGATTAATTCACTTCGGAATTGAAATAATTTGCCATTCAACGCAAGTTAGGTTAATGGTATTGCAATTTCACACTGCTGTCGGAGCTGCTTAATTTAGTTCATACAATACAACGCGAAATTGGCCGAGTTCAGGTGCACGAGCCACTCGTGGTAATGTTCTCTGATACTTTTAGTGTTAAACTCTACCCATGTATATTCATAATCACTACATATATAATGAGACAAATGAATCAGAAAATGTTCACTGAACTATTCAGAATTGTAATGAGGCTTACTTCGTTACTGCAATGAAATTATAAATACGGTACAAATTGTGACGCAGGATCTTCCACCTACATGGAATATTTTTGAAAAGCAATTCAAATCAACCTCATGATATGTTTCCAATAAGTCATTTGCACAGGTAACATCAAACGTTTAAGGACTCATACGATTTTTCATGTACTCGATAAGCTAATTTGTCACTTATACCACGAAAATATTTCCTCGTGTTAATATGTTTAGAATAATACGACTTTACTAAAATTAATACTATGTATTAGTGCATTCTATTTATTAATCAATAAAAAATTGGGAGAAATTTAGACAACGAGATGCTTCAAAAAGTCGCGAATACATTTAGGTGTGCAACAATTGGAATTGAAGGTTTATTTAGTTAAAAATATAGGTGAGAATTGTCTTTCTTGCGTGCACTTGGACTTGTTAGCGGCTGTTAATTCAATGCATTGGCCATTTCTCGTCCCGATACGAGTCTGTTCTCGGGAGTGACTCCTCACAACCGTAGCACCACATTGACCCATCAGCAACGTCACGGCGAAGTCGTACAACGTCTTAGGCAGTAATCTCGGGTAGAGACAAATGGAACGGAGAGAGGGAGTACGACCGCGGTTGTATGGTCTCCTGTGACCACGACTAGAAATTGCGCCTCGCGCTCAACGCACGGTCCAGGGTCGCATTATATTACTCCCTCGTTAGCCGGATAAAAAATCTGCACGTCTGTATCGCTACTGCACCGGTTACGCCAATGAATCAGCATTAGCAGAGGAGCAGATGCAGACCCCCAGCTATGTTGATACGAGGTGTAGATTGGAGTCTTCATGATTCATGAAGTTTGAGAACAACTTATCCCATATGGCCTGCGCTTGTTTTAAATATTAAATCGTATGTTCTTAAAGTGTGCAGGTAATGTAGAACAGTTATTACAAGAGATGAATTACCTACGAGAAATAAAATGATCGCTGGATATTGTATTTTAAAGAAGAACCATTACATCAATTGTTTTAAATAGCATTAATCTCTATTATGATTTTACATTAGTATTTATCTTACGTTGTAGATAAATAATAAAATTATACATAATACAATGATATTATTTTTCTAATAAAAAAGTTGGATGTGGTCAGGCGTACGAGTGGCCTAAATGGCCTGAGCCTCGCCACAAATAAAGATATTTATTTATTTATTTACTAATACCTGTTCACTTTAGCAGACACCTTGAAATATTTTCAAAACTACTTAATCAAATGTACTCATAATAGATTTCCCCCGTATTTCCCTAGAAAAAGGAGAAAATTCCAATATTCCATTTCGATAATATGTAGAAAGGATACAATTTTACTGGATGTCCGTCAGTTTTGTCAAGTCGTGGAATTGACTCCGGCGTTGACACGGCTTTAATTCCAAGGAGATGCTGATCTGGGGCCACAGTGATGAGCTGTAGTCATGAGAGCTTCATAAAGAGGCTTCGACGATGAGTTGATACGAGGCGTAATTTTAATGCGAGTTAATTGCTCCCGCGAGGTGTGAACGATGCAGGAACTTTCCGCGTGGCGCCGCCAACGCACAGCAAGATGGCTAATTAACAAATTAAACTGCCGACGACGTCGTTCACAAGTGGTAGGCAGGATAGAAACCTTTACCGTTGTAGAACAGATCTTATCGGCACGTCGAAGCTTGGGAAATAGTTACTACACTTGTTGGCAACGCCTAGAGTTTTCAGCGCAGAAATGTACTATCTCCTCATTCTCATATCCGAAGACTTTTGCAGATGTTATTGAGAATATTTTTTTATTTAATAAACGATAATATAGTTGTCTTAATGAGTCACATTTTATGTAAACAGGCTTCAATCAAATTATAGACAACGAATAATACAAGGACAATTTATTTCATATTGCACAAATATGAAATATGAAATAAATTGTCCTTGTATTATTCGTTGTCTATAATTTGATTGAAGCCTGTTTGCATCAGAATATTTATTTTATTTAGCGTTTTTTGTGTTTTTCAAGTGTCATGGTTGTAGGTTTCGAAACTTGAATGTGATAATTGTTTTCGTAACCTTTACCACAGAAATAGTCTATATCACGCTTTTAAAATTTATTGACAAATAGTTACTTAATCAAACGCTCAGTGCAATCACCTCTTATCGGACTCTGCAGATACAGTAAGCGAATCCCTTGTAGGCAACATCTGCAGGGTACAGATACGCTGTGTGAGCAGGTTACATTCTCTAGATACATCGAGTGACTTAATTTTATAATAAGGATATTCTAACAATTTTGAAAACCTCAGAATTGTCAAATATTGGAAGGTGTCGTGCATAAAATTATTCACATTATTAATATATGATTCAAACATTGCATTATAAATGAACGTAAATGTAAATGTTCAGTGAGAATTTCTCTCACATTAACCCTGCTTTGATTGTTAATATTGTTTCAGTAATATTTTTCCAAAGCGAATTTTGAAGTTGCCATCATTGCAAATAAAATGAGCAATTATAGATTCAACATGTAAATGGCATGCAAATATTGGAATACATTTTCAAAACGCTTAAAATGTTATTTTTATTCAAGAACTATCTTTCTTATTTTCGAAGTTATAATGTAAATTACGTAACAGGTATTAACCTACCGCTACATATTTCCTGAAATAATATTTTGGTTCTCCGTGCATTGTCAGTGCATTAAGCCATGAAGTCACAGCATCGATTTAACTGGCACACAAGCAATTTGATATCGTAGGCCAGGCGTAAGCAATTTATTAACATTTATCCAGGAATATTTGAAAATAATTATTAGTAATACAATCCCGAGGTTTGGTGAGCGGTTCTAGACTGTAAGACAATTGAGTAGTTTGCTTTTACAGCCCTTTCGCAATTTTGGCTGGTATGTATAATCCCGTTGCCCTTTTCCATCTTCACAATGAAGGATAGGGATTTGTTCTGTGGTATTACATCAAAAATAGACCAGAATGTTCACGCACATATCTGAAGTTCACGTAGCGTTCAACTGTAGTTCATTTGCGTTTTCTTTTCGATTCCACTGCTAAGGAGTTGTTAATCTTCCATCTCATGAGTGTATCATATATGATTTATATCAATCATGTACCATATTCATCTAGCATTTCGTGCCCAACTGTGCACATCTTTTCACGTTCATGCCTTTGTGCATTCTTTTGGGGGCGTCTCGCAATGCAACAATTAAACGTCCTTGGCGATCGCACCTACGCACCATGCGAAGGAGACCGGAAACGCCGCCAGACGTCGCTCTGTGCTGCCGCTTGCGTCGCACGGCACAGCCGCTCGCGCAGGCCTTGACTGAACTGCTCCAAAGCCGCCTGAATCCTGCTGGCGCTCAAATGCCACTTCCTTGGCCCACTTCGTACAACACCCTGAAAAGTCACTGAATTATTAGCAACCGCTCGTGGAAAATGTTTACATTTTGTTCAACTAGTTTACAATTCGTTCCTTCAAGATGCTGTACTTTTTATGAAGTATTTCAGGTGTGAAAACTGAACCCTATCGTGTTCCTCTTAATATTACCAATAAATTCTTATGCCTTTTCGGTCAGAAGCGTGGATACAGGAAAAAGTTCTTAAACAATTTTTGGGTTTCATCCTGTTACTAACTTGCATCTCTCAGTGATGCATCTAGGTCCCGTGAATAGGTAGAACAGGTACCGCGCGAGTCCGTTGATGGCTTGGCGTATTTTTCTTTTCTTTTATTTCCATCCAGATTCAGTGTTAGTCATTTTTCATGACTAAATGTAGAATGACATATCGGTATGCTTACTGATTTTACTCGTCCTAAGCACAAATGTTCGCCCTTTATTAAGTTTTGAGCAACAGATCGTTTCTTAACAAAATAATTCTGTAAAAAATTATTTATTACGTGCAGAAAACAATGTTTTTGCACTTGAAATTACTCATCGTTAAATGTATATTACGTAATTTCATTACCACTATTGTGTCCAAATAAATTGTCACCTATCAGTTCAATATTAACTTTATCGCGTAAAATAAAGACCCTGACTGCGATGGAAAATTTTACCTTTGGGGGTCAAAATAAACAGTTCTACATTATCTCAAATTCTCTCAAATATTGAATACTGCGTATTGGGGAAGCTCTTATCAATGTAACGTGAATTCATTTCCTCGGACAAGGCGTTTTATTGATACCGCTCAGTTCCACTGAATACTTTCGTTGAGTCCATCAGGAAATATTGATACTTAAAATCAAGAAGAGCTTTTATTTTATGAAACAGATATTTTTCCCTCCCCGCGGATATCCGAAGCTTATTTCCTTTGTTCACAAGAGTGTGTAAACATCTTTTTGTACTATAGCTTATTTTCTATTTTTATTCCATTGTTTATTTTCTAGCTTCCTACTTTGTTCGGTAATCGTTGTAACTTTACCATTATTACATTTCAGTGAGTATTTACAAAAGTTGTGGCCTCAGGCGGAGTCGAATGTCACAAACAAGAGAAGTGTATCACAGTGGGTGAATAGTGGTCACTGCGGTCTAAATCAGTTTTTTTTCCTTACCTTACATTCCCCAAAATTTCCTTCTCCATTCTCAGAATTTGCTCTTCGTGATATTCATCAACATTTTCATCTTTCCTCATCGTTAATCAGTAATTTTTCAATGATATTAAGGTATCATGGGAACGGATGATAGGAAAAAATTTGGGGAATTAAAGCCCGGATACTGTTTCAGGAACATTCAGAGATAAAAAGTACGTCATCAATCGAACGCAGTTGCAGGGCAGTGCAGCTCCATTTCTTTCTTTAGAGAGATGTCCATCTCAGGAAAAGACCACCCTTCACTCGTCCCTGAGAGGCCATTGATATTTCAACAGCCGCAGTTTTCGTGTTCTGAAACTGCTGTTCTCTTGACGCTTTTCCGATCTCATAATATTCTCCAGAAAGTAACCATTTACTGGCCAAGATTCAGAAAGTATTTTTTGTTGAAAACAAATTAAATTCGTCCTTCCCTCTCCATAAATACTTTTGAAACAAAAATTGCCATCTTGGAATTCAAAAATTTATCCGTAATTGGAGTACGTCTTTGTATGTGGTGCGATTAATGTGATAACTGTTTTAAGTAAATTGCGTAAATGTTCCTACAAAAAACATTTTGTCTCCCGTCCTTGGTTCCGCCACTAGATCTAGCTCTAACAGTGAAAAAAGGTTTCTTTGGGCCGTATCTTCTACACGTCCGTAGATAATTATAAGATACATCTATGATTGGTGTTGGTGTGAATAAAAACGATAGATTGTCTAATTTGTTTAAATTAATTTAGATACTACTGAAGTATTATCACCACCTCCATTAGTCTATGTACGAAAGAGAGGCGAAATTCTTAAGGGTAATAAATGCCAGTCAATTTAGTTTCATCATGGTGTATCATGATTGAACATCGTCATTGGGTTTCCTTTATGTCATTCACAATATTATCACACAACATGTGTCTTTAGTCCACGTATGAAACTGACAAGAGTAGACCATCTCCCAAGTACATGACTCACAGTGACAGTTCCTGATGTGAAACATCTGCTTGTCTTCATTTCTCAACTGTATGGTTCCAGCCACGAAAAGTTGAAGAGCTAAAAAACAAGATTGCTTAACAATTACACTGCTATTAATAGCTGTGTAATCGTTAAACGACAAATCAATTAAAGCATTTCCCGTATCAACCGTTAGAGCACTGTAAACATAAACTCCATCTTTTGTCTATATGTTAAAATAAATATTCTCTTCTCAGCTGAATTATTTAATGTCTCATTCACGCAGTTCTAATTGTTAATAAACTCAAAAGTTGTTTTCAGAGATGATCATTTTTAAGCGGCCCGTACACCAGCGAGCGTGGTTCTTGAGTTTGTGACTCGCCGCGCACGTAATTTTGTCCCCACCGCTACCTGTTTCATTTTTTCATTAGAACCAAAAGCTTGGCAACTATAGGCAAGTCTCGCTTGACGACGCAAACTCGCTTCACTCCGGTTGTAAATCTATCTCCCCAGCATTAATATTCAGTATTCGCAAAATGAGGAACTATGTGGTAGCGACAGATTTGCAGAAAGTTTGATTGATTTTTTCCGGGCGCGACAACTACTATGACAATTAGTCTCGCGTGTAGTACATATTTTTATCACAGAAGGTGCGCGGTGGTTTTCTCCTGCTGGGTCCGGCGTCGAACTGCACGTCGTCTTGTGGGGTTTTCCCCATCCATTTAACTCCCACCAGTTGGGCACAGCCCCAGGACAAGCTCTAAGCTACCGACTCGCGTCCAGACGTGTGTTAGTCTAGTGTGTAAGTAAGGGGTAAGGATAGGACAAGGAGTAGGAAGGAAAGCCTATTTGTTAGGGTACTGCTCTGACATTCATCTGGTGTCGATCGGAGTAACCACGAAAACCTCACGATCAGAGCAGCCGGTCGGTAGAATTCTGGTCCAGGCAGCGGCTGAATTCGACCCAGCTAATTAGCTATACTCCGATTAAAAGAAGAATGTGGTTGACAGTTCGGTGTGGAGGGGGGCGGCGTTGCCGCGTACTGCGCGCTCTACCACGTGCTTTGAACAATAAAAAGGAGAAAAAAATACAACAATAACAACAAATCTAACAGAACACGCTTCTCTGAATTCCCGCTCTCACAATACACTTGGACACTGTAAGCTCAACACACGTCGACGCTCAGCCGATAAACTGCAGCACTCCGGATACGCGATTCATTTCGCAGTTCAAACGTGACAACATCGGGCAAATGGCGATACTTCTGATTCGCTGTTGCCTAGGTTACGGAGCTGACGTCACCATGTCGCCGGGAACTGTCAACCACATTCTTCTTTTATTCGGGTGTCGAAAATCCTGCCACCGTAGTGTCTCCAACCTTAAGACCTCTCAGAGGCACTGCACACTGAACACCCACTAGTGCGTGTGGAACGCTTGCTCGCCAGTCAAGTGATCGGACTCGCTGGCAGCCGACCACAACCAATTCCCCACAGAGCGAGACTCTTTTACGCTGTCCGAAGGCGCGCTTCATGACGCCGTGTGTGCGCAGGTGCTCGTCGCCGGGTGACGCGGACAGCTGCCAGATGCTGAGCCGCAAGAAGCGGCGCGGCATCATCGAGAAGCGGCGCCGCGACCGCATCAACACCAGCCTCACGGAGCTGCGCCGCCTCGTGCCGTCCGCCTACGAGAAGCAGGGCTCCGCCAAGCTGGAGAAGGCCGAGATCCTCCAACTCACCGTCGACCACCTCAAGATGCTGCACGCCAAAGGTAAGCACACTCACCTTTTCTATGTTCGTTGCTGTTTGGGCTGGTACGAATGGTCAAATCGATCAAATCAGTGAACAATAAAAAAATGTAATAAAAAGGGTAAGTGGCGATGATTTTGTTTTTAACCGCTCAAGCAGGAAAACGATCAACAAACAAACAAATAAATTATAACGAAAGAAAATGAATATTTTGGGTCAACATATAAAAACGTTGGGAACGGTCTAATTTGGGAAAGTTCATTTCTATAGACAGACTTGAAAGCGGGAAATTACGAGGACGATACAGTAGTTTGTTAGGAGAACGGAAGGAGATAATTAAGTAAAAGGGTTACGCCAACACTCCACATTGTATTTGCAAATAGCAGAATACTGTGATGGGTGACGTTTTGTCAGGAATGCAGTTTATAGAGAGAAATGTAATGAGGTCACGAGACAATTATGCATTAGTGTGATATTCAATCGTGACGCCATGGATCTCTCTTTTCTTTTTTCAAAGAAGTTAATAAAGGCAATGAGACTTGTTGAACATCACCGTAGAGTCTAGCAAAAGGTATTTTGCATGAACGTTTGTGTTATTAAGAGCCATATATTGCAAAGTTTGAAATCGTCGTTTTCCGTTCTAAGAATTTCCGTTTTATAAACACTGGTTTTCTGCAATGAATCTGGAAGCATCGTCGTTCCTTATGACGTTTTTAATGATTTCTTTCACTGCTCAAGAAAAAAAACCATTCAGTCGTATTCCGGCTATCAGTATATTAATTACGAACGTAATTCATTTCCTGGCGCGTTAACCTGCCGTACTCCAGTACGCTTTCTCTTATCGGTCTGGCAGCAACCCACGCAAAGAACGCCGATAGCGCATTCTTCGAGGGCCTGTTTGCCAATGAAAAATCCGAGTGGCGCGCCGAGGCGGCGGCGACTGCTGTTACGCGCCTAACGGCCAGCGCGCCGTGCGTCGCCGCCCGCCCGCTCAGCGGAGCGCTGCGGCACGCTCCACAGGCTCCCGCCTGCAATTACCGCGATGGCGGCCGCGATAACCTGCCCTCCTCCCCTCGCAAGCGCGCCCCCCCCCCGCCCTGCCTCGCCCTGCCCCGCTCTGCCCCGGTCCACCCCGCTACGCCTCGCCCCGCCCAGCCCCGATCCCACCACACCCGCTACGCCTCGCTCCGCCCCGCCCGCCTCGCTTCGCAACGCCACGCCCCACCCCGCACTAACCCGCCCCGTCCAGTCCCACCCTGCCATGTCCCATCCCACCCCTCCCCGCCCCGCCCATTCGCACGCCCCCCGAGCCACCCCGCTACGCCTCGCTCCGCCCCGCCTCGCAACGCCACGCTCCACCCCGCCCCGAGCCGCGCCGCCCCGTCCAGTCCCACCCTGCCATGTCCCGTCCCATCCCGCCCCGCCCCGCCCATTCGCACGCCCTCCGAGCCACCCCGTGCCCCTCGCCCCACACCGGCGCCTCAGCCTCGCCCGCCCCGCGCCTCCCCGCCACCCAGTTTTGACAGGCGACATCTCAGCTGCCTTCCGGAACTCAGCCTGCGACGTGGTCAAGTGATGGAGCAAGTGGTTTGCGTAAAACTTTGGAATCGTTGCCCGTCGTTGAGTGTATTTGCAGGTGTAAATTGTGTGTTACTCACTGTTCTAAAGCCTACAGAGAAACTTCTGCGGAATCAATTTCTCGTTTATCTGTGCTGGGATCTGAGCTCCCCTCCAGAATTCACTCTGGGTCGTGATCGGGTTATGGAGCAAGTGTTTTACCTAACCTATGGAACTGTGTCGTTGAGTATGAGTCAGGTGTGAATTGTGGGCAACTCGGTTCTATAAACTGAAGTAAGGGCGCCCGATCGCTTCGACAAATAAATTACTCGCTGTTCCTCGATAGGATGAGGAGTCTTCCTGAACTGCCAAAACCGATCGGGTTATGGAGTAAGTGCGAAACTTGAAACTTTGGAGTCGTTTCTCGTCGTTGAGTGGGTTCGTAAATGTGAGAGTGATGTGTAACTCACGGTTCTATAGTCTGCACTGAGAACGTGTTGTATCTCGCTGATCATTGGCAGGATCCCAGGGTCTGTCTAGATCGTGGTCGATTGCTGAACTAAGAGTATGTCCTGAAACGTAGGTATCGTTACTCGGGGTTGAGTATTTTGTAATGTGGAAGTTGTGTGTAACTCGATTCTGTGTTCGACTATTCTTAGTCGAGGCGAGAGCGCCGTGCCTTGCTGAGGAATTACTTTGCCTAAGCTTGGTGGGATCTCACGTCAGTTGTTCTTCGGAATTCTGCTTCTGGCCAGGTGATAAAAGAGAAACGTTTAGACCAAATGTTTGCATCGTTCGTTGTTGAGTATTTGTCAGGTGTGAGTTGTGTGCCACACACGGTTGGTAATAAATGCGCACGAATATTGTAAACCTGCGGAAAAAAGCTGTGTTGCGCCGAGGAAACAACCACTCGCTCCCTTTGACGGAATGTCTGTAGCCCCCGGCAACCAATGTAGAACGTAATGATGGTTCAGATGATTTACCTTGATTGAGGATCTGCCAAGAGCAGGTTGTGTATGATTCATTTTATTGTGGTTCGGTATACTCACTTGGCAGAAAGTCGTCTGCGTGCTTCCGAGGAATCATTTGCTTCATCCTGTCGCATTGTTTTTTTAAATCACTTGACTGGACATTATCCAGTTTAAATATTATTTTATTAAATTTCGCATAGCATTAAATGTTACGGTCGAAACTGTCTCAACACGTTATGAATCTGTTGATACATGGCATGGACAATGCTTGTAGGCTTCTTCCTAAAACATTTTCCTCTCGATTAAGTCTTCTCAAGTATTTTTATCAACACATTCGTTCCATTATTGATGAACACTCAGCGAAATACAAATAGCAAATCTATACACAAAAATAATAAAATAATGTTTTTAAATCAACTCTTTAAGAAATATTTACAAAGCACTTTCAGTTGACAAACCATGAATTTTTTAAAATTATTTCGCAAAAATGATACGTGAATTACTTTAGATCAAGGTAACTTTTAGAAGACTGGTCAAATAAATATAAACTGCTAAGGGTAATTATATAGTTGGTCGTTAGAGGTATCGTTTCTGAAATCACACGTACGCGTGGTTTACTTTCGGGGTTAGATCAACGCCGATCCTAAAAATATCCGTCCACATTGACTCACGGCGACCTAGTATTGATCAAGTAATGATGTCACCGCAGAGTTCACCCGCCACCTGCGACGCAAAACCCGAGCTGCGGGGCGCGCGGCGTCTGCGCGCGCAGGCAGGCGGCGGCGCAGCGGCGTCGCGAATGCGCAGGCGGTCACGGCGGCGACGGACGCCGCACTGGCCTCTGGAGCCTCGGAAGTCCCAGACTTGGAAGACGTTCGACTAAAGCTACATAGCTGGGTCCAATCCAGCCACTGTCTGGAGGGGAGATCTCCCGGACGGCTACTCGGATCCGTAGTTTTCCGGGTTTTCTATAGCCAACAACAGGCGAATGCCGGAGCAGACTTTTAATAAGCTGACCATGGGTAGAGAGCGATCATTCCTTCTTCGTTTTCGCCTCCTTTCTCCTTACACACACACACACACACATCTACTCTTATAAGCAGTATATTTCCACAGTTTAAAGCTTTCTCGGCTGGGGCGTTGCCCTGCTGGAGAGGTACCTGGAAACTCTCCCGCAAGCCGACGTGTGAGTCAGCGCCGGATCACACATTCAAGCGTCAGTGGGGTACCGCCACATTTCGGGATATAACATGTACTACATTTACGGGACTAATGCCATAAGTAGTGGACGCGCCCGAAAACAATTCTCACGCATCGTTAATGAGCGGAGCTTGTAGGAGGGCACCACAGTCGCCTGTAGTTATGCTGCTACAGTCACGTCCACCTTTCACCACCGCCTGTGCGAGTTTTCTTTTGGAGAACTCACCTAATGTTTCCCGCAACTAATGAAATTTTGATATATTTTCATCTTATTGACATGAGAAAACTTGATGTCGTCATTGTACCTGCAAAACCGCGTATGTGCGCCCCTCCATAAATGAGGTATGCATTTTTTTCAAGGAGCAAGTTTTTAAAACTATTCATAGAATTAATTCCTTAATTGTATGTGTATAATAACTTGTAAGCAATATAATGCTGTATTCAGGGTACAAAGGGTGCTGTATTCAGGGCACAGGGTACAAAGAAAAATAATTATTTGAGTGTTGTTAAGATTTTTTAGAGATAAATTTAGAGTGCAAGTAAATAAAGCCTTTACTTAAGACTGGAATTTGCCAGAAAACATTACGACTGACTGATCAATTCAATCAGTATCCAAATTTGGCTGCAAAGAAACTACTGCTGGTCGCCTTGCTGGTTCCTTTTAAGGAGTCGGCGCGCCTGGAATGGACTGAAGAGCAGTCACCCGCGTCTCCGCGTTGCGTCGCGTCGCCCGTTTTATCTGCCCATTCGGCGCCCGAATATAATTGAATAGTCGGCCGAAGTGGAGGGAACCCGGGTGATAAAGCCTGGTTTACACTGCATCGTTTTGCGTTCGGCGCGCCATTGCTGCTCCATTCCGCGCCTGCAGTAGGACACCTAACGTCTTATTGCGGCGAAACCATTCTACTCCATTCCAGTGAAGCCCTATGCCCTATATTTAGTTCGTTGTATAAGAGATGTAACTGGAGAAGGTACTGCCGGTTTGACGTAATTCGCTTATTGGAAATGGAAAGAAGTAGTGAGAACTAGTATTAATTTTCAATTCATTGCAAGAGATGAAGTTTCACATTGAGCGTTTATGGTGTACTTTGAGCACTAAAAACAATTCATTGTGTAACATGTATGACTGGTGATATGAAATGAAGTGTCCAAAAGATGGGTGATTAGTAAAGTGTATTTTTCGTGGGACGAATACTAAAGACAACAGCGTCATATTGATCATAGCATCTGCCATAATGCGTGGGCGTTATCTGGCATTAACCTGAGAATAGTCTTATTTACTCTACCATCCATTTCCTTCTATATGACACTCATAAACCGCATGAAATACGTTTTTAATTTTCCTCACTTATTGACCTTAGTCCTAATGTCAGGTGATAAAATTACGCAAGTTTTATTCCTTCGCCGATAAAATTATCGTCATTGCTCCTTTATCGCTCGCAAAGAAGAGATAGAAGGGGAAGATCCTTGGACGTAATAGCATAGTGTTCTGAATGTGAAGGAAAGCGAGACTAAATTTCCATGTAGGGTAAGAAGATAAGAATAAAAATAATGCGAATAATATTACTATAAATATGATAAAATGTCTGAGATCTCATGTTGTTGGACGTAAGTCTCGACTCGCGAAAGGCATACAAGGAAAGAGATGGCATTATAAGACTTATATGAACTAAAGTTGTAAATCGTTAAGTGCAAACTAATCCCTCGTCATTTTAAGTTCACATATTTCAAAACTCTTAAGTACGCCCGTGATAAATTGTCATTAGATTTTACATTAAAATATGAAATTAGTTTACATTTGTAAAGTTCTTTACAAAACAACAGTGTGTGGCTGTAAAGAAATAAATTTATTTGTCTTGAATCATAGTGATGTTTCTTCTTTCTTTAACAGTACGGTAGAATGAATTAAAATGAAAGATGGGTGCAAAGTTGGGAAAAAATCTGAACGACCTCTCTGTACAGCCACACTACTTTTCAAAGTATTTTAATATAGATTCATGAATACAGTAGTAAAATCTGTCACTTAATAGATGCAGTATAATAGTATAAATAAAAAATATAACTTTTTCTGAAAAAAAATTCTTTTTGGTCGTATAATTGCTGTATAATGTAAATTATATAACCACAAATGTTTAATGGATTTTTCTAATTAATGGTTCGGCAATCTCTTTCAAAACTACATAAGCAATAAAATGTTTGCGATTTTTTTAAAACGATAATTGTCTTATTTACAGAATCCTCCTGCGTAAACTAAATATAGTTATACCAACGTTAATGAGAAAATACCATTATAAACAACCGACTCTACATGCGGTGCCAGCTTGGTGCGAAACAACGCAATGAAGATGGAAGATCATTGTAGCTAACTAAACATCATAACTAAAAATGTCCACATATTAAATAACTGCAAATATCCAGAAATAATTCGTTTGTTCAAAATATCGAGACACAAAAATACGCAGGCCTTAATAATGAACTGTACCAACATTTTTCTCGAGAATATTGAAGAGTTAAATATCTCCGCGACAAAAAAAAACAAAAAAACGCGCGCGCGCGCACACACACACACACACACACACACACACACACACACACACACACACACACACACACACACACACACACACACACACACACACACACACACACAAAACAAACCAGACCCTCATTCGTAAAGCAAAGTCTGTTGTGGCAACGTTAATGGAAAAATACGAGCCACCGGCGGCTCGGTGTGCATTGCCCGGCGGGCGCGAACCACCCGCAATGAGGATGGAGGCGCGTAGCAGCAGTTCCGGCGTGTAGCTGGGCTGGGAGGGCTGCGACCCGGGCGGGCGCAACGCGTGTCCCGGAAACGGCCGCGACGCATCCCGGCGTGTAGGGAAAGCTGTAGAAATGCTCGATTTCCTCGGCGTCGGCGCGCGAGCGCACTTGTTGGCCCAGAACAATGCCCTGTTGGCTAACGGGAAATGATAATAAAACAAGGCTCAAAATCCGCCGTTATCCACGTAGTAATTGGGTTCGACACGGGAAGAATTTCCTCTCGCCCTCGTGCACTCGGACGTGGATTTTGGGAGAAATCTGGAGGCGGCGAAAAGGTGTGGCTAGTAGTAAGATGGGTGCTTTTAAGATGTTGGCGGATTTGATGAATGAGCGTTTAGACATGTACTGGATTTCAAGCTTTTTATTTATTTAGTATTTACGAGATTCGAAAAATTAAATACAATTTTTATTTACTTCTTTAAAATATAAGGAGGTGGGAGTTCAAAGTGGTAGTATATTTAGTAGTTTGTTTTGGTGTTACTGTTAGTTCATTTTTCAAATAGTTCCCACGACGTACAATTAATTTCATAAGAACAAAATAAATTCTGGTCGTTCTTTGATAATAAATTTTAGTAACTTATATGACAACGTTATAAACAATTATATTAACTACTCGTTAAGGGAGATGAGAAAATGAATCGTAAAATTTTGATACAAAACCATTATGTTCGGTTTATATGAAATGCCTAGGAAAAATATTAATTTCGACAACAGTTTTACACAATGAATGGATATTTGGTCTTCCTGAACATTCCTTTTTAAAACAATAAAGTTTTCAGCCAATGCCACGAAGTTTTAGATATTACTTTCGAATTTAAGTTCATTATTTTCTATTTTGAAATTTCATCTTATGAATCAAACTCGCCCTTGAAATGAACAATGTGCAACTAAGAAATACGCAGATTTTTCTCTTCCAAACTCCGATTGGTCACGTGATTGATTGTTCACTATGTTCATTAGTCCCGTTAGTGTAGTGCATGCTCGGGATGTGGCGGTGGTCTTCCCCTGCTGAATGACGAGATCCGGCGCCGATCTACCGTCGGGTAATGGGGTATCCCTCAACTAGGTATCTCCCACCAGCGGCGCACCGTCTTAGCCAGAAAAAGCTCTAAGCTTCCGACCGGTCTCCTGGCATGTGTGGTAGTATAGTGCATGTTAGTGTAAGTGTGTGTGTAAGGAGAGAGGAAAGGACAAGGAAGAGGTATGAAAGATCTTGCGTGGTCCGTGGCCGGTTTGAGGGTACTGCTCCTGCACCCGCCTGGTATTGATCGGAGAAACCACGGAAAACTAACGATCAGAGTAGCCGGCCGCTAGAATTCTCCTCCAGACAGCGACTGAATTCGACATATCTGAAAATGTTGAAAATCCTGCCACCATCGGGACTCGAACCTAGACCTCCAGGTCTGAGGGACTGCAATGACATCATTCCGATTGGTCACTGTAAAACAGAACAAGTGTATTTATAAAGTTCAGAAAATAGTAATCAAATAGCCATAGACGGGAATATAAGCCTTTCAATGAACCATATCCAATTGTGTCTTCTAAGACTTTTAGGTCTTTCAATTCCACATTATTTCTTATGGTCAGTGTATTAGTGCTGAATAATTGCATCGTAATATAACCCCGTCACGTAACATATTGAGGTCATTTAAAGCGGTTTCAATGGGTTATCTTACTGCCTCTCTTGCGATAGTTTGCTTACGAAATTTTCTTTTTCGCCCCATATCTTTCAAACTCATTTTTCGTTCTATATAATTGGCTAGCATGACCAAGGGATAATTAGTGGAGGCGAAATTCAAATCTATGACACTGGAGTGTGACCGTGTAGTATACTCTTGAGAAACTACTGGGCCTTAGTACTCTCGTCAATTGAAACAATATATAATATACGCTACTTTTTTGCCATGAAACTAGATACATCGAAGTACTGACGGCAGAAATAGAGAATGTACACACAGCGTGTTTGATGATACCATCTCAGGCATTGAACCACAATAACTAAAGTCGATGGTTGTTGGAAACAAATGCCCAGGCATTCGACGACAACGCATGGCGACGGGGTGAATCAGATACATTCCCGCCTAATTGGAAACGTGTACCTGGGTGCGGCGTGGCCGCCCTCTTAATCGCTTCTCGGGTTCACGCGCGCACGTGCGAGGCCGCCGCGGTCGCCCCTGCCACCTAATCGCCCTCCGCCGCAGCGCACCTGCGCAGGTATTCGTCGCCACCGCAGCGCGGGCGGCCCTCGAGCGGGTTTCCTAAGGATGGGCCAAAGCGACAGCTACTGCTGGCAACATAACTGAAGGTTCTGTGATCGCTGTGCCCTCGAGCACATCAGACTCCCTTCCCGCGTTCGTTCGTTTGCAGTTGGCTAACTTGTAAATGGCTTCGACACTTCCTTTTGTGGTGTCATTGTCCGACAAAAATATAGTGCGCCGCGAGAAATCTATACTAATATATAAAGACAGAAGTGCGTTGTCTTCCAACGCGGTAATCTCTGAATCTACTGAACCAATGCCGATGAAACTTTTGTGCTAACTTCCTTTAAAGGCCTGGAGTACTATAGGCTATGATTTACAACCATAAACCGTAATATATCTACAAAATAATTATTTTCTCGACATTTTTGGCATAGCTTTACATCACAGATTCAAGAGCGCATCAATGTCAATAGTTTAGCTATGCGCCCCTAGAGGATGACGTCTGTGATCTACTACTGGTTTCATCAATGTCCAGAATTATTACGAGATTCATTGGAGTTTGAATAAGGTTATGTAATGTCCCTGTATTAACGGTGGTGATTTGTTAGTTCTGAACATTGGTGGAATATTTGGAAGAAATCAGTAACTAAAGTGGTAAAGATGACAAGGTACATGCATTATCTTTAATCCGTGTTATGTACAAAGTGGCTTGAAAACATTGGAGTTTGAATTTGTACAGAAATTGAGGTAGGTTGAGACAGTGCAATGTACAATAATATATAGTACAGAATATACAGTAATCTATTCTGTATAGATATCGTATACATTCTAAACAACCTCTTCTTTTACAGAAATTTGTAAACAATGAATTTATTTAAACAATGCGAGTGTCAAATTGTCAAAACAGACTATACAAGTGCGAATAAATGGGCAGTCTATAAACGTTTTCAATCGGCTATTAAGAGAAGTGCGACTAACTGAACAACTCACTCGCACTATTGAAAATAATACTGCAAGGAGGGATGCAAATGTAAATAATTCTCTACGTAGTAGGGTTGCTTTTCAATAGCACTCACAATTTGACTATTTACATAGTTGTCATGTTCAAATTGGTAAAATGTAAAATGTTTCTATGTTTTGGTTTCATCCAGTTGATCTTTTTCTTCATTATGTGCAGAAGATTAGTGCAGTAGTGTGTAATTAAGCAATGATCACTTACATATTGAGAATAATCTGTGCTATTATTTTGCATTGCAATTGCTCCCAACGCATGAATTGGTTTCTGTTATTCACATTTCAATATCCTTAATAAATAGCACTTCAGATCAAATAACGAAGCTAATATGGTTTTGTTCAGAACATTGTCAAATTAGTGTGTACCCATAATATACATGTTGATGGATCAGTATTGTTCTCATGCTTCAATGTTATTGATTTACGTAAAAAAATATTTTTTTTCACGTAGTTTAAACTTATATATATTTTACGTTTTCAAAATAATTATAAATACTGGCAATTACATTCAATATTGATACTTTCATTTACTTTTATGATTATGAATCGTCAATTACGTTTTGACATATACATTCATATTCCATATCTATCTTCTAGCGTCTCCGTGCGAGAACTCTGGCATTTTAAACTTCGCTTGAAACAGTCAGACCCCTCAAGGTCACGATTTGACAGATCAATTTCAAATATTTGTTTATGAATACAAGAGAAGACAAAAAATAAAAAAGAGTAAGTTTTACAATGTGACAATTTATTGACAGTATTGGAAGTAATATATGAAACTCCACAAAAAAACAACACAAAATATACGTGAGTCTACAAGTATTTTATTCTGTAGTTTAGAATTGTTTATTGTTTTTAGTTATAAAGTGAAGAAAGTTTAGGAGCTGGAAGCCCAAATTAGAAAAATATATTTTTTTGTGAAAAAGTGAGCGAGGTAGACCGGAAATTTCCAAATGGGGGTGAAGAGAAGACAGGGCTATCGAAGCGTGGCCGTGCAGAGCATGGCAGAGAGGAGCAGGGCGGAGAAGGGATACAACAGAAGAGATAGTAGGCCCCACCGCAGGATATGAAAAAATGGAATTCCTCTCCCTGTGTAATAATTTACTATAAACCCGAGCAACGCCGGGTACACCAGCTAGTAATTGATATAGACCGATTTTCCTACGGTTGAGCCAAAGTGACAGTTCGGGAAAACAAGTGAACATCACGTGTATTTCAGAGAAGTATCCCTCCGCCGCGACAGCTGTTCAGCCTTGCCCCTTCGTAAAGTGCTAATGGCTCCTGTGAACACATCTCTCTGCAGAAGTCTAAGAGTTTCGCACAGGTATACGCACGAACGCGAGTCTGGGAAATATTTAAATTTAATTTCGTATGTGGAAAATCTCTTAACATGCCCTCACAATCAGTAAAAGAAAACTGGCACGAATGTAAATAGAAAGAAAAATGTTTTTAAGCCGGAAACATGTGCACCGGTAAGCATCTCCATTCAAGTCTCGGTTTTAAAATAAACATAATATGTATCACACAAAAAGTAAATTCAATGTAATATATAAAGAAAAAAAGAATTTTTACAGAAGAGCACATTACACTGCACTTCCTAATATCAATTATTTCTCGCAGTGCACTATATTTTTGTCGGACAATGACACCTCAAAAGGAAGTGTCGAAGCCATTTACAAGTTAGCCAACTGCAAACGAACGAACGCGGGAAGGGAGTCTGATGGGCTCAATGGCACAACGACCACAGAACTTTCAGTTATGTTGCAAGCAGTAGCTGTCACTTTGGCTCATCCTTAGGAAAATCGCTCTATATTCATCGCCGCGTCGCCACCGCAGCGCGGACGGCCTCAACACTTCCATTTATTTAACGTGCGCCACAAGGCCACGAGCTGGATGAAGAGGTGGACACTGTCATCCAATCGGGAGCTTCGTAACGACTTAAAGTTTTAGTATTGGAGCTACCCATTGGATGACAATGTCCCCGTCTCCTTCCAGCCCGTGACCTTGAGGCTCCTCCTGCAATAAAATATAGACACCACCAACTCCCCTACGTCGTTGAGCTCGACCTCACGGACGGATTCATTCGCAAGCACACTTCATTTCATTTTCACCTGTTTTAATTCTTGTTTATTTAATCGGAGAAACCACGGAAAACTACCGATCAGAGCAGCCGGCCGCTAGAATTCTCCTCCAGACAGCGATTGAATTCGACCTAGCTGAAAAGCTACTGTCGCAAATCCTGCTGCCGTCGGGACTGGAACCTAGGACCTCCCAGTCAAAGGCACTGCAGTGACATCCGTTGATGCACTCGGCCACCGCTCCCGGTCCCAACGCCGTTGAGGCCGACCCCACGGATGGATTCATTCATTTTTATCTGTTTTTAATTCTTGTCCGGGAATCTGTGATTTGAGCTACTAGGTGAAATTGGGATATGTTTTCGATTCGGTTGAGGTATGAGTAGAATTTGCTGGAGAGTTTGGTAATAAATGAAGTTATGAATGGGATTTTTAATTCTTTATTCAAAAGTAAATTCCAAACAAATGAAGGGCCCTTTGTTTTCGTTATGAGGTATTTATTTTTGTTATTCTAAGGTATGTTGTATTTTGATATTGAGGTATTTGATTAATTTATTTCTCGAACAATTTCACCAGATATGGCACATACAAATTTTAATCCTCCAAATAATATGTTTGTAAAAAGCTATTGGTTTGTTCAGAGAAATTTTGCTTTTGAAATCAATTGGCGGTTTTAGTTTGTGGATCTTTACTTGAACGTAGTGTGTTTTTACATTTATGTGGTCCTTCCATTGTAACTTCGAATCAAGATTTAGTCTTAAATACTTGATGTTTTGATGATGTGGTGTCCAAGGAATTAACACAAGCAAACCAACAAATTTTCAGCGGTCCCAATAAGTTTTTAAAGAGTTAGTATTCATTCATAAGTTTATCAAAATATTTAATATTTATTTTTAAATAAAGCTAAAGTTGCCAACCTGGATGGCCGAGGTGGCTAAGAGCAAGTACCGACTCAGCGCTTCGGTCCGAACGGTCGCGGGTTCTAGTCCCGCCTTGGGCATGGTTGTTTGTCCCTTGACTTTGTATGTGTTGTCGCGGAGGGCCTCGCGTTCTGCTGACCCCAGATCAGAGGAGACCGCAAGTGTGTTGGTCTAGTGTATGGTCGAACATGCGTCCCATCGGGACGTAAAGGGTAACCTGCTGTTGGCTGAATAAGAAGCCCTAGAAAAAAAGCTAAAGTTAACTTTCATAACGTATTAGTGGCTTTCAGCAGCAAAAATGCTGATGAACAAAACGACACAAAATGATTATCCAAAAAGGAACATACCCACTGCTCAAAAACAACAATGAAATTACTGTTGTGTAAATCAACAATAAATTAAATACTTTAACAAAGACTTTCTTCTCGAATGCTGGAATATCAGTAGAGAATATAGGGATACACCGTTCAACAGTTGTTTAATACGAAGAATACCAAACATGTTTTTGTTTCATAACGCAACTCGTGGATAGCAAACATGGGCGGGCGGCCCTGTCCTTCGAGCACAGCAAGTGCGGCATGATGTCAGTTGTGTCGTAAGCAATGAATCACTGAGTATGAGAATTCTGTCAGTAGGCAATTTCTGCACGCATTGGAAATAATACAAAAGTTCAATATATAAATATTTATTAGAGTGCGCCCGATTTAATATAGTTCCTATCCCCTAACTGAACCACGAAAGAATGAAGAAACAATGTTAACAACCAAGGAACAAGGACGTCTAGAGGACCTTTGATACAATGTATTATTTTAGCCTTCTCTGTTACATATTGCAAATCAACTGTCAAATATTTTAAAGAAATGTGAGAGCTGACTCCAAGATGATGCCACCGACGGGCCGCAACTTATTTCGAGTTCGGGCAGTCCAGAGTGCAGTGCAACATATCTTGGAGTAACTTAACCTTTAAGAGAACCCGGCGCTTTGGATCGCAACGTAAGGTTCACTAAAAGTTCATTCATTTTTCTGAGGGAGCGTTGAAGTTTTCAGAGTTTTGTCGATCAGCATATGTTTCACTCCCAAATTATTTTCCACGGACCCCCGAGTCTTCTCCACAGAACGGCCTGCCCTTCGTTTCCCCTCTCCCACGCCTCCGACGCGGTCGCGAAGGGCAGGGCGAGGCGAGGCGGGCGTCGTTCCCACGCACCGCCCCCGCAGAGACACCCGCGAAGCGAACGGTCGCGCCCCCTCCCTCCCCCCAGCCCCCGGCACCTGTTCGCAGGCTGACCACATGGCGCGCCGGCCCGGCCCTGCCTTGCCCTGCCCTGCTCGGCCGCCAGCTTCCGGCGGCTTCCGCCCCGCCCCGCCGCGCCGGCTTCCGCCGACACCCGACCGGCCGCGCCACCTGCTCTTCCGCCCCGCCCCCTCGCGCCCCCGCACACTGGCTCCAATGCCCAGCACAAACAACAATATGCATTCGCTGCAAATCTCGACCGCGAGTTCACAATGTGATAATAGTTTATTTCAGAAAACAGTTAGGTGGAATATTTTTCGAAAAGTGTATACGAATTTTTTTCTTTAGAAATTATAGAAATATAAACTTCTTTCAGCAGAAAAATTAAAACACCAAAAAACGAGTCTAATATCAGATATGAATGGGAAAAGTAGCAATTTATTCTGCGAGTAAGAAACTTGGCGACCTGAGGCCAATAGACAGAGAAATTTTGTCAATAATATCTTCCGTCTAAAAATCGAACTTTCTTTCCTGTGAGGTAAAGAAAGATGCAAAATCACTATATTAAAAAAATGTGCAATACAAATACACAAGCGATACGGCTGTGTAATTTTCAACTGCAACTCGTGGAATGGTGAAATGCATCCGTCACTAAACGAAATACTGCATTTCTTCACAAGTCTACCCAAAAGATGACATTGCAAATGGGTTGACATATTTTCTAATACACCTCACACTGTGAATAGATTACTGACACTGTAATTGAAACCCTGGACCTCAAGATCAAAACTCGTTTAAAAAGTAAACAAACCTTGAAATAGTTTCTGATAAAAACTGGGTTTATGACTGTCTTTCGATTGGAAATTTTACATCACCTACGTATTCGCAAATATTTTTTAGTTGAATAAGGAATCACAGGAATAGCTTCCGCACGCTTTTCGTGTGGTTTCGGCCCGCTGTGCGTCGCGCCACCGCGCGGACCCCCGCCCCCGCGTCGCCCCCACCCCTCCTACCTTGCCCTCGACCGTTGCGTAACGTTTCGGTGCGTTGCGGCGTGTCAGAACTACCAAATAGATAGAGGTCGCCAAGTTAATGAGGATCGCTTCGTCTCAGGGGCGCGGTGTCGGCCTTACCGAAGCTCAACTATGACACTAGGGTGTAGGGCCGCATATTGGTAAAGTACCAGCTCAGTTTAGCTCAGAGTCAACTTTTCTGATGATTCAGCGGCTCCGACCGGAAAGCCCTAGGGTTCGACTCCCGATGGTGGGGAATGTTCGACACTGAAAAACGAATACAGCCGCTGTCTGGTAGAGACTTCTAGCGGCCGGCTGCTCTGATCGGTAGTTTTCCGTGGTTTCTCCAATCATTACCGGTGAATGCCAAAGCAGTACCCTAACACACACACACACACATGTACTATAACCTGACACATGTGGGGAGACCAGTCGGGAGGTTAGTGCTTATAGAGGAGAAACTCGCTCGCAAGCCATCGGGTAGGTCGGCGCCGGACCTCACCATCCAGTTGGAAGAAATCACCTCCACCTCCCGGCATAAGACATTCACTACACTAACAGGACTAATGAACATAGCTCTTGATGTGCCCGGAAACAATCAATCAATATTGGTGGAGTGTGGTTGAGGAGAGTTGCAGATTTTTTACTCGATTTACAACACGGCGTAATTGGCTACGGTGCTTTCGGCGGAAGCAATTACTGTAGTTCTTACATGAGTAGTATGAACGATTCTAGCGGTGTAATTTACAGAAATGATCAGCCAATTTTAGGTATTATCGGTTCACACATCACTGATGGTAACTCGCATCATGCCACATTTGAAACAGTTTTGCAATTAGTTAATGATAAAGGATCATGATGGTTAAATGATAAAGGATCATTGTGTCGTATAAAAGGGGTTGAAGTGATCGCCAAGCAATGTCAAGCACATATGGAAATATAATTTATTATAATGCGAGACTTCTTTGTGAAATGTAATTCTCAACTATGCTAAAAGAATGCAACAGGATACGTGTTAACGGTAATTAACACATTTTATAGTTTCTACCGTATCCTGTATTGTATGTGTACTATTCTTTAGTATATTTTGTAGAATCTGTCTAAATTGTCCTTAAAAAATTTACTGCTGCATAACATTTTCTGCATAACTTTATTTGCGCATAGAATAATGTGCTTTTTAGAGAGTACACTTATAAATTGATGAGTCTAAAAGCATCTGCCTGGATGTAGTTCATCGAATGAGATCTGCTCTGATGCTCACGTCGCTGAGTAAGTGAATCCAGCAGCTGATCACATACCAGTTGTGTTGTTTTATGAACGATGTGGTGACAAGTGTGTTAAAATGAATTCAATGTCTGCTCAGTTCTAGGAAGAGTTCTAATGATTTACTTAATTTTGTTTTCAAAATGATGATGCAAAAATAGTCGTTCTTGCTTCATCCAGTTCTAATTCCTTTGTTGCTCCTATGAGCAGATAGGCAGTTTCAGAAATGTTTGGCTAGGATAGTGGGCAAAATCTTCAGTAACTGCTTTATTTTTATGGAATAAATGCAGCTCACGAATGTAAGAGTCCATTGTATTTCGCATACAATTTGACCCACGGCATTACTACAAGAATAGCGTTTACTCAAAATAATTGCACATTACTGCGTATATCATACAAAATTAACTTATAATTAGTGACTGGAGAGTCTAAATATTCATAATAGCTTGTATCTGACTTTGAAGGAACTAACTGATGTTCATTTTTATGGGAGTTATACACGTGACCAATGCTTTCCAGTGAACAATTTCAATTTTTCAGTTCAGCCAGGACAGACGAAAAAACATCAAAATTAACAAAAAAAAAAAATCAAACGTTATTTGGCATAAGGGAATACGTTCTCAAGGCACGTCAATTGGAAGTGAAACTTCTTTTCGACAACTGAATTCCCAGGAAACGGGACGTTGGCATCTCACCAGAGGCAAAAGCGAACGAGACATCGGTGCCGATGTGGACAACACCTCGGGCTCCTTGCGCCCGCGACGGGCGGCGCCCCAGTAAGCCACAGGGCGTGCCAGTACGGGCGGCCCCTCCCTCGCCTTCAGCGGTCACTGCAGAAGGCCCGCTCCCCTCCGCGCCCACCCGATTATTACCACGGCGAGCCGGCAGTTTTCCCACTGGTTAGGAGCCGCGCCGGAGGCGAGTCGGCGGCGGCGGCGGCGGCGAGTGGGCGGCGGGGGCAGCGGAGGCAGCCGTTCCCAGCGGCCAGATTAATCGGTCACGTGATTACGATGCGTTTAGCGTCCGCCGCGGGAAACGTGCGCCGGCGCGCAGCAGTGAAGGAGCCGCCGCCGCCGCCCGCCGCTGTGCCATTATCCGTACAGTCGCGTCCGCCGCCGGGCACCGCTGCCGCGCGGCGGGCGTTGAGTGGAACGGGGCGGTGAGGAGGGTGGGCGGCATTGCGTGGGGCGGGGCGTGGGAGGTTGAGGCGCGGGCGAGGCGAGTGCGGCGGCCAGGAGGATCGTGGGGGAGGATCCACGAGCGAGCGCCACGGTGCTGGGTGGGCGGGCGAGTGAGTGAGCGAGCGGTGTGGCGGCGTCGGGCGGGGGGAGTGAAGCGAATCGGGGCGGAGCGAGGGGCGGGGCGGGGTGGCGGGAGAGGGGCGGGTGCAGCGGTGGCGTGCCGGTTGTTGGGCGGATGGAACGTGCGGCCTGACGTTGGACGTGAGCGAGGACGAAGGGTGGGGAAGCGGAGATGCCGGGAGTGATGCCGGATGAGTGGGACTTGTGGATCGCGGGCACGGACAGCGTGGGAGATTGGGTCGATGAAGGAATTACTGAAATAAACGGTGGAAAGAGAAGTAAGTTCACGAGAAATAAGTGAAGATGAGATAAAAACTGGCAAATCGCCAAGGAATGCAGTCATGCGTATTTCGCGTGAATTTGAATAAAGTAAAATAGTTCGTAAATAACAGTTCACTGGCACCTGTAAGCGGAAGGTGTTTGCGTTAAAATGAGTAGCTACGGTCGTGAGTCACGAATGGGTGCTAATAAAACTGTTCAGGATGTAGGGAAGTGGAGAGTAAGTGCCAAAGTTATCAGAGGCAGTAGATAAGGTATATTAGGTCGGTGGTTCGTGAATTCATGGATCGTACCTAGTAGATAGACTAAAGGCTTGGAAGCAGGAAAAGGCATAGGAAGCAGAATTAAGATGATTATGAGTCTATGCGCTGAAATAGTTCGATTCAATTGATAGTTTGGGATGCAATTACAACGAACGAACTGATGAGAAAGCATGGAAAGGGAATATAGAGGTAGATATGGATGGAAATGGCCTAGCAAGCCGGACAACCTGCTCGTCATTTGGCAACGAGAGAGCAAGTGGGAAGCCAGTTAGGAAGGTCTCGCGTAGAGTTCGTAGACTTGCTGGTGAGCTAGCAGTTTCGTTGAGGTATGCAAGATCGCGAGTGTGTTACGGATGGGTTCGCGCGGCGCGGTATGTAGATGGTGTGGGGTGGGTGGGGAATCTTCAACCAACGCAAAGGTATGTGGAGAAGCAAGTGCAGTTGAGGAATTCAGTGATGGAGCTGGGCGGAAGAGCGATAGTGCCCAGCCAGGCGGACAAACGTCGGGCGTTAGCGGTGGCAATGGCGATGGCGAGTGGGCGGAAGGCAACGGCGAGCGAGCTCTCGAGCGAGGGGGTGTCAGGAAAGGGCGTGGGAGGGGCAGGTGGGCGGAGAGGGAGAGGGAAGAGTGGGAGAGAGGCAGGGATGGTCTAGCGGGCGGGAGTGGGCAAAGAGCGAGGAAGGGGCTGGTGGGTGGGGAGGGAGAGAGGCAGGGATGGTCTAGCGGGCGGCAGGGGGCAGAGAGCGAGGGAGGGGCTGGTGGGCGGGGAGGGAGAGGGGCAGAGAGCAAGGGAGGGAGAGGGGAGAGTGGGAGGGAGGTCGGGAGCGCGTGAGCAAGTGGCAGCGGGGACCGCGGGGGCGGGAAGAGGGGAGCGACCGCCGGGCGCGCTCACGGCGCCGTGGCCGCCGGCAAGCGTGACCAGGCTTATTACCGGCCGCTCGCCTCCTCCCCCCTCCACCCTCTCCACACCGCTCTGCCGCCGCGGGCGGATTCCGCGCCGGTACGGCGCTCCCCTCCGGCACCGCTCAGCGATTACCCCCGCGGCCCTCCGACCAATTACGATCGGCTTTAAATATGTATATGCGCCGCTCATTTCGGATCGACTAGCCAGAAATTTATAATCGCTCGCGCCTAAAAAATAGCGCCAGTCGGGGCGGCCGACCCACGGGATAACGACTGGTCAGCGGTGGCCGGCGCGGGGCGGAACGGGGTGGCGCGGGGCGGCGCGGGGCGGCGCGGGGCGGCACGGGGCGGCGCGGGGCGGCGCGGGGCGGCGCGGCGCGACGCGGGGCGGCGCGGGACGGCGCGGGGCGGCGCGGGGCGGCGCGGGGCGGCGCGGGCGGCACGGGAAGAGCGGTCCGCGCACGGTGCGTGAAATGGATGTAGAACCCGCGGGGCCGAGGTGAGAAATAATTCATTGGTTGAGGTTGGGGCAAGGACGAACGCCTTCGACTGGAGTTACGTACGGCGGTTCGTGGAAGAGCGGATTAATTCGGTTTCGTTTTAAAAGTAACCCTCTTCGAAGCACGTACAAAACTAATATTTCTCCCACTATAATCAGGGGCGCGGAAGAACAATTCCAGGTTGCAGCTAAATTACTGAAGTCGATTTCACCGCCCTTTCTCTGGAAATATCGTGCCGGAATGGAAAATACCATCTTGACACTTGGGTCCATACACCATGCTTCCATGTAACCCGTATTATACGGATGAAAGACGCCAGCTCCCTTTAATCTGTTTTGTGTGCGGAAACGGGTGATAATAATGTATTATCTCATTCTCATTCATATTCATTCACTAATATGTCCAAATTTTCGCATTAATGATACTGATTACTGATCAATATAATTGTATCTTAAGAAACATACTTGCCTTAACCTATATTTATCAAATCAGCGAACGCTATAAAATCTACATTAAGAGAGAAATCGTGTTGCCTTATGCCCATGCAAATTAACATTTCGCGCTCCATTTCTTCGTACCTTTGTAGAGCTTACACTTTTAAGTAGCAAATATTCTGAATGAGAAAAGTTCTGAATATTTCTGAATGAGAAAAACAAAATTAATTTAAAAAATATAGAAAAATGCATTGACAGGAAGATTCATAGTAAAACTAAGGTATTGTATTAGCCTTCTCGTGAAGATATCAATGTGATATTGTTCCCATATGTATTAGAGTTATATAAATTCCACCTATGTTGAGAGGCTACAACCAATTTTTTTGTCTGTAATGAAGTGAATTATGAAACTACATAAAATCTCAACCTCAGTTGCCATCCTTGTGATTTTCTGATTATTGATCTAAGAACCAGTTTTACCCGTTAATAATTGTGTTACCAGTTCCTAAAAGTGCTGTACAAGAGTGTTTGGACGAGTGTTTCCAAACAGCGTGTACGCATGCGCGTCCGGCCATTGCATTCGCCGAGGAGATGCGTCGGAGGCGGCGATCCGTCTCGTAGCGCGAGCAGCGCTCTCGTTTGGCGCGGAGCGTGTGGCCGCTGGGCGGAGCGGGTGGGGCGGGGGCGGGGTGGGCGGGGAGGCCTGGTTGGCGGTGGCGGCGGCGCGCGGCCCGCGGCGGGCGGCCGCACGAGCTGCCGGCGGCGAACCGCTCGGCAATCACGCCTGCGGCGACGGCCGCCGCGGTAACGAACACGCTCCGAGCCCCGTCGCTCGCCCGCCCGCCCGCCTCCGCTGCTCCCGCACGATCGTTCGCTCCCACCGCTTCACGGGCCTTGGCTCACTTTGTCTCCCGCTCTTCCTCCGATGGTACTTCTTGCTTCAGGTTGCTACTCATGGTGAGAACGGTGGGGATTTTCCAGGTCATTCAGTTCTCTACTATCTTCTGTATCCCAATATACTAGAATTTACCATCTCTGCGCCTCACTTTTCTTCTTTTTCTTTTATCTTCCTCTTCTAAATCATTCTGCTAACCATGCTTTCTTTTTTGCTCAGCAATTAGTACTCATGAACTTTGCCTGTATTACATTCACCTCCCCACTAGGATTCACTGCGATGACATCCATATTCGTCTTTTTTCTGCCGCCTTTGATTGCTCCTCCCAGACCTTTGCCATTTATCGCCGGCAGTGGGTACCTCATCTGTTCTTCGCTATTATCGCACCACTAATCATTCCGCGTCGCCTTGGGGGCCAGCACAGCTTCAGTACTTCGCCGTCGCTACCAAAATCGCTTACCAACATCACCCAATCCCAGCGCAAGGAGAAGATGAATCCCTTGGAGAACTTCCACCGCAACTCTTCATCCCCACACGCCTTGCCTCGTCGCGGTGTCATCCCCGCCGCCTTCGTCTCCTCCAGCGCCCAGCTTCGCCGCCTTCCCCTGCTTCGCTTGCAGCGGCGGCGCGGCGGAGACCGAGCCGCCGCTGGCGCGGCCGTGGCTGGCAGCCAAATTACAGAGCAGGCGCGCCGTTCATTAGCGCCCGTGACCCCGGGGGGCGCCCGCAGGTACGCTCGCGGCCGAGCGCGCTGGCGCCCGCGCTTCGCTCGGCTTCGCCCCCGCCACGCCCCGCTCCGCTCCGCCCCGCCCCGCCCCGCCCTGCTCCGCCCGCGGCCCCTCACCTGTTGAGGCCGCACGGCTCGGCGTCGCCCGCCGCCGCCGCCGTGTCCCCGGCCGGGCGGGCGCCCTCCGCCCCCGGGCGCGTTGCGTTTTGCGGCCGCACGCCACGCCCCCGGCCCCGGCGCGCTCCGACGGGCAGCCTTGTTGCGCAGAGGACGAGTCTCGTAGGCGGGGCCCCGCTGGAGTCGGGAGGACGGTGTGTGGTACAATGTGTTCGGGGGTTGTGACTTGGACGCGCCGTTCCAAAGAGAGCTTAATAAAAGATATGTTTTTGCTACTTCTTTTTCGAATCTTTTTATGTTCTGCCCGATCATCGTTCCTTTTTCTTCTTGGTTCTTTGCTCTTCCCGATGTACACTCCATTCCGGATGTATCTGACAGTTCGTACGATTCACGTTTCGCCCATCCCTGTGATGTCTGTATTCCATGCATCTTTTGTTCTATTCACTAATTTTTATCGTAACTGCTGAATGGTTCCTTAATGGCATGGTTTTGAACATTCCGTAATTTTATTCCTTCCTTTATTCTAATTCTTCTCGGATAAAATATTACATCTGAATATTGTGTATTAAATAAGTTAACAAAATAACGCAGCCCGCTAGGAATCCTGTGAGAGGTGACATTCTTCACTACATGAAGACGTGTGGAAGACAGTAGTTTTTCAGTTGTAATTGAAATTTGACTGTTAATACATAGTGAAAAAGAAGGTGTTCATAAACATTTAATATTAGTTAATGAATATCTCTATGTAATCTAAACGTAAAATTGTCTTAAACGACACTCAATATTGTATTCAATACGGTAGGTAGCTCTTATTTGTTATGAATTATCCTTTAAAGTTACACATCTCCCTCCGAGTGATTATCTAAAACACTACTGAATAATTAAACGTTTTGTTAAAACTTCTGTTTCTGAGGATGATAATTAAAATGATCGTTGGTCCTTGTAATTTGCGTATAGTTACTTGTTTTTCTGAAAATGATGAGGAGTGTTAATTATCTCCTAATAAGATTCACAATTCACTACCAAATCTTCTGATTCTCAGAGTGCAAAAATTTAAATGAGTATACACTACATCCAATATTAGGTTAGTTCATTTCCGAAAAAACATCGCCTCAAGAATTCTTGAATCTCTTGGAGATATTTTAAGGTAATAAATTATAGATACTAAAACTTTAAACCACGGAGCCAGTGCTGCCCCTGGTGCCTCCTCTCCCTGCGGCGGGGTGCTCCTCATGCCGCTCACGTCGCAGTGCCGTCGAGGACGGCCGTGTCACCGAGAGAGGCGAGAAGCGAACGCCAAGGCGCTTGTCTCGTCCTGGCTTGTTATGCACGTAATGGAGGTGGGTGGAGGAATATATTCGAGAGTTCAGATAGTCACGGGGATAATACCTATTAGAGCCGGCTAATAAATGTTAACAATGAACACTCAAGCGGAGAAAGCAATTTTGTACCGTTAGGTTCAAAATGTTCGTGGACATGTCACGTGTAATATCACATGTCTGTGAACAAATCTAGTCGCATTCCTCTTTTGCGTTAGCCTCTCGATTAGTGATATCCGTTTTGTTCGAGTGTAGTGTTGCTCTTCGGTTGGTTACTATGTGTTTCTTTCACGTGGAGTTTTCATGCGTTTCCAGAGTCGAAGAACATCTTCATATCATGAGAAATAAATGGAATGATAAAGGCGTTATCTCGGTTTAGTTCAGTACCACAACCATGTAAATACCTTTCACGAAAAAACCGGCGACGTTCTACATTCGGAACACGGCCTTACCGAAACGACACCAAACATCCCCGTAAATTCTCCTCCGTTGCATCGAACCGCTCCCAGCCACCCGGCGTGCAGCGTCGGTGTCGTGCACCGACGAGAATTGCGGGCAACGCGCCCAACGCGGACACAGCCCCGCGGCTTGGCCTTTGCACCGCGCGAACGTCCATTCGCCCCCCATCCCCACCCCTCCTACGCCACCCTGCGCCGGCCCGACCTTGCGGCGGCGGCGTTCGCGGATGCGCATCGCCCAAATTTACGACTGGCGCGGTTATTGCCACTGGCCGGCCGGCGGGCGGGCAGGCGGGCGAGCGGGGGCGGACGGGGGCGAGCGGGGGCTGGCGGGCGGGCGGGCGAGCGGGCGGATGGGTAAGCGGGCGGGGGCGGGCGCGCGGGCGGGGGCGAGCGGGCGAGCGGGCGTGCGGGCGGGCCGGGCGGGCGGGCGGGCGGGCGGGCGGCCGGGCGGGCGGGGCGTCGACGCGCGATGGCTCAATCTGCGTGCTCCGCTGGCTCGCTCCGCCGCGCTGGATGCTACCGCTGGCGGACGTGGAGCGCTGTCCGGGCTCGCTAAGCCCAGGGTGGAAACGCCTCTGTCCCGGGGCACGGAGCGGGAGAATAGCGGTGCACTACGGGGTGAATTAAACGGTGGAATGCATGCGGCTGCAGGGTGGCTGGCGCCCTCGTTCGTTTTATTAGGTCGACGTACGAGTTTTGGCGTTTTATATTTGATAGTAACAAGCTGTTTGCTCTGTTGCTGAATTATAAATTTGTGATTTGGAAACAGCATTAACTTCTTTATTCACGAGTGGTACTTTTTAAATGTTAATGCTGCGTTTTAACTAAGTTCTGCCCTGTCAATCAAATTTTGAAGCTTTTGAGTTCTTCCGCATTCAAGAAACATGTTAAATGTCATTAAAACATATCCTTAAAATGAATGTACTTATTCAATACCACCTTCAGGAGCCCAGCATTACTCAGCAACATACTTATCACAATCATCTATTTGCTAGCTGTCGTAAAAAGCTTTCACCTGGATTTTCGTAAATATACTTGATGCAAACGCCAACAACTGCGCTACATTTTACGTGTTTAGGACAAAAACAAAAACAAAATACGATTGAATTTGAAAATATCAAAGGAACTGTTAAAATACAACAGAAGTGCATTACGCGGTTATTTATTTATCATAATGAGTAAATATATAAATTCTATCTGTTCCCTCCGTACTCCTCCCTTTTATTCTAACGTATTTTCGCCCTTACCAGCTCATTTAGACATTTTCCCTTTCCGCATGTAGCGCATAAAAGAATCGGCCCAAGGGGTTGGAAGCCCTCGCAAAGCGACCTGGAGACCCAGTGCGAGGCGTGGCGCAGGGGCGGTCGCGTGGCCCGCGGCGCCGGGCAGAGGCCGGCCGGGCCGTGGGCCGCGGAGGCGCGCGTGGGAACGGCCCGGGCTGGAAGCCGCGACCCCGGGGCACGCCGCACGCGCGCCTGCGCCGTCCGCGCCGCGGGCGCGCGCCTCCGCCTCCGCCGTCGAGGACTGTCCGCCCCGTGGGAACCGCGCGCGGCGTGGGGGCGGCCGCCGTGACCCGCCGCCCGCGCCTCCGCCCGCGCCGGCGCCCATCGCGGCGCAGGCCCCGCGCGCCGCCGCGGCGAGGACTCGTGTGGTCAAAACTGCACGGCAAAAATCATTCGTTCGAACCCTATGCTTGGGTTGACATTGTTAGTGATTCCGGGCGCGTCAACTACAAAGTCATTAGACCCGTAGGTGTAGTGCATGTTTTTCATCGGTTGGTGGCGGTGACCTTCGCCATCTCTAGATGGCGAGATCCGGCGCCGACCTACCGGGGACTAGCGGAGTTTTCCCCATCCAGGCATCTCCCACCAGCGGGGCACCACCCCAGCCGGGACAAGTTTTAAGTCCCCGACCGGTCTCGAGGCATGTGTGATAGTGTAGTGTACGTTAGTGTAAGTGTGCATGCGTGTAAGGGCTGAGGATAGGACAAGGAAGAGGAAGGAAAGATCGTGCACGGTCCGTGGCTCGTTTGGTAGGGTACTGCTCCGGCATTCGCCTGGTGTTGATAGGAGAAACTGAATTCGAACTAGCTGAAAAGCAAGGTCGAATAGCGAACCTAGGACCTCCCGGTCAGAAGCACTGCAGTGACATCAGTTGATGCAACGAGCCACCGCACCCAGTCCTTACTTGGGTTTTCATAACGTGGCAGCTGAGGGTATTATCCTCAAGATGGAATATAGCACGACTTTTTGCGTCTTTCTCGGTCCTGCTGCAAGATGTCGTATGATCGCGACCGTATTCAGCAGTGGTGCAGATCAGAAGACTCTAGCTGCACGAGGAGAAAGACGCGAAAAGCCGTGCCATTTTCCATCTTCAAGATAATTCCCTCAGTTGCCACGTTACGAAAACCCAAGTGAATGAATAAAGTGAGTGAATGAAGTGTTACGAAAACCCAATGAATGATTCTGTACGACATCGGTATGTCGTATCCTGTCCTTCGATTAAAACTTCTCCACATTTGGTGAGTAAAGAGAGGGAGCACTGTTATTCAGTCCAGAGCTTGTATTTTCAAAAAAATCTTCGTGCAACATTGTTTCGTATGAAAATTTGAAATGGAAATTCAAGTGCGTTTTAGTCATAATTTCAGACCTATTGAATTAATCCTTACAGATCACAAAAAATGTCTTTATTTACATAAATAATCATTACCTGCACATAGTGAAATGATCAAAGTTTCACTTTTACTGTACAACCTTGAAACCGTCTCTGAATTTGCATTATCTTTGAATTAGATAATGTGAAATAATATTTCGTTCGAGGTAACTTATTTGTGAGTAAAAATTGTGATAGGGAAATTAATTAACAATTAACTCAATGACTTCTTAAATTAAAATTTGATCATTGCGAAGTTCTTCGTTATAATATTACTTCACTCTGTCATCATAATTATATTTAACGCAGTGATTTAATCTTCTGAGAAATAGACACGCTGTAATTTCCACAAGTATTTGTCGCTTCCACCATCTAGCCCTTAGTATCCGGAAACGAATACACAAGTACTAGGGCTCACATTGCTAGTATTACCACTCGGCCACAGTACATTAATTCTTCACCGATCCCCACAGAAGCAACGCGAAGAGGAGATCCCCGCATTTCGCTCCTAAGCCCACAGCAGGCCCAAGCTCAATCCGGGAGTCGCAATGCATTTCGCGCGCTCCGCCGGCCGTCCACTGCACCAAGCGCACGCGGCGGCGGCGGCGGCGCCCGCGGGCTCCAATGAGAGGGCTCCGCTCGATCAGGGCCGATCCGTCGGAAGTATACAACGCTGTATCCGGCGGCGGTGGCGGCGTGCGCGTAAGGCGATTACTGCAAGTGCGGGCGCGGTCCATACACCCAGCGCCGCGCGCGACCGGATCTCTCGCTGGGCGAACCGCCCGCCCCGCAACCGCCCCGCCCCCTCGGCTCGCTCCGTCCTGTGCGTCAGTGCACGCTGTCCGCAGCTAGGCTTCGCTTAGCCGCTCGTGAGTCTGCTCGTCTGCCCCACTCGATCGCTTGCTTGTTGGACTCCACCTATCTATCCTTCAGGACTCTATTCCCATGCGCTAGCTAGACCTCTCGTTTTCGGATTGTTCGTTGTTTTTCAGAGTTCGTTGGTTCCTTTGCGAATGCAAGACTGCCAGTCATTATCGCTCATCAAGATCCGTATTAAATTATTGATGAGGGGGGTGACGCTGTCTCAACCTTGAGTCTAAATTCTCAAATTTTCTTTTTTTTTTCTGCTGCAGTCGGCAGGTGCGTATGTCTATGTGTAGTTTGCTATTACGAATGTTTCTTTGTGTATTCATTTCCATCCGTTTCCTATTCACCCATTCTCAGTATTTTATCTCCCTACTTTGCCATCACTCCTTTCCACCAGCTTTCTAACAGATTCGGAAAACATTGTTGCTTCATACCTCAGAAATACCATCTGCATCTGTAGAGCCATTCCATCTCGTACAGTAGTCCCTCTTTTCTACTATTTTTACATCATGCCCGGGCTCCTGTTCGTGTGTGACCCAGTTCGCCTTCCTCCCGGTCGCGTTGTTGACGATCCTATTACCACCTACTTGTTCCCGCTGCGGCGTTATTTCCCGTCCCCGAGCCCGTCCGCTCCCGCCCGTGCACTCGTCATTCCCCGGCGAGCCCTCTCGCGCGAGCTCCTCATGCGCCCAGCACGCTGGTGGGCGGGCGGGCGGGCGGGCGATCGCGGGGCGCATCCGGGACGATCGCGTCCGCGAGCGGGCGGGCGCTTCGGTTTCTCCATAATGCTTGCGTAAGTAGGCGAGCCGTGTCCGCGGCGCGGCGCGCACGCGCTGCAACCCAAGCGCCCCCTTGGCAGCTTCGGCGCGCATTTGCCCAATCGCCATGCCGCGCGGCGAGCCCCACTAGTGTAAATCACGGCTCCCGCCATGGGAGAGCCAGCCGGCGCCTGCCGCTCGCCGCCCGCCCCGCTCTCCGCCTGCCTCGCTCTGTTCTCCGCCTCATTCTTCGACTCTCCGCCCCCATGCCCCGCCCCCCGCCCCACGTCCCGCTCCCCTCTTCGTGGCTGGGCGCCGTCCCACGTTCCGCTCCCCGTCCCGTTCCATGTCCCACTCCCCGTTCCGTTCCACGTTCCACTCCCCCACTCTGCTCCTCGACCCCGCTCTCCCCCACCTGCATACCCTCTGCCCACGTCCTGCTCCCCGATCCACACTCCGCCTCTCGCGTCAACCCACGCTCCGTCCCCCGTCCCACGTTCCCTCCGCAATCCGGTCCTCATCCCCGCTCCCCTCAGGCACACGCTCCGCTCCCCACCCCGCTCCACTACTAACCATGCCCACGCTCTGCCCAACACTCCGCCTCTCGCCTCGACCCACGCTCCGCTCTCCGTCCCACGTCCCGCTCCGCAATCCCCTCCTCGTCCCCGCTCCTCCAGGCACATGCTCCGCTTCCAAACCCTGCCTACACTCTGCCCCACGTCTCGCTCCCCGGCCTCTCCGCCTCTCGCCCCATCCCACGCTCCGCTCCCCGCTCCCCTGCGCTCTGGCCCGGCGCCCGACACGCACTGCCCGCCGTCGCCCTCAGCATTTGCTGTCCTCGCCGCCCAGAGAGAAACACCCACCGCCCGCTCTAACAGTTCGCTGCCCGCCGCTTGTTTTCCGTCACCCGAACACACCTGCTCGATCACACATACACACCCTTTCTACCCCATCCATTCTTTTTCGAGCGACCGATAACTTGCTGCCTGCTTCCCGCTTTTCTGCGTTCGTCGCTTGTTTCTTTGGATTACGCTTTGTCAGTCACACCGAGGGCCATTGCCTATGTGTGTTCGTGGCGCCTCTACGTTCCCCTCTTCCCTGCAGCTTCGCCATCACTGCCTCGTCGCACGAGCCTCTAGCCATCCGCAGGCTGTTCCAATTGCGGCCTTCTCTCCTCCCTGATTGCTGACCTCTCCTTGGCACTTGCGAAAACAGTGTCATACGCTACCCGCCATCTGCCCGTCGCCCCTTGCTCGTCTACTTCTCGCTCTGCACGTCACGAGGCTGCCAAATGTCCTCTGCTTACTGCAAGCCGCGGACTCTCATTATTCCTAGTATGTCCCTCATCTGTGCTAAACACCTTGTTCCCTGCTACCCAGCATTGTGTTCCGTCTCCATTACCTTCCAATTCCGATCCATTTCCTCGCTATCCCGCCCTTGATTGCAGTCCTGTCCCTGGTGCAGTCGCTTGTACACTGCTTTGGACTGTTACCTCTGTGCTCTTATGGAAACTGCATGTTCATCCCCTTGGGGGCCGCTGGAGTCCCTATACAGTATTTGAGGCTGTCGACGCTGCTGTTCTAGCTTGTGTATAAGTAATAGTGATCATTTCGTCCCCGTCAGGTTCCACTAGAGAGAACTTCATGTTTTGGGTCATGATTATATTATTATTGGCGAGCTAATGTAGCTCTAGCTTAATCCTCAATTGACAGTTTTAATGAATATGATCTACGATTTATTCCAAGTGCCTCTCCACTGAGAAATTTTGATCTCTGTAAGCCTAATAGCTGAGTATTACTGAATCTGCACATTAAAGAAAACCTGAAAGTGGAACGATGGCGATAAAAATCTTTATCGTTCTAAATAGCTCACTTTATTGTGAATTTAATTAACCGTACTTTGAAACCAATATCGTTATCTACCTTTCCATCATCCTTGATATTTTCTCTATGTCATATGAATTAAATTCCCCGTTTCGAAATTCCTAATTGCTTACCCATTTGCGATAATACAAACGAAAATCGTGATTGTACTTACATTTACACAACTACATTTTTCAGTAACGTCAATAATTTTCGTACTATAACAAGGTTATGATGGAATGATAAATAAGTTTATAATAAGGTAAATATGTTCATGTTATTATCGTTTAGAAGTTATTTATAAAATATGTTGATTACAAAATTCACACCTTTTAAGGCTGGTCTGGTGTACACGTAGATTTTTGTCGTCAGCCTAGCACGATTGGGAAGTCTGGCCTTCTTGCTTGTATCCAAAGCATCAAGTATTTTGCGAGTTGATAATATTTCGTTCAGTTCTTGCAAAACGTTCAACGTTACATTTTGCCAATCGCATCTCACAAGACCACGAGAGTTGACGACTAAAAGTTATGTGACAAAATTTTACGTGTAAATAAGCGTTTATATGTTATTTGAACAGAAGAGAATGCTGAGCTACTATTAGTAAGACTTTGTTGTAAGAATATTAACCCTCTCTCACCTTGTGCACACATAGTTTTTGAGAACAGATACAACGTGTTGGGAATTTGCGTGAGGTTCAGGTTCATTCTTCAAAAAAATGTCTCGCTTGCGGATTCTGCGCACGACCCGGTTCGCGTCTTTCCAAACAAGGCCGGGAAGTTTCCGCCGAGAACTAAAAGAAAAGTGACGGCTGCTGCCGCGTGGTCGGTTTCCTCTCGCCGCCTGACGCGCTGACGGGGCTAATCCCGACGGCAAGCCCCAGGGGAGCAGACTGCCTCTTGGACACTGTGCCGAAACAGGGCAAAAGGTGCTAAGTGCAAAATAAATAGTTAAAATAAAAAATTTAAAAAATCGCCTTGATTTTTACCTGGTCATTAAACTTCGTGGGTAAAGCCTATTATTCTTACATGCTCAGCTTTTTCGAAATACAGTGTACGACAATAAATTCTATCCAAGAAGTTATGTCGCTAATTTTCATCTACAGTTATTTAAAACTTACTAAATGATGTGAAGACAACAGAAAACTGTAGAAGAAAAACTTAATGTTTCGCGAACTACAAAAAAGAGACCATTTCAAAATCTGTTCAATTTTTTTGCCTATGCGTAATAGGGGAAATATTGCTACAAGTGACGTTTGTACTTTTCCCAATGTAAAATTTACATTCAAGTAACCATAATTCGTGTGATACGGAGCAAACCGAGCATTTACGTTTCATGCATTTCTTTTTTTCTTTTATTTACTTTTTTCTGTTGACATGCACGATTGCCAATGGAGAGAGAGATATGGGCCCGTAGGAGCTGTTGTTTTGGCCTTCTGTGCCCTGCGGGTGGTCGTCCGACGGCGGAAACGGAATGGACCGGAGGGCGGGGGCGGGGCTAACGAGCGACCCGACACCCGCTCCCCACTTCCCTTCTGCCCAGTGACCCAGTGCCCAGCCGCGCCACTCGCCACATGTGCTTTCGTTCCTTCCGGTTGGGTCCTCCGCGGCTGCCGCGCGCTTATTCAACCTCCAGGAAACAGTCGCTTGACGGGACCCTGGTGGCTGAAGAAAACTGGCGGTTTTACCTTGGAGAAAATATTACTCAGTGCTGTAGACAGATCGCCACGGAGTCCGCTACTACTTATTACTCTTGATTAATTGATTCTTTCTGGGAACGTCAACTGCTATAGTCATTAGCCCTTTTAGTGCTCCTCGTGGATGTTTTAACCTGCAAGGCGGTAGGTGATTCCTCCCCCGCGGCAGGGAGAGATGTGGTGGCGACCTTCACATCGGCTTCCTGAGGATTTCACCCTACGGCAAGGCTCCGCTCCAGCGGGGACAAGCTCATAAGCTCCCGACCGGTCCCCAACATATGGAAGTGTAGTGCATGTGTGTAAAAGAGGAGAGGATAGGACAGGACGAGGAAGGGGAAGGAAAGATCGCGCGCGGTCCGTGGCCTGTTTGTGTGGGATCTGCTCCGGCATTGACCTGACATTAAAATGTCAGTCACGATTTGAGTTTACGTTCAATAATTTTCTGTACTGAGTGTGTGATTAGAGAATGGATTTTATTGATCGGAGAAACCACGGAAAACTACCGATTAGAGCGGCCAGCATCTAGAATTCCTCCAGACAACAGCTGAAATCAATCTAGCTAGCATATACTACTGTACGAGTTTCTTTACACTTAGTGTAAAGAAAGTTAATTAGTAGAAGGGGTACTGTTTACCATTTGGGAACAATTCCAAAAATTGAATTTCCCGATTGGATAATATTCTCTCTCCCGTAACTCATAAAATGGAGTGAAATTTTAATCGGGGAATAAACTCGGCCGGTTTTAATACTCTTTATTGCAGATTAAATATGAATAAAAAGATTCAGTCATGTTTATCCTTCTGTATCTTATCTCAAAATGACGTATCATTTTTACTTTTTCTAAAATTTGAAAGCATTTCTTTAAGCTTTTCAATCTTGTTCTTATCAATTAATCCTCTAACATGATTCGTCACAATCCATTCTCTAATCACACACTCAGTACAGAAAATTATTGAACATAAACTCAAATCGTGACTGACATTTTAATTAGCATTTAATTAATTTCAGGAGTGTTTAAGTTACATTACAGTACATGAACTGATTACTATTTTGTTCTATTTTATGAATGAATTTTAAAACATTGTTAGATTTTATTTATTAAATTTATCACGTGATTCATTGGTTTAAACTTATCACGATGGGTCATATTTTTATTTCGGTAATTTGAATCTTCTTCTATTTTCATTGTCACTGTCGTCTGCCTCGCTTCGCATTTTTTTTGCAAATTTTTCTAGTGTCCCTTATTCTACCTTGTTTGATTGTTTCTTTTACTGTGCTGGGGTTTAACATTCGATCGTGTGGCAAACATTTGTGCCTTCTAACAAGTTAGAATTCATTTTCCAATTTTACTCCATGATTCCGGTTTGTTGAACTGCATATGCCAATTGTTAGTGTTGACTCTAACAGAGCTTAACATCACAAATTGAGCGTAATCCATCCAGCCAATAACGAAAGATCACATTATCTACTGGACACTTGCATAAACTATCTATGCACGTTAATGTTCTTTCCAATAATCCCCTATTTTGTATTTAGAGAACGGATGAACCAATCATGTTATTTATTATCATTGCTTGTTCACTTTTGTTTTCAATATCGATGTGATAGAATCACTATAAAAAGACTACCCCAACTGTGTAGATGTGCGGTGAGATTGCAACTAATCGAGCATTCAGATACCACCTCTATAGCTTTGAGCAGTCTGGTAATAAATGGGAAATGTTCAAGAATACTTCGATGATAGCCATTGAAACTTACTTTTCAATACAGATAGGGAAAAAATGTTTAAAGACCGAGCTTGCTTCAACATTTCTTCATCATTACTGCCCTTTCTCCCCGAAATCATCGAATATGGCCAGTTTCAGGTCATATTATTCGATTTCAAGAAACGATAATTTTTTTTACGTTAAGCATGTTATTACCACAAACCAAGCAAATTACGAGTAAAGATTAATATTTTCCATTCGGTTTCACGTGACTAATCAATATTAAATTCAATAACATTCTGTTTATAAAACGAGGTGAGTGACAGATAATCGATAGCTTCTCTGGTAGTTTTGATATAACGACAATTTAATATTTGGTTGACAACTGTAAATGAATGAGGTCCAAGAAAATCATTTGGATAACATATTGCCATCTAACGAGAAAAGGAAAACATGTATTACTAAATAGGAAAATGGTATTTCCTGAGAGTATCATGAAAATGCTCAAGGCGAATAACCAAAAATTTATGGCTTACGACTATCTCGCCTTGACCTCAACATACTGAATCATAAACCTTATTATCGAGGATAAGGAAACTATATAAATAATAATGGACATTAAATGTTTGTTTCTCTATCGTGTGTGATTTCATTGATGAAGCTGAAATCACTAGCAACTAGCCCAATCGTTTTTCCTGGCGTACGTACGTCGCACTTTATACTAATCCTTACGTGTCCTCCCTTGTGGCGATCATGGCGTGATTTGCATTCAGAATCCGCCAGAGTGGTACAGAAGACGCCAGCGAGGGCGCGGCACATCGCCTCGCGTCGATTTCAACCGCAGCGCCTGCAATCGATTTTCGCGTCGCCGCGCTTCAGACCGGATGAATATAATAAAGGTTGACACCGAAATCGCATTTCGCTTCATTGTTCCCGGGTATTCACTGGTGCGCACGGTGTCGAGGGGGGATCTTCATTCGAAATCTACCCGGCGGGTTGGGCGCCATTGTCGATTCTAAACCGAGAAGGAACCGACAGGCGATGTGAGGGAATGAAGATGGCGGCGGGGCGTCCCGAATGTCTTTCGGTGGTTCTCGAACGATGGTTCGCGATCTCGTAGGGTACACGAGATAATAAAGCGGGTTCGCGAAAATGGTTCTGTATTAAATCCGTTCGTGTACACTTACTTGGAAGATAAGCAGACACTCGTTAAATTAGACATTCGCAGAACTATCTTGAAATTGGAAGAAACATCGAATTTTGTTTTTTACCCAATTATCCACCAAGTGATCCAAACGATTTACCAAGTTATACTATTCATAACCACCAATCTTCCTTCAGCATCAAGCATGTTTGATCAAATCCAGACACATGTAGAGCTAGCATGTTACTTATACATTTAGATATCTGGTTTTGTTGTGTTTGTAAGTGTAAGTAGCAAATTCATAGGAAATTTCAACTAAATACATCTTCATTTTATGATTTTGCTAAAGGAACCTCTCTATCCCACGAAACAGTTTTTTTATGAAGGCATTGAAAGAAAATGTCCTCCAAAATTTTGTTTTTTCTCAGCAAACTTTGTCAGAGGCAAAACGTAATTTTTCTTTAAAATTCTTCATTTTACGAGCAATTCGTGTTTTCAGAGTTAGAAGTACGTCTTACGAAAAATCGCACACAGAGAAAAAAAAATGCTGTGAGAGCGAGAGCCAACAGAACTCCGTCTGAACCGCGAGTCCATGCCCAGAAAATTCGGAATCCTGGCGACGTTCCTGCGTGCGCCGGAAGCAGCTCTGCCGGCGGCGGCGGCGGCGCGCGCGTGAGAACTGCGGGTGGCGCCGTGCTGCGCCGCGCCGCTCGCCCCACAAGTCACGCGCCAGCACGCGACCTCGCTCTTGCACGCGGCGGTGGAGCGGGGGAGAGGGGGAGGGGAGCGCCCGCGGGACGGCGGCGCGGCGCTGCCAGGCGCACGGGAACCCAGGCAATGAGCGGAGGGCGGTGGATGCCCCGGAGCACAGAGCTCTGGAAGCTGCTGCTTCTGGCTTTTCTCGCCCACGCTCCCTAGGTGTTTTATGTCCGCAGTAAATGAATCGTAAGTGTGAGGATGTGCTTCTCTCGTGAGATTTGAGAGCTAAATTAAGACTTATTCATTCTGATAAAATAGGGTTTCGTTCTAATTTATGCTGACTTGGGAGAAACGGGGTTTACTACGAGTCTGCAATAGTTAAATCGTAATATATCTTTCGAGCTTTTCGATTAAAAATCTAGAGAAACAATGCTTACGACGAAAGGAGTATTAGACAGTTCTCGTATTATTTTTTTAAATCTGAAAGAAAATTTTCAGACATGGTATGTATCGGGTAATAATTTCCTGTAAGAGAAGAATTGTATAAATCGGAGATCAAACCATTCGAAGTTCGAATATTGCCACAAACAAACGATTTGTAAACAAGAGTATTTTCGTTGGAAAAGAGGTACTGTGACAACCCTTTTATAGACCTGCAGAATTACAAAACATAATGGGCCGGAGCATGGAGGATCATATTTTGAGGCGCAAGAAATGTTAAATGCGTTCCTCTGTAAATGCTGTTGTGTTGAAATCTCGTTAAACTTTATATTGCCCTTTTAATAACCAATTAAGTCGTTAATTTTGGCGATGATACATCCATGTACGTATATCTCTTTCGTGGGGAAAGCTAGAAAGTCATGTACCGCGATGGAAGAGACCTTAACTCATTATGTTTCGTAGTTGAAGCAATTTTACATTAATATTCGCTTATTCATTTATCCATTTCTTTCCTTCACACCATTCTATGTGTTCCATTTTCATCAGAATGTTAAATATAGATCTGCAGTAATGAATGGCATCGCCAGCGTCATGGTGCGGGAGCTGGCTTCGGGCGGGCGGGCGGGAAAATCTCCAGCTATTTTTACCCCTGAGCGCTAATGACAAAACCGCCTCTTGTTCGCCGCCTCTGCTGCGGCGCATGCACGAAAACGGGAGAAAAAGTCGAAATGAAAGAATAATAAGCATAATGACATTCCAACGGTTCGACGGTAAAGGTTGTGACCAAAGTGAAATGCCGCGGGTCTCCAACATGAAATATGAACGCTAATGAATGCAGTTTTCGTCATGCAGGAGCAACGCGGACAACGGCTGGTCACCTTTCGGCCTAGCCACAAGTTGTGGCTGAACGTGTTAGGACTAGTAAAATACTGCAGGATGTTCCGAACTTGTTTTATGTTCCTTTAAGTGAATGCGAAGAGTTTGAACGACCGGTTTCGTTGGTGTCGTTACTGTATTATTTCAACCTCATTTCCGGTTGCATGAATTCCGCAGGCAAACAAAAGAAACGACGATACTCTACAACGAGCTTTTACTCGTTAGTAACAATAAAGCACTGCGAAATGGGCTGTTGAATAATCATTTTTAAACTAGTATTTAAATAATAGTATTATTACAGAGAAATATACAATATACCTTAACATCTTCGTAGACAGATAATAAAAACACATCGACGAGTTTTCCAATTGAAGGGCTAACAATGAGCCATTAATTTGCACTCTCAATGATCGATAAAGATTAGTTCAAAATTAAAACTAATAATAATAATATAATAATAATAAATAAGTAGTAATAATAAATAAATAATAAGTATTTACAGAACTGACATTGGGCTGAATCTACTTTCTTCGTTGTTATTATCTGTAAAACAATTAAAAATTACAAGGGCCACCTCGTCGTGCTAACTTAAATGAATTCGCAGATGTTCCCTTACGATACGACGACCTTCTCTCAATGACTTCCTTTCGGCTGCCGGAGTACGCGTGGCGGGGGCGGTGGCGGGGCGGGCGGCGGTTCGCAGCGAGCGGGCGGTCGCCGGCGCCACGGGGGGCGCCGCCCCCGCCCCCGCTGGTGGCGGCGCGGAAGCGGCCGGAGGCAGCGGCGGCGGCGGTGGTGGTGGCAGCGCCGCGCGCGATGACAAAGCGCCCTGGGAGCGGAGCGGGGCGGGGCGGGGCGGCGCGGCGCGTGAGAACTCCCGGCTTCCCCCGGCGCAGCGCCGACCACGGAGCGGCGCGGCGCGGCGCGGCGCGGCGCCCACAGCGCAGCCGCGGAGAGGCGGCGCGCACAAAGCCGCCATTAACCACGGAGCTGTCGCCAGTGCCGTAACCCCTCCCCTCCCGTCCCCGCCTCGGCCACCGCCGAGCCGAGCCGAGCCGCCCCGCCCCGTTCCACCCGCCAGCACGCCCCTCCACGCCCCCCGCCAGCCCCCCTCCCCCCGCTGGAGAGGGACGGATCACGAGTGGCCGCGCGCGCAGCAAGTGCCTCGATTTTTTTTTCGGCGTTGCCGCTCCATTAATGTTTTCCAACCGGGCTGCCGTATGACGACCAATTATTGTATTATGGTTTTCCGTACGTGATTTCTTGGACTCATTTATTTTTATTTCCCATACGCAAGAATTTCCATACACCAGCATGTATTCCTCATACGTGCTGTCTTGTGCTGTCCTCTCGTTGCGGTGTTTCCTCCAGACCATGTGCGCGGAATACTATACATTTATTGTTCTAGTACTTTTCACCGCAGAAATGCTCGGATTATCCTCTGCCTTATGCTGATTTATCTCGTCTACATATTTTTGTCTCTCCTACCTTAAAATTGCTGCGGTCTTCTAGCAGTATGGCATATGCTTATTTTTCTGGCATTTGCCAGTTTTATGTACGAGTTATATAAATGCAAAATAAGAATTATCGCCCACTCTCCATCAAATACATTTCCCCGTATTCTTGTATTTTAAACTGCATCTACTAGCTCTAATATCTTTAGGTTAACTTGTCTTATTATTCTTTTCATACCTGACCTCATTCCCTTTAAATTGTTGTTTTTCTCATTCACCAACTGTGAGATTACGATATTGATATTTCATCTTGTTATTTCTGTCGGGTAGTGCGAATGTGGTTAGTTTTTATTCATACTACTATTTTGTCTCAAATGTCTCAATTTCTAACTCTTGCGTTGTAAAAAGTAAAATAAAACTGCAATTATTGGATTGCATGTCAGCGGATGAATTATTTGAACGACTTTTCCCCGCTTCCGAATTAGACTCCACGAAATGCACTGCCTCTAAAGCACCCTGTTCATGTTACTTTGCATTTCGTTTTAGTGTTTTTTTGGATAACTTTTCTGAGCTACTGTACCGTGTTCACCTACTTTCATGTCCTACGCAATGTAATATTAACAAATTCAATTACACGGATTTTCCAAATATCCCGATCTCAATCGATCCGGATAATTGGATTTGTTCAGTGCCACTTATGTACTTTTATTCACTCGATCTACAATGGTACTATTTGACGTGGAATCGGAGACTTTCCGGAGCACCGCAATCGTTTGCGGAATCTCTCATCGTGAAAGACTGTAGTCCTGCGCTAAAATATTACCGCAGCGTTTGCCCCCCACTTGCCTATTCTGTACCGTTTGCAGCCCCACAGTTTCCCCTGGCCCTCGCGCCTCGTCCCCGTGGCGTCCTCGCGGTCCCCGAGGGCGGCGCTGCGTTCGTGACCGAGGCCTTGCGTGTCGCCCGCATTGTCTCGCCGGACAAAAGACAAGACGCTGATTGCGTGCGCCGCCGCCGCCGCCGCCGCCGCTCCCTCGGCCCGTCTTCGCTCTGCCACCGCACAGTGCGAAATTTTCCACAATCAGGAAGGTCAAAATACGACTTACTTGTGCGTCTCGTGTCTTTCTTTATGTTATAAACTAGAATTCAAAGGATTCTGGAGCAGTAGTTTACGATTATTTTGCGATGTAGTAATATTGTGTTTAATTAACCTTGTGTATGGCATTAATTGCGTGTTATTTGTACCATAAGTTGCATCGAGGAAACAATAATAGTACGTCAATTACTGCCCTTTTTCCGTTGCATAAATTTTCAGGAAATATTTGTTATCTTCTTTAGAATAATACGAGACTGAAAATGCTTTTAATCAATTTTATCTTCAACATTTCTCTCAAAGTAGTACATTCTGTAATGGTATTTATACCAATAGAAATTATGAAGAACCGACTTCATCTCGCGGAATGAAGACACGAAAACTCAACTACTCCGAAACACCTGCTCGCCAATGATTATTACAATGTCGTCTGATCATGACATCGCTTAAAGTGTAATAATAGGAAAACATGTCATTTATTTATCATCAAAAAGCGGCAGTAATTATATGTGACGTATAAGGGAGAATTAAAATCTGAGCGAATTCTTGACCCCCTAAAACCCTCCCTCCAACATTAGAAAACTACGAACTTTCGCTCCTGTGTTCAAACTTTCGTTGTTTTACCTAGTTCGTGCTAACCTGGATGGCCGAGGTGGCTAAGAGCGAGTACCGACTCAGCGCTTCGGCCCGAACGGTCGCGGGTTAGAGTCCTGCCTTGGGCATGGTTGTTTGTCCCTTGACTTTGTATGTGTTGTCGCGGAGGGCCTCGCGTTCTGCTGACCCCAGATCAGAGGAGCCCGCAAGTGTGTTGGTCTAGTGTATGGTCGAATATGCGTCCCATCGGGACGTAAAGAGTAACCGGCTGTTGGCTGGATAAAAGCCCTAGGAAAAAACAACCTAGTTCGTAACAACTGGAAATGCCGAGGAAAACTTGTCCTTGAGGATGGAGGGCACTCCCCACCGTGCTCCGGCGCCGTCTTTGCCGTGCGGCGCTAGACGGAGAGGGAGGAGGGGGCGGCGGCGGCAGGTGTCGTATGAAGGACGGTCGCGCGCCATGCGAAGCTGCGGCGCCGCCGGCGCGTCACGCGCTCTCCATTCAGAAAATACGTGCGCGGCCTGTGGCGCCGTTGTTTGGAGCGCGGCGACGGACGACGCGCCGTGAATCCGATGCTCGCGCGCAGCGGGAACGCTGCTAGCGCGCGCAAACACCCCGCGAGCGTCAGTCCGCGTATCAGGAGCATGCGTTTTACTTTCTAAAACAATTGAAAAGTGAACTTTACACTGGGTTACTGAGGGAAGGAAAATGCGGGTTCCATATCTACACTTGGGTTTTTCTATCCTGGCCGATGACACTTCATCAGCTGTTACGGTGTCATTTAATCAAGAGCTAAAACATCATCGCGGTGACGTCATGGCGGTGACGTTTAAGCTCCCGATTGGACGAAACCATAGCAACTGATCAGCTGTCATCGGCCAGGTTAAAGAAACCCAAGTGCACGAATACACTTATTTGAAGAAGTTTCTTAGTTCCATATCTTTTAACTGTGTGCAGGCGAAGAAGACTTACACATTTATGGCTCCCTCTCTATTGAGCAGATGATCGTAGTTTGCCTTGCCTTCCACTGCATGATGGATGGTAGAGTGAAAAATGTATAGGTGAATTATTGTGATGTCCAGATGAGATAAAGAGGTGGAAGCCAATCTTGTCACAACATGGCGAAAACACCCTTGCCTCTCACGTGAGACTCGAAGCAGCTGCCTTGGAGTTGACTTACGGACGCTGCTTCTAACCCACTGAACCTCCGAGGCCAACCAGAAAGTAAAGTTGCATCAATGCATAAACCATTCAGTTTATTCTTACGATGTTTGCAGAAAGTAATGGAGATGATTGTTTATCGCTAATTTGTTTTCCTTTCGCAGATAGTTGAGATAAAATCGTTGTTTGTTATAGATAAATATTAATTTTTTAAAGTAAGTTTTCCAAAAATATTCGAATTTCACAATTTTTATGTTGTTACGATATTGAGAGATATCTTTTTTACCTGCAACGTGGTATTAATACCAAGTTGTCAGAAAACTCTATTCTATACTGTCAGAGTATCACATTCTCCGTGCAGGTAAAAAAAAGTATCAGTAAAAGGCTCACAGATCGTAAACACAAGGAAGACTCAAGGCGAACTCGCTTGAGCAGATGTGAGCCTTTTAAACCTTTAGAAACTATTGACAATCGCCTCCTGCAGTGAAGTCGAGCTGCATACGACAGACGGGTTGGCCAAGGGGCTCACAACGCCGAATGTTTGTCCAGCGCAGCGGACGCCCTTGCGCCAGTCCGGAGGGACTGGTTCCGGGGGCCCCGGGCTTACACGCCGGCCCCCTCGCCTCGGCGCTGCACTATCGCCGCGTTGCGAAAGGCAGCGAGTAGCCCTTGAATGAACGAGCTCCACCAGGCACCCAGCACAGGTCTCCCACGGGACGCCGTGTTTAGAAAAAGCCGCCACATCTGAGCAGATGTGTCAAGTTGAGCGCCCTTCCCCCCTCCCCTTCCCCCTTTCCGCGACTGCCCCCACCCCGGTCCCATGGCCCCCTGCGGCCGAGGCGAGTTGGCGGCGGCGCTGGTGGAGGTAAAGGGTTCTGGCAGCTGCTTGCGGTGGCAGCGCTGCACCACGCCGCGCCGCGGGCGGAGTCACCACCTCCCAGAGACGCCCGCCCGTTCCCACGCCGCACCGCCACGCGGGAGGATCCAAGGCGCCGAGGGAAATAGGGCCCTGAGCGTATGCCAATTTTCAAAGAAAGGATTCCAGAAAACTATGCAACGACACTCACTTTTTCCGAAAACGAACTGTGCAAAAAACACTTTCATTATGCAGATTCATACCATTTTGTATGTTAGAAACATACAAAAAATCATACACCAATAAATCATTAAGAACAAAATATAAAATTAGTATTAGCATTTAAGGTATTCTTTAGTATATTAAACTATTATTCTTTATTGTATCACTATTATTATAACCATTATTCTTTCAAACTAGTAGATTGTTAAATATTACAAAAACAATTATATTTCAGTGATCCGTACATATTTGACTATTAAACATCCGTACATAGTATGTTAGCGGTATTGTTTTAACTTTTAATATTTCTGGGATGGTATTTTTGATTAATTGTTTGGATTCTCCATATTTAAGAATTATACGCTTCGAAGTAATGGCCGAAATTGTTAACTAGCTTCGTGCCTGGTTGCGGAATAGATGAGAATGTCAGAGGAAGTTTTCTGACTGAGTTCTAATTCAACTGGAATTTCAACGGCGGAAAAATCGATACGAAACAGCACTTTCACAATAGATGAAAGAATCGTAATTGTAAGATACATGTGCCCTTGGTATTTAAAATTCTCCTTATTCGTTTTAGAGAAATGCGAAAACCTTTTTTCTTTTTACAAAAAAAGAAAACAATTGTTCTGAAATCTTTTCTGAATTAAAACATTGTGTTCTTATTTTACATATTTCATCCCTACATTATCTTTGCTTTTTTTCACCATTTATTTCACGTATGTGCTAACTTTGTAATTGGTTAAACGGTGCATTAGAGCCGACGATGGCTGAAGAAATGCCACTGTCAAAGAATATTTTCATAAATGAAAATTGTGAAATCTGAGTTTTTAGAGTTATGAAATTTCTCAGTGTGAACTTGCGTACCCACTATCTAGGAATGTGTTTACTCCCCTCACTCCAAAAGATGACAATTGCGATAATCCCTTATTTCACAGTTTAATGCGTTTGAAATATCCTCGGAGATTGAAGTCTAAAATCCACTATGCTTAATTGCTTACTGTTCGGTTTTATTATACAGTCAATCATATAGGATTTTGTAGCTTAAACCTATTTGTCCTGCTTGTCATCTCTTTGCAAAATAGTAATTCAGGATTGAATTCTGAAAAAACTAATGTGGTGTACACTTCATGGTATAACAGGCTTGAAACAGATTACTCCAGGGACATAATTCATACAGAAAAAAGTAGAATTATTTAATTTTTATCTTGACTTCAAAGAACACCATTGTCAACAGGGTTGTAAATTTTAATAGTATGTTAGCGGTTTGCTCACGACAAAATGAGTTGTGGTTCCACAAATCAGCCCACACTCTTTTGCATATCTGTCATAAACTTATCAATGCAGACCAAACATAGTAAATTCGAAGTAGCATATGATGTTGCATCCATATTGGGTCGGTATGGATTGTTGACGTGCATTCAGCCATTAGAGACTACAGAAAGTAGTAAGCTTTATAAATTAAACGTACATGCTCATTTAAAACATTGCACACGCTCTTTTATTCATTACAAATTTATTAGCTCATTATATAATTTCATAGAAGTTTGAATACGTGTACTTTTTAATTTTAATATCAAAGAAATTGTGTTTTAATACACATCTAGTATTTCTCTTCTGTTTCTTTGTTTTTAATTGGGAGAACGACACATTTGTGACGAAGAAAAAATTGGCACAGTTCGTCAGAATTCCCAGCTCTGAATTTCCGGGAAAAGCTCCTGCATCCCTGCGCCCAGACCCGTCCGTGTCACTTACCGCGGTCTCCGTCGCCGTCACCGCCACCGTCTCCCCCCCACCTCACGCGCGCCGCTAAGTAGACCCTGACGACGGCGGCGGCGGCGGCCAGCCGGAAATTCGATAATGGGCTCCGATCCCAGAATAGAGCTCGTGCAGGCGATGCGCTGCGACACGTTATCCGCATTCTTCCGTGAGCCACCCCCGAGGCAGAGGCCGCAAGTCCGGCTGCACGGAACCCCCTCACCAGCCTGCCATTTGATATTGTTATTTTTATCAGGATCGTCTTTCTATTATAAAACTACCTGCAGTTCAGAAGTTAAATGTGTATGTTAGCATGATTGTAAAGCTCACGATATCGGGCTTCGTGTCTTTAGCTGTTACTTCATTCTCATTTATTTACGTAATCCGTAAAAGCAAATTTGTTAAATATAGACGTATATTTTTACGAGAATAGTCATCTGAATTCCAAGACGTTATGAAAAACAGTGTTACCTTCGTAATACTAACCATTCTCACTGGTGTCGTATAGGTAACAGTCAATACCGCAGGAACTTTTTACACTTTTGAGGATATTCCAATTTTCATTAACCATTTCATTGGGTGAAATCATTACTGTCTTCTTGTTCAACATTGTTTTCTTGCTTCTAGTGAAGTGTGTTCGTAAAATTGTGAAGTAACTTTTTTTCATATTATCTACATTTACGCGCATTACGTCTAAATTTTTCTCTCGGAAACTTGTAAATGTTTATGTCTCAATATAAAATACTGCTTTCACAATTTTATTTTTCTAGCGTTCTTTTAAGAATGCTTTCTCAATCGTAGTCATATGGACGAAAACTCATTGAGACTTTCTGTGAGAGATTAATCAGCTATTTATTTCATCTAATGAAAGAAGATAGAAAGAAAATGCGAAGATCAACGTCCAGTTTGTAAGAAAGAAGTGTAAAAACTAGCAACCCCAGATAAGATGGTACCAATGTTTTAATTGAAACAGACTGCTCCAAGACCTTCGACGTTTGCGTGGCTATACATAGCAACTAGACTTATGACATAATCCTTCCAAAATTATACCTCTGTCATTGTCACAATGTTTCTCATATTGCATGACGATAGCATGGTGGTGTTTCGTTAATAAAAATGGGATGAAAAATCTAGATTGAGAAATTTCCCAATTTCCTTGAGTTCCTACCTGATTTTTACGAAAAAATGTATATGAAATTGAGGAGAGTTCAGCGAAAACTGTGTTATGTCATTGGAACTGGAGTCCTTGTTCACCTACTACTTTTGGAGGAAACATTTTGAACGTCTAAAATAATGGGTAATCAGCAGGGTCTTTTCCCGAAGGTTCAGAGCGCCGATGACTGAAAAGTCGCAGGTTCGATATCCGACGGGGGCTGAAAATTTGCTTCATGTATTTAACATAGAGGGATTGAGTTCGTTCGTCCACTTTTGTAATAAGGATTTCCGTGGATTTCCTCCCGTATTGCTTCCACACGAATGGAGAAGCATTACCTTATGCCACAAGCCACGAATCCTTCCTTCTCCACCCTGTTTCCCTATCCCATTCTTACAGCCGATAGATAAGCTAAATCCCGTAATATATGGCTCATCCCACATTGATGTAGGAAAATCTCCAAATGTTTGAAATTCAGGTATGCGGCTAGTGGTTGCGAGTGCTAAATAAGTAAAATTATGTGTTATGTAATTTCTTTGAAGATTGAAACTGTGAATGACGATAATTTTTGAAATTTCTACTCAATAACAGTGTAGTAAAATCACATCGCCGTGTGGAATTTCCCTAACATCGTTCGAGGCTACGCTATTTCTGCATTACTCTTCCCTTCCGATATCTCAGCAGCATGAGCCTGAGAGCTGATCGATACAGAGCTTCAAAAATAGCGTGTGCACATCGCCATTGCGGGTCGAGATAGGATTTACTGCCCGTTGTGAAACCGCTGACAAACATGACTGCATGGTTTCACAACGTTTCTCAGTGCGAAGTAGCTCTCTCGGCCGATACGGCCACTAACTAGCTGAATTAGACTGAATAGGCATAGACGAGTAATGCATGACCTCAAAGTACGCTCACTCAGCATAGAATAACAGATGAAATGTAATGCCTGCATTATGATTACTGTTTGCTTACGAACGCTACTAGATTCATTGAATATCCAAATGTCTGTCGTTTTGCTTTTGGTAGATACATGCAATTACAGTACCAATAAATCGTTTGATTACAAAATGCATCTTCAATGTATTCATAGTTCGTTGGAATAGTAAAGAATCGTGTTTTATGGCTGTTTGCGTCATGCATATACAAAACCATTTTTGTAAATGAGTGACTAACAGTGTATCATCACCGGAGGTGTGTACCACCTTTAAGGCGTTACATATCTAAGAGACTCGTAATTGTTTATCTTACCCAATTTGTTACCCTACAGTTACTTTCGTAAGTAGCTCATCTACTCATATTGCGAGAAGATTTATGATGTTCAACACAGTCTCACCTGCCGTTTTCCTTTGACGTGATCAACGAAGCTTACAGGGAAATGCATATCAAATGCTCGAGTTCTTTCTAGCTTCCTGGTGCATGCACGAGCTTAAGAACGCAGATTAGAATAGATTTAGTGCATAGATAGCCGAGGGAATCGTCGGCCTGCTAGTAATTAGCTTCCAGCGCGCAGCGATCCCCCGTTGCGCCGCCTCGTGCTCACGGCTTCTTTCTTTCCTGCTCGCAGGCATGGACGCGCTGGCGTACGACCCGCACAAGTTCGCCATGGACTACCACAACATCGGGTTCCGCGAGTGCGCGGCGGAGGTGGCGCGGTACCTGGTGACGGTGGAGGGCATGGACATCCAGGACCCGCTGCGCCTGCGCCTCATGTCGCACCTGCAGTGCTTCGCGGCGCAGCGCGAGCTGGCGACGAAGCAGGCGACGGCGGCCGCGGCGGCGGCGACGCCCTGGGGCAGCTACGGCGCGCCGGCGCCCGGCGGCCCGCCGCCCCCGCCGCCGCCGCCCGCGGGCGCGCCGCAGCCCTTCCACGCGCCGTCGCCCGCCGCGGGCGGCCTGCACCCGCAGGCGACGGCGGCGGCGGGCGACGGCGGCTCGTCGGGGCTGCACCCGCCGCCGCCGCCGGCCTTCGACGTGGCCGCGTCGTCGCAGTGCTCCAACGCCACCCCGCCCTCCACGGCCGTCACCAGCACGGCCACCTCGGCCGCGCAGAGCCGCCTCGCCCAGGGCCAGCCCTCGGCGCTGACGCCGCTCGCGTCGCCCGCCTACCCCGCGGCGCAGTACCACATGAACCTGAACGCCTTCCCGGCCGCGCCCGCGGGCCTGGGCCACCACCTGCAGCAGGGCGGCGCGTACGGCCCCGCGGGCGCGTCCGCCCAGCGCACGCCCTACCGCCCCTGGGGCGCGGAGCTGGCCTACTAGGACCGCCACGCCCCTCTGGCTGTGCAGACGGATACTTACGAGATTGTGCTAGTCCAATGATTATTTATTTATATTTATGGACATATATGAAATGATCGTGCTGTGGAAACGTGCTGGTTCAGGTTTCGGAGAATCAAAATGCTCGCTTATGCCTTGCCAGTGTTGTAGGACTGAAAATGTTCTTGGAAAAGGCTAGCCCTTTCAAATACTCCTATTAGTCTTTGGTGGAAGTTCTTTTACAACGTGAAAGGCAGGCAGTGATAATCAATTCATACCCGTACATGGAAATATTTTTTGATTCTCCTCTGTGGGATATGATGGTCTTGTTAATATTATCGATTTTTGTTGACTCGCCTTAAACAAGGTGATTTGTTTCAATTATCGGTGACTACACATTCCTATAAGGCAATATCCTTTGATTTAGGAGTCACAGACTGAACCATCATGTTTCATTTCGAAACGTAAGTGCTGCCTTAATTTCTTACTGTGAGCGCATGGTTTTGCGGAAAGCTATTGTAGCTATGAACAATTTTCATCGTGAAACCAACGAATGCCAGTCAAGTTCCGAATCATCTTCCATACCTGTTTGAGGTAAAATGTAGATAGTATTTACCTCCCATGTATTATAAATAGATGTATTTTATTTTGTGTTCCTTACACGTTTTCTCGCACATTATTTTTCCTACCAGGATTCCTATTATTGATGTTTGCTTTTATACCAAAGTTTACGTACTTAACCAAAAAAACAGATGCTTCTTCCAGGTACCTATATGCTATTACCAGTTGTCTTAACATGCTGTACATTTTCTTTCCCAGATGTAATAGGTTATTAGATGTTATTCTCGGACAAACAATCCTACAACGAATTCTTCCTTGAAATGTTGGGACTATTTGCAACCGGATCGTCGGATGAGACATCATGAAATTTTTACTCTACTGTAATGTCCTCCTCTTCCTGGTCAAAACTGGTTATTGAGATGTGGCATTATCTTAACTTCCGTGTAATACAAAACAAAGAATATAATTAGGAGCATTTATAAAATATAACTTGGCTAGTGAACTTTATAAATGATTTACTTTCACTTCAGTCAACTTATATTTCCATTGTTCATTGATGCTCCTACGAATACAGTATACCCTCATTAACACTTCTTCTAAGGGGCCGAAATAATCGGAGTTCGTGTTATAAAAATGCACGTTTTTCGAGTATTATAAATGTCCGCATTATTGTAATCCCTTGCCGGGACCGAAATTTTGTTCGTGTTTCGGCGAAATTCGTATTCAGCGAGTTCGTGCTAACGAGGGTTTATTGTAATTTCAAATACGTTACTCATGCAGTTTACTGTAAAATAAACGAAAAAACGGGCAAGGGATTTTCGTATGTTATTTTGATTGGGTATAACTTTCACCAGTATCAGAGAAATGGATTTTCAAAAGAGTACGTACTTGAATCTCTTTGTTTGCCATTATGTTAAACCAGTAAGTGAAGGAGAGGACATTGGACCTTCATACGTAACTGATTGTCGACCTTTGCCTTTATCACAGTAATTTAAGCAAAAAATCTTAACTTTGATTTCGTGAATAGTAAGTGAACTGCTGTTCAATATCCCTGAAGTGGAATTGTGAATCGAGTCAAATAGGCGATATGTCATGCATTTCTTTAAACTTATAAATGGTATTCATTTCTTGTCATTCAGAATGTCCTCGTCTTAGGTTTTGCAATCTGTTTGGATCTTTGAAAACTTTCGCACGTGAGTGACATTCAAGAAACAGGGGAACCTAAGGAAAGGCTTGTCTCTATTTTCGAACGCAATGTTGTTTTTGTCTTTTGATAGTTCTTTACATTATGTCTCATCCGACACTCTGACAAATGGATTGTACATACCAGACTATTTTTCTACATGATCTCAGATATTTTGGAGTATATTCAACTATGATCTCAAAAATCCTACAAAAAGAATAAAAAGATCGTGTTTAATTTGTCATTTTATTTTTGTGAAATGCCCATTACCTTTTCCTTCTAAACGAGCAGACGCTTGGCATCTGTTTAAGATATCACCCATTACAAATAATGTTTTTAAGAGAAACTAAATGTGATCAATGAAGGTAAGTCTCCATGACAAATTTCAAGATATTGCAGAAGCTACCAATTCCACGGTTTAAGAAAAGTTTTAATAGATATGCAATACATTTTTCTCTTGCGCAAACTTCAAATTTTTGAATGCTTACTTGAATATATTTTAATTTAGAACTAGAACACATTTTAATTTACACTTACGCCCAAAACATTTACATCAGAATGAAAACATGGATACATGATTTATAACAAAAGGCTACATTCACTTTTCTGCACAATTACGCATGCTGAATATCAAGCCGATAATTTACCTGCTGGTAAAAGATCATAATATTGATCAGACGTTTCTTTAAAAACGGACTCTGAGAATCTCTGAGTGAGCATTGATTACCAGCGACTCGACTAAACTTGACATTTGGCGTTACTGTGTTAAAGATGGTGACAAGAAATATTGCGTATCCATGGGCGAAAATTTCCTCTCCTGAAGTATCCTTCAATCAGGTGATCATTGACTAATTTTTGCAAAAAATAATAAATTAATATTTCACAATTAAAAGTTCATAATTTTATTTAAATTCTGTTCCAGATACATTACTTGCATTTGTTCGCGCTGTATTAATTTTAAAAAAATGTCGCTTAATCTACTGCAGACCTGAACCTTCGTCCGTTTGAAGGCGCTCGGTTTTATTCGCTTCAGCACAATATGCAATATTTCTATGGGAAGAAATTGAGAACTGTCATTATTGTCAAATTGGTCTAATGCTTCTTTTGGGAGTACACATCTCTTCAATTTGGCAACCTTAATAAAACATCACCGAAGTGCAGTACCTCCACATCCAGAAAGAATGTCTTCCGTTGGAAAATAAAGTAATTATTATCAACTCAGCGTCTCTTGTCGAAGATCTGAAGACCGGGAAAACGATGAAGGGACTTTTGAAACATTATAACTACTACATTCGGAATAGAGGAATGGTGGGTAATTATAGTATGAGGTGTGATAAATGTGTGAGATGGATACGATAGAACATAACTCCGTCAAAAGTTGCGAAAAGCCATGTAATATTGCCAACTCAATTTCTATTATCGTCGGAGCAGAAGAAAAATGACTCATCTAAAAAATTCTCATTTTGCTGTAAAACGGATTTAATCTAAGCGGAAGTCTTACTTCGTAAAGTGTTTTACTTTGTATTGTATCGCCGTTGTTTTGTGAACTAGTAATTTTGATCTAGTAAAATATATCAATGATTTTTGGATGTGTCATTTTCCGTGTGCACCGACGATGTGTGTGCTCAGTGAGTTCTTAGTGACGTGCACCAAACAACGCTAAATGGAGTAACATCAAAATTAAGGGGGGTCAATTTTACACAAATATAGACATAACCTAACACTGGATGAACTTTGAAGTGTCATAATAATCTTAAAACGATCGTTATAACAATGAAATAATACAGTGTATGCTTTTGATTATTTTTCCCAACGGCTTTTCTTAATACTTATTTCGAATCCTCACTTAAAATACCGTATTTGGCAGAGCATTTATACGCCATAAAGGTGAGCTTTGGTGGCCTAAGCCGAGAATGAATTTTAGAGGACGATTACCATGGCAACGTCAAGTAAACAAGACAATGTACAAATGACTGTTAACACATTGGCAAAGAATATTTATTATTTTTTGAATACAGAATGTTTTTAACTTATATATTGCTAACATTTATATTAAAAACACAATTTGATATATTCTGAAATATTATACCTGGAACTGTTACGTCTTCTGGGCATTGAACACTCATGCTAGGAGTTTCAACAGAAATTGACGTAGTCTCAACTGTAACTGAAGGACAAATTTCGTTTTGCAAGATCATACTATAATAGCTACTTTGTTTTTATACTCCACCGAATCTTCCAGGTATCCTTCAGCTACCTTTGAACTTTTCCACCCACCTTGCCTTTTAATATACATTAAAATAGCTCCAGCGTCAGCTAATATCGTAGCGGAAGACCATCTAAAACAAATTCTACCCGCTTCAACAATTGTGACTGTACTGACAACTTCAGAGGCGATAATGTAGAAGAATATCTGCATCTATACGACGAAAACGCATGGTATAAATGAGATCTCTCTAAAAATTCAAACCTAAAATTGGGAGGTGATCATATGAAATATAGTTGTATAAACCTCCGCCGAAATTGAATGATTTTGGGCTCTGTTAGTTTACTAACCTCAGCTCCGCCTCGGTTGGTAAACACCCCATCCAAGATCATTAATTTTTCGGCCTTGATACATAAATATTTTACTACATACATTATTGTAACACATGGTGCGGTTAAAGAATGTTTAAGATATATAATTATATTACTAAATACATCGAAATTACATTTCTTTCTATTAATTGTCACTTCTGCCGTGAATTATTTGTTTTGCTGTTTCACTCATATGCTGAGTGACTAATGTCAAGTAAGTACTCACTTAAATTCCATCCAATCTCACATGTCTATGGACAAACAATTACCGGATCTTCCCTTCAGTGAAATTTGCGTGCGGTTATAATATAACAGTATAATATTTTTATGAAATAGTTAAATAATTTTACTATGTGCTTTGCATTATCCAATGAGTCTAAACGAACAACATATGCACTAATAAATATGAGAGGAGTTGCCAATCTATATTTTTGATCTACTACTGTGTCGTAAATGCAACATGTTGGCATCCAAGAACACGAACTTCATAAATGAAATGCTACCACATCAGCATTGAGACCTTACCTACAGATAAATCAAACAACTACAATCAATAGTTAAGCAAGTGTTAACTGCAATAAATAAATGAAAAAAATGGCTTCAATTGTTATTCGGCAGATATCACATTTCCTTTAAGCCCCCCCCCCCCTGAACAACAACAACAACAAACATTTAATTGCCAGAAACACATATTGCACCGTGTTCTTTCAATTCTAACCCAGTAACAAAATAATGCAAGGAATGTGTTTATTATTTATTATTGAAAATCGTCACGGCCAGTGTTTTTGAATAGATTGAAGATTTCACTTGGATCGGTAAGTAATTCATTCTGTATTCATTTTGTGGAAGGATATTTATTTAAGTCTTGGCTATTTTGCTATTTAACAGATCCATTACATTAGAGTTACGAAACCACACAAAGCAGAATAGTATTTTCAATTTTCTGTCCCAACTCTTCTTAAAAACTCCTTAGAATCTTTGCTTTAATGTATTTCTTGATTTCCAATACGTGCTCGGTGTCGGGATCGTTTGTACGGGGATTATAAAACGGTTTTTCGCGTGGGGCATCACTCAATTGAACTTTAGCATGCCAACCGTAACTAGAAGAGAAAGTAACAAACATTATTCGGACTATATTATTTCAACATTGTTAGATCAAAACTAGTAGTCTCCAGCAGCAAAATTGCTGCCGAAGAAAACTAGAGAAATGTTTTCCCAAATAGTAGCACTCGCTGTGTGCCACACACTATGTTCAATAACAAGAAGTAAAATACTCTTATAACATGTATTACATTATACATGCTAACAGATATTTTACAAAAACAGTATTCAGGAATGCAACAGTAACATCCTTTAGGGTTCTCGACTACGCTATACAATAGTTCTTTTCGCACCAAGAATATCAAAAAAGTTGTTCCGTAAATCAACGCGCAAATAGCAAATATTTAATGACGGGTGACTTCTTTGGAGCTTTGTTGTCGCATGACGGTATTTCCTAAGTAGAGACACACTGAATTTGAAAAATCAATTGGTTGGCGCTGAAAGAAACTCATTCATATAATTGCATTTTTCAGAAAAAAATAAACTATTATGTACACACACACCAGTACTAATATATACACACAAAAGTACCTCGAGACGTACATGCACTGTCAAAGTCCTCGTGTTAAATTCTGTGTTTTGAATAATCGTCCTACCCAGCAGACGTCGATAAAAATAGAAACATTGCGACATAAAGTACTACATACCAGTGATTTTCAGTTTCAGGAAATTCAGATCTCTCTTGAGGATCTGTTTTGATTAAATTGTTCATCCACTCATACACAAATGGATGGTTGAAGTCGCACGGATCAATCGATTCGTGATAGGAACCTACTTTAAACGCGAGCGTTGGATCTGAAACATTTTCGATGAATGCACTGAATTCAATGTTAGAAGGTGGATAATTTATAATCCGAAAACATACTTCTTTTGATACTTGGTGTAAAATCAGTTTTTTCTTTGAACTTTTTTTTAATATTTAATTCTTTCTTTATAGAATCAGTAAAAAATCTATATTTAATAGGATTTGAAAAGTAAGTAAAATCCATTGTCAAACTGGTAAAATAAAAGTTAGTTCAAAAATTCTGTAAATAAGTACAGTTCACTTCTATGAACATTACAAGAAATTGCAGGCAGGAATCGTGAACTGCCATAGAAACTCAAGAATGCGGTTAGTGTGTTGAAGTAAGAACAATTCATGTCCATTTCCATGACATTCTACTTGACTTGCAATCGACTGTACTTAATACGTGCAGCTTCAAGAAGCAAGGTGAACAATATCAATGTGAATTGTCCAAAAAAAATTCATTTAGCTACATTTCATTCATATTTACATACGTAGAATATGTGATGTGACGAAATACTGTTGATAATTTCTTACATTTGTGTGAAGAGTTACACATGCGTAAAGGTAAATACGCATTTCCGGTTTTTTGTTAACCGGTTATTTCTCATGCATTATTTCAGGGATTGTTTTCATCAATCACCAACGAGCGAATCTAAATACGATCTGAAAGCTCGTTTATATTTCGTTTCATACAGAGGTACGAGAGTACAACTCCACATTAATCGGAGTAAATGATGGATTATATTATGTGCATTTGATCTGCATTTCCAAACCGATTTATGAATTACAGAAAGCTAACAGGCGTTTGTGGTTTTACAAAGAGGATGTGATTCGAAAATCCCTCACAAGGGTCAACACCTGAGTTCATGAAGCTCGTTCAAATTATTACCCGAGTTAAAAACCTGTGGAATGAAAAATTAATGACAGGTAAGCAAAGAAAATGGTTAACGGTCAAATAATATATTTTATGTTAATAGATACTGAAATAAATCGAAGTAGATAAAGAGCGGAGTCATACAAGAATATCCATCTTTCCTCAAAGAATTTTGCTCTGTAATTGATTGTCTACTATTTTCTGACATCAGTTGAAATGAGAAGCATCCACATCGTCATCATTTTCAGTCATCAGAATCACGCTAACATTAGAAATAAAAAGAGAATATTCTTTCCAAAAATAACTATAGAAATTCATAATATATGTTTATTAGAAACAAATAATATACATACATACTAGTAGCAAAACAAACAGCGTCGTTGAAGGTGTTTACAATCGACTCCGGTTATAGTGAATTCGGATATAGTGAGCACTCGGCTATAGTGAATTTAAGTCACTGGTCCCGATGCGCTTACATTACAAATAAGTATAAGAAACCTCGGCTATAGTGAACCTAGGAAATACGTCTTGGAAATTAATTCCCTTCTGGAAAATAATATATCGCCTCAGTGCCACAAATTCAAACACTAGGCAGCTTGAATTCCAGCAGTGCAAGAGGCATTGAAGGGTGTCAAGACTGCATTACGATACTTGGACACAGAGGAAAATGTAGAATCAATTATGGAGAGAACACGAATTATGGAGAAGAATCTAGAGAAACTACGAATGGAAAAGTACGAAGCAAAAAATCGAAAAGAAATTGATTTTTTAAGGACAAAAAAGATATTGAAATTTTCAGTTCGTGCTGTTAATGTGTTTTGCTGTATCTCTATATTAATAAAATTAATCTTTATGGATAAATTCTGTTTAATTTTGACATAATCGGATATATTGAACCTCGGATATAGTGAACTAAAAATGTTACTCCCCAGAAGTTCACTTAAACTGGAGTCGAGTGTATTTTCGACAGTGCTTTATTCTATTCGATAATAAAATAGAAAGTAGACGACATGGTGGGGTCAATTCGTTTTTGAAAGAAAATTTCAAAGAAGTAACAGCTCTTCATTCCATTTCATTTGAACAATTTAAAGAAACCAGTTTTTGTTTATAAACACAGATCCACATTAAGCCGCGTCGTAATTTTAAGTTCGTTTTTATATTTTGCGACTTTTCTTGGCCCTTGAGTATCAACAACTACAACTGCGATGGATTCCATTATCATTATTCGGCACGCGTTAAACCGAGCAGCGGCCAGCAGGAGAGAGTAAGGGCCTGGAGGAGTGTGAAACGCAACTAGAAGAAGCAGACGGAAAAGACAATGGGTAAGCGGCTCCCGCACTAGCAGCGATACCGGGAACTTCAAACAAGGGCTTCACGCTGGACTGGGCAGAGAACGCCTGCCACGCACACCGAAATGCTCACGACCACACGACCTGTGGGCCGAAACATCACCAGCTCCCTAGTTGTGCTCGTAGCTGTGTAATTTGATACGAAAAATTACTGTGAAGGTAATTTCGTGTAATACAGCAAATAGGAACAGTTGTTGCTCGTTTCTCCTTTTACAGTACCTCCCTTACAGTTCTTTCTGATACGATATTTTGCATCAACATCGACAACCGAACGAACATTATTATCGATACGTTGAATCTTTAAGATTCGTTATTATCAAAATCAATTGATTTTTTTACAAAGATACTTAAATATGTGAGGGCGCGTGCGAACAATCATGTACAATTTTATCAAACAAAACGTTTGCAGAGGATGATGTTTTTATTTCTTTTTGAACAATTTGAAATCATTCTGAATATTTCAGTAGCATCGGCAATTGTGCATGTTTTTTAGTCGCAAGATCACAGGTCGATTCTTTTTGTTGCTTTCTAACACTTTTCTCAGTATTTATTTTTACCAATTTTCAATGAAGTCACTCATCATCTTCAGTTATCTGCATCAACATATTCATCGCATTCGAAGAACCGATGAGACCCGGCAAGCATAAATGCAATCATGATTGACAAGATGAATTGCAAAGCTTAAGTCCCTTTACGCCATAAATCACATACGGTAAATACAATTCGACTGCCTACCAGGATTGGTTGAATGCGGAAAAGTTTTCTTTTTATCTAACGGAAAAATAATGCAATTGCAACATTAAATTTTTAACAATATTTAACGAAGTTCGGTCATCTCATGTTCATTGCAAGCGACTTCCTCTTCTGTATTTCACCGTTTCCTTCCACGGGACATTCACCAATTTTACGTGCCTCACGTTAGCACTAAACAACAACCAGCAGAGCAATAAAAACAACAGCTCGGCGTATCTGCCGCTCACGGTACATTCAGCCGCCCGCTCCCCGCCCGCGGAGGCGAGTGTCAAAAGAACCCCTGAAGCTTGAGCGCAGTATATCTTGTTTGCTTGGCCACGCCGTGGCATCGCGTCGCGTCGCGTCGCGTCGCATCGTCCAGCGGCTGTGAAATCAGCGCATCCGCCCTCGCGGCGTCGCGCCGCCCCGCTCGTCCAGTGGGCCAAATTGGCGCCCAACGTGAGCAGAACAGCATCTACGCTAAACGCGATGCGAGTGCTTTTAAACGACGCATTTCAGCCTATAAACATTTTAAAGGTATAATTATAACAAAGAAATAGCACGAACATGTGATTTTCTTTAGGTTTTCTGGAATTTTTTGTTTGTTTTCAGAGTTTATTTTCATGGAACGTCGGGATATCAATTGTGTCAATGTTTTCAATTCAAACACATAATGAAGTACATTACTAAATTTATCATTTCTGGTTCCTGAATATTCTTTTATTAGATCCATTATCCACAATGGATTTTCATCAGCACTGTTTATTTACATTCTTTAAGCGGGAATTTACCATCGAGCTTATGAGCGAAAATTACATTAATTATTGTAGTTCACATCTCTTCCAGAAAATTCCCTATTATTGTACATTTTTTTAAATTTTTTTTTAATAATAGTTCAACATATGGAGTTCATCTATTAAGACCTAATCTAACCAATGATTATTTATATCAATTGAATACTTTTCAGAACTCAATGCGATCGATATCGTAACGATGAGAGTGACAATCAGTAAGGCCCCAAAGGTAGGCAAATCTGCCCCCAGGGGATCAATTTTTTTAATATTTAAAATTGTAATTGAAGTGTAAAAAACAAGGTTTTCGCCAGACTTAAATCAATTTACCCAGTGTATTTCGTACAAATAAAAACAACGTTTTTTTTAGCTTTTTATGTAAGTTTAAATTTGTTTAACCACGTTACGCCTATGAGTATTGACTTAAATTATTCTTGCGATTTTCTGTAGATGGTAAAGCTGTTTTGAGAAATTTTTCAGATATTTATATCGTATTTTGATCCTTGCAATCAACAAAAAGGAAGGGGAAAATAGAAAAAATATTTTTTTCCTTCGTTTTTTAAGAATATCTCATATTCTGGCCGAGATCATAAAAACGGCTAAATACGATTTGTAGCCCTGTTAATTCTCTAGTTTTCCAGAAATTTCAACCTTTTATCTTATAATTTGCACCCGACAGCTCAATATAAAAAAACAGTAATTTAATAGTTTCTTATTTATTTTCTTAAAATTAGGTGTTGTTTTATTAATTTTCGTAGTTTTTGCTTTATATTAATTAGAAGAGATAAATAATGAAATACAAAATTGTAAGAATATTATTTATATAGTAGTATAGATAGTATTAGTAGTATAGATTAGTATAGATTATTTAATAATAATGCTAACTCTTGATTCTCTACTAGGCACACGTATGAAAATGCTCTGAAATTATGCAAACTAGCGTACCCGCGCGAGAACTCTCGAACTCCACCTTCTTCCCTATTTTTCCATTTCCACATTAATCCTGTAAAATATCTTTTTCTTCACGACCCTGTCATCCTCCGAAACTTATTCTGTGTGTCTCCTTGTAATCGATAACAATACCAAACACCCTTGTTAATGCAAACTATTCTTATTTAACGTTATTACCGAGTGTAGAGGTACACCCGTGTAATTCAATCGTGTAGAATATCAAGTAATTAGTTTAATTTCACACACAGGTGCAACTTGTACAAGCTCTTAACATGTGGAGTAGAATCGAGAAGCGTTGAAGCAGCAAAAATATAGTAGAATGTTCAAGACGATCTCATCCTATAGTTTGCAGTGTGAGAAACGTTTGAGACCATTGGTCTCTAGTTTTTAAGGCCCTAAGACGCTCCGTGACGCACTTATTTAACGATATAGATTCAATAATCCGACCGAATGGTAGGGGTTGCATTTTACATGAATATTTTGATGCGTTTTTTCTTCAAATAAATCCTTCATATTTTTTAAATTAAAGTGCAATTCATCACGTCTCCGTACAATTCTCTTTCTTTTGAGACCTCATTTACAAAGATTGATTGTCTGTGACAGCCGAAAAAGGTATGTATATTACTGGAGTAATCTAGGAGAAGTTGTTCAATAAACAACAGTTTTCGAGTTAAGTGTGTACCATAACTGAGATTTCCTTTAGGTTTAAATACGAGTGTCGCTACAAAAACGAATACGAGTTTCAGAAGGAACATTAATTAGTTCAGTGTTTGAAAAGCACAAGAAACAATATTTTTGTTGTATATAGCAACGGTTCTCATAATAGGCATTTTAAATAATTTAATTTCCACATCTCTTTAGTCTGTGATATGTAAGATGGTTCATCGTAACTTGAATCAGATGATGGTTTTGATATCGATAGAGATTCTGATAGTTCTGACAGCCATTTCTACTTCTTAATCCTGTGGCACGGAAGTAGATGATAATCTACACCCTTCAATGCGTTTAACGCAGATGTGACGTGACATGTCGTAGATGTGGATGACAGACTTTTTTGCATCTGATGGCATTTACCAGGTGACGCGAGTATCAAATATTGCACCTTCCAGGTAGATGGTAAATCTGCACATTGCGATGTCGAACCAAATGGCTTGTTTCCAAAGTCTGCAGCCTAAATCAAAAATATGGGTGAGTTAATCGTGTAGTGAGTACATAACGTATGTTTTAATAACATTACGAATAATATTTAACATTATTTCAGACGCATTTCAGCCTGTTTGGGCCCAGTGTGCAGCGCGTGGGCGTAGGGCACCGCGGGGGCGCTGCAAGGCGTCGACGGCGCGGCGGGAGCGGGGGTGGGCGGTGCGGTGCCGCTCCGCTGGGTGCCAATGGCGCCGCGCGCAGCTTGAAAGAGCCCCATTAGCCGCGCGCTGGGCGCCGTCGCGGGCGAGCGCGTCACCCCGCGGCGCCCCCTCCCCCCGGCACCTCCCACTGCCACCCCCGTCCTCCCACTGCTTCCGTGCGTCACGTCGCGCTTCCTCCCACCGCCCTAGTCCCCTCCTACTTCCACCCGCTTCCTTCCATTGCCACCTACTTCATTCCACTGCTCCCATGGCGCAGCTTCCCACTGTTCCCCTCCCTCCCACTGCCATCCCCTCTCTCCCATTACTTCTGTGGCGTGTCGCGCTTCCTCCCACCGCCCTAGTCCCCTCCTACTTCCACCCGCTTCCTCCCATTGCCACCCGCTTCTTCCCACTGCTCCCATGGCGCTGCCTCCCACTGTTCCCCCTCCCTCCCACTGCCACCCCCGTCCTCCCACTGCTTCCGTGTCACGTCGCGCTTCCTCCCACCGCCCTAGTCCCCTCCTACTTCCACCCGCTTCCTTCCATTGCCACCCACTTCATTCCACTGCTTCCATGGCGCAGCTTCCCACTGTTCCCCCTCCCTCCCACTGCCATCCCCTCTCTCCCATTACTTCTGTGGCTTGTCGCGCTTCCTCCCACCACCCTAGTCCCCTCCTACTTCCACACTCATCCTCCCATTGCCACTCACTTCTTCCCACTGCTCCCATGGCGCTGCCTCCTACTGCTCCCCAACCCTCCCACTGCCATCCCCTCCCTCCCACTGCTTCCGTGGCGCGTCGCGCTCCTCTCACCCGCGCGTCCCTTCCTATTTCAACCCGCTTCCTCCCACTTCCACCAGCTTCCTCACACCGCCCCAATCCTCTCCTACTTTCACCCGCTTCCTCCCACTGTTCCAATGCCGCACTGCCTCCGTCCTAGTTGCTCCCGCAACTACCCCGCCCTTCCGAAGCGCTGCCTTCGTGTTGGCAGCTTCCTCTCCCACTCCCATAACTGCTCCCACCTCCGCCACCCTCTCGGGAAGCCTTGCTCTGCAGCTCGAGGACGTGGCTACGAGTGTTGTTTCGATTATTTAATAAGATCTCGACACACCAACTACCCCAAGAATTTTGATGCGACTATATCATCACACTTCTCGTTTTGACTCTCGCAATATTTATTGACGATATCGATTAGTACAATATCTATAGGTTTTACATATTTTCGTAGAAAAAGTTGGGGTGTATTTAATAAATTACCTTATATGATTGTAATTCACTCGTATTTTCCATGAATATCCTGTACTCGCAAAGAAAAAAGGGGGAAGGGGACATTACCAAGTAGGTTCCGATTAAACAATGACAGTCAGGGTGACGTGTAACTAGAAAGTATAATTACTAAGAGAAAGTTCAAACATAAAAAGATCTCAAAGTACAATTCATGTAAGAAACCAGAAAGAGTAAAGGAAGCAAAAACTGGAGACAAAGGTAATACAAGAACAATTCGTTTTTGACGAATTGTAAGCTTTTTTAAATCAATTTTTGTCGTGAAGCAATTGAGTAAGGTGGTTGTTTATACAAAGCCCTCTTATTGTTTAGAAATGTATTGTCTTACTGATATTTTCTTAGATTGCGCATAACATTGTAAACATAGTGTAAACATTGTAAACATTGTAACATAAACTCTTTATGACAAACACGTCGTAATGTTCCATTACTTACAAATGATTTCACGGACTTTGAGAATATTTTTCTAAATAATTATATTTACTCCCATCCTTTCATAATATTCGCGATCAGGAAATATATTTTTATGACAATAAAAGCTACTTTAATCCTAGAAAGTATGAGGCGAGTTCAACAGGCTCCCTTCCGTCTTTCTGCGCTCATAAAAGTATTAGAAATTTAATCTCTAGCCCTAGGGTCCAGGTATTCTTTTAAATATACCTTCTAATTGTTACACCAAAATCTCTCAATTTTTTATAGTTTTTATTCATATATTGGGACAAATACATTTTTAGATCACAACACCCTGAGGTGAGTCGAACAGATTCATTTGTAGTTTTGGAATTTTAAATTGTTGTCTTTTTCTTAAAAGAATTTCTGGTTATTATAATGATTGCCAGATGTCGGCTTCTGCGTTTTTCTTTGGCTGCTAGTGAGAGTTTTGTGTAGATTTGTCGCTACTCACGTACATTTGAAACGATTGCACAGATTGTATCCAGTGTTGCTTTAGTGCGTGATTAATGTGTGGTTTTGAGCGGTTTATTATTTGCGTTCAGTAAATAGAGATTTACAAAATTGAATCGTGAGATTTTATACCTCTTCTTGAATCAAATAGTTTCATTTGTGTAGTTATCAAGATGTTTAGGCTGAGTGATGCTGATATTCAGGAGTGCCTCGATTTAGATGATGAAAATATATCTGATGGATTATTTTCGGAAATTATATCGGAATGTAACGGGATGGATTATTTTCGGATAGCGATTCGCTCGATCCAAAAGTAGAAATAATACCTGCAGTATAATAACAGGAGCTCTCAACTGTACGGGTAGCGCAAACGTGGTCGCAGGACCTCAGTTATTGTCACCGATACAGAAAGTGTGACGACATCGAGTTGAACGATGAGAAGTTCCCTCGGCCACAACCGATGGTTATGGAGAGAAACAATTGTCAATCCAATTTTACTTCATGCTTTTTTCTATATGGTAGAGCTCAGGGCCGACGGACCATTATTTTGTGAGGTGTTGAGCGAGAACGAAAATAGAAAAACAATAAATTGTGCATGTGAAGTTTGAGCAATTTAAATCCAATTAGCAAAAAAGATAATTATATGTTCGTGTTCGTTTCATAAACATTACACATGCATTCTTTCGCGAAATATATATGCTTCGGTGTAATATATTACAAGACGACTTTATTCTTTGTAACCTCGGAGGTTAGCGGATCACGGGTGCACAAACAATATACTTGTAACATTGTAACAAAACGGGTGCAAAATCAATATACTGTAACATTGCAAGGCCTGGGAACGAAACTTGCAAAAGCGAGTGAGATTTTCAAGGATATAACACTTAAGGGAAAACCAAAAGAAGTGATACTATGAAAGTCATTTAAACGATTTACCACGTTAGTTTTTGTTTTGGAAATTATTAATAAACTTTAAATAATTTACGTTAGAAAATACATTAGTAAAAGATAAAACAATATAGATTGTTTATCATTTACTAATATATTCTATAATGAACATTATATACATGTAGATTGATAAAGGAATAACATTTGAAACAGAAAATTCTCAGGTATGGTCTCCATATTCTTTGCGCCGGCTTTGGTAAAATTATCGCTACCGCGATGTCGTCAATGGTCAATGTACAAGAAATGTGTCACAATAAAAACATTGCAGGAGAGATATTTAATTAGTCATATTGCAGGAGAATGTTAGGAAACGCTTATTTTGTAGCCAAAGTTTTATTCTATCATTAAGAATACTATCTGGTAAAAAAGCTAGTATTTACTAAAAAATTGCGATTTTTGAGATGTGCAATGACTTTCAGCAGTGGTTCGTGACTTCAAAAGTTGGTTATTGACAAAAGCGGGAGTGATTCACAAAAACACCGGAGAGGCAGTGCGGCCCAGTTGTCTACATCAACGAACCGAACCGTCCGCTAGGCACGGTATAGTACGCTCTGTTGGGTAGACTTGAAAACAGCTAATAAGAACTTTCGCAGTACTTAACGTGATGGTTGGTGCATGCCACAATTATGCAGGTCATAACGCATTCTTTCTCAAATCTGATTGGCAGTGAATGCAAGAATATTGTGATACGATGAGTTACTCCCGAGCGAAATTATACGAGAAATGAAATAAATAAGCGTATTACATATACAGTAGAGTTGCGGTAATCCGAGATTCCGTGCAATCCGAGATGAAATAAAGGCCTGATGTGAACGTCACACAAACAAGCGGCGATAATCAAGAGTTGGCTCTTGACGGGTTGGAAACACCGCGAGGAAGGTCACATATAACGGTCAGTGCTAGTGTCAGGCTGTCTGCTACATTGTTGTGACCGATTTGCGCTCCGTATGTATGTATGTATGTATGTACGCACCTGTAAGTTTATTAATAGTATCTGCCAGTGGCGGCTGGTGCTCCAACAGACTGGAGATTGCACCTCCATCGAATGACGGAAAGGAAATTTCCAAAATTCAAAATACAAATGTAAAATAAAAATGTGCACAATTCAAATCAATTAAAACCAAATAAAAATATATTGAAACACTAGTTACATAATTTTATTTGTCCACGTAAGGCATATACACCGCCCGCGCACGTAGTTCTAGCTTTGATTTCCAGGGGGCACTTAAATTCGACTCCAGCACATTGCAACGAGTACTATTGATTCGACACGTTTCACACAAATAAAATTATTTTATTTCGAAAACTTCACTACCCTGGTACATTTGACAATAATGAAAGATCTTCGACACACCTTAGTATTCACAAGAACGTTCGCAAACCGCTGGCCAGCTGCAGCCACACTGGCTTCCGCGAGACAATAAGGGACTTCCATCCGGAACGGCCACCTTTACTCAAAGAACCCATCAAATGTACGTTTTGAATCAACAAACCTAATAAAAAATGAAAACAAATTCTGCAAATATCATAAACAATGCATTGAATATCGTCAATAATTGAACTGGTGTCCTTTCAATAACAAGCAAGAATCATAAAACTACGTTCCAGTGAGTCAGACGAAGACAGAATATGGGTATTCCCCTGAGATTTCCTCCGCCGCCGCGCAACGCTAGACATCGCCACTAGACTGGTTGCTGCACCAAGAGGCCGTATGTTCCCCGTGTTAAATCGAAGGACCAAAGAGTAAAACAGTAAACCCATTAATGCAGCCAAGAGCGTGGTACAATTCCTGGCAAGGCACCAGACACCGGAGAGAGCGCCAGTTGGACGCTCTTTGGTTTCAAAATGATTACATATCATCGATATTGCTGCAAAATCTTTAATATTGAATGTTTTAATAGGAAAATGTATAGTCCTACGATATTATGTGTTCTTTTTCATTTTCTGGGGGTTGTGCAACCGTGCAACCTAAGCACGAGCCGCCACAGGTATCTGCACATTAAATTAGATGTTTCGTTATACATTGTAGTTGAAAATTCCTTTATTTACGAAAATTTCCCTTTTTTCATGTAATCCGAAGTTTTTGTCAACGCAGTACCATCGCCTCCCATTACCGCGGATTACTGCCACAAATGTACAAAAAATTTACGAAAACTTAGGAGTTGTAGCGCAAACACTACATCTGTACGAGTTCCCACACCACTTTTCTTGTACGCACGCCGTCGCTGTGGGAACCGTCGGGCGCGGCGCATCGCGGGTGACAAAGCCCCGCTTCATCGGCGCATGCCCACCCGTGGGCGAGAGCTGCGCTGCGGGCGCCGCCTCTGGGAATCCCCGCGGCAGGAAGGGCGCCAATTAGCGCGAGTTGAACCGCCTGACCCCCGCGACGCCGCGTCTCGCGACACTTACCGGCTTAATTTGCGTTGTTCACCAACCACACTCTCGCTCCTGCCGGCAATTATCTGCCATGTCTAGATCTGCGACCGCCATCTGCGGAATCTGCGACCGCCATCGCGATAGGCGATCATAATTGCTACGGCGATCTGTTCCCCGTTGCCGGTTTTGTGCGCTAAATATTGTCCATACATATATGCATCGGCAATTAAACAAAGTATTATTATAAGCGAAATTGCCTTATTTTGACACATTGAGAAACCTGCTCTGTGAATAGGGATTTTTTCCAAGATACGTTATCTTACTCACTGAATTTTTTAAATAATAACGTTCCTGCTTATAATTATTTCGGGTTTATGAAGATATTTAGGAAGCATACATTGTTTGTCGTAATAAAATGATAACTATTGTATAATTATCATTTGCATAGAACCTAACAATCGTGCAAAAAAAGTCATTTATTTTACCTTTAACCTTCTATACGTTGCATTTTTCACCTTTCACAGATAATCTAGAGTGTTCGATTCAGAACTTTTCATACACTATGATTATGTAAGATAAGTTTGTTTTTCTAAATGCAAACAATTTGGACGATACAAAACATGTTTGTTGTTCTCTATTTATTTGTTCAATTGAAACATCAATAAGATACTTTCAGAGAACAATTAATTAGGGGTTGGAGAGAACTACATTAAGCAAAGCGCTCAAGTACCCCACTTAGAATTTCATTCAATAAAATAAAAATATCATTGATAATTTACAACTGTTCTGAACAACGACATCAGTGTTATTGAATAGCTGTTTAGATTACAAGAGAAAAGAGATACCACAAAATTTAAGGTAATAAAGAAATCAGTTGTGCCAAGAATGTATTCGCACCCCTAATTACAACACACCAGCATGTCACAACGAACAACAGATTTTGAATTAGCCATACAATGAGTGTTGTTATGGAAATAATACGATCGAATCCATTACTGGCTTGCTCCTAAATGCATGCATTGTTGACTGCTATCATTCATAGAGGATCAAATCTATTAATTTATTAACAGATTTATGTCGCAATTAACTTTTTGAAAGGTTACCATTTATTCAGTAATGGTGTGACTTTCCTGAAATGTGCTCCAAAACACTGAGTGACTATAATATCCATTGACTACGAATCTGGACGCCAATTCATTCACCGATATAACTCCACCCCTTCTCCCCCACCCACCTCTTCATTGTCCAAGTAAAAGCTCCGGCGGCAGAAAAATCCTTGTTCTTCTTCCCCGGGGCGAAGACGTGCGCGGGAAGTCGGCTACGAGCATCACGGTCCGAAGGCGACACGTCAGTCTGAGCCCACAAAGAAACCGCAGAAAAGCGCGCCAGCCGCCCAGAAATCGGTGGGAAGGTGCTTTTTGCGGCCGCAGTGGCTGCGGACGGGGCGGAGTCGGGTGGGAGGAGTCGGGTGGGGGCGGGGCGAGGCGGGGCGGGGAGCCGCCACTTGTATGGACAAGCGCGGGGCGACGCACGTGCTATGGGCGGCGGCGCCGGCGGCCGGGCGTGATGGAGGCCACTGCGGCGGCTGCGGGCCATCAAGCTGCCGGAGGACGAGACACGGAAAACGAGGAAAGGTAAAGGCAGCCATGTACGAGAAAGCGAGACTTGCGAGACTGTTTTACATCTGATGTTAATGCATTGCCACCGAATTGTTTTCTTTTGTGGACACAGATTTATAGTCTGTAGGCGATAATTTATAACAGATTTATAACTGGATAGACTTGAGAGCTGGTCTTGGTCGTTGACGTAGTATAGGTGGTACTATATCAAGGAGGTCGAGGAGACACGGAAGGCGAGGAGGCAAACTAGCATGAAGAGATATGGTAAAGCACACAAGCGAGCGCGACTTGGAGCCTGTATTACGCCTGTTATGAATCTATTTCGCCTTATTGGTTTCTTTTTGGGAGACAGATTTAAAACCGGCGCAAGCCATGCTTGTGAGCTAGTCTTGGTTGTGGATGTGGTGTTGGTCGTCCCGCAACAAGGACGTTGATAGATACGGAAACCGAGGAGGCAGACTACAAAGAAAAGGAAAGATAAAGGGAGACATACACGATCAAGAGCGTGTGCCAGTCTTTTTTGGCCTGTTGTGAATCTAATGCCACCACATTGGTTTCTTTTGTGGCGACTGATTTATAACCAGTGGAAGCCAGACTTAAAAGCTGGTCTTGTTCGTGGACATGGTATTGGTCGTACCGTAACAAGGAGATCAATGATACATTGACAACGAGGAGGCAGACTAGAATAATGAGGAAACATAAAGGGAGCCATAAACGAGTAAGCGAGACATGTGAGCCTGTTTCAAACTCGTGAATCTATTGCCATTATTTTCTTTTGTGTCTACAGAATTATAACAGGCGCAAGCTAGGCTTAAGAGCAGGTTTTGGTCGTTCACATGGTGTTGGCCATACCGTAACAAGAAGGTCTAACTTTGTTTTGTAACGAACTAAATTTGGATGGATATGCTTATATTACCTTCGATTCTTAGAAACATTGCACAGCCTATTCACACCGCGCTGAAAATGAATAGTTTGGATTTGCGATCACAAACCCCAATTGGTTCAGAAGTTAGTCTGACAAGAAAAAGCTTACGTCGTGTCCTCGAAACCTCATGGAGAAAAACATAACACTCGTTAAGAAGGAAATCAGTGTTATCGGTTAAATGTTGATGCTATGTTATCGCATAGGGTGTTCAGATCACCACAGCCTCGAAATTATGGCATACTTTTACAATTAAGAAACATTCGTTTTTTATATTTAATTTGTTTTTTGTTATTCTTTTAGATATTTTATTTAATTCAGAGGTTGTACTCAGCTCTCAAGATGGACAGCAAAATTTATGTAATGCCGTTCGGTGAACGACGAATTTCTAGGAGAATGGACCTTGAAGATCGTGAAGTGAGAAAACAGCTAGACTTGTAGGCAAGTTGACGAAGACAGGAATTGGAAGAATGAAAGAAATGACATATGAAGAATATATGAAGCAAGAACTACAAAAGAACACTAGAGATGTAAACGTGACACTATCACTCGAGAAATGGACAAAATTGAAGTTAGAGGAACGAGACAACGAAATCCAGTACAAGAACGTGGTAAAGTTAAAGAGGGGCAACTGGAAAAGCAACAAGAGGAGGCCAAGATGATTGTACTATAAAGAACACGAACTGTTGCCGGAGAACCATTTGAGAGCTTTATTGTATTGTTCTGAGTTTCGTCGTTAGCGAATGCGAAAGCGTTACTCGTAACATTTCCAGTACCATAATTCGCTGGATGGAAAACCAATTAACAACGGAAATTACCAACTAATTGGAAAACATTTTCAGAACCGATATTTCTTCCATATTGAGAATAGAATAGAATTAATTGCAACCCAAAACTAAAATGTTATTAGACTGAATCAGCTTATTTTTCCATGAATTATGTTTCAATATCATTGAAAGTAGTATACCTGTCATTCATGATTACGTACCAGCAATTTCATATCGATTTGAAACTATTTGAAATCTACGTATTATTTTAATACAAATTAATGTTCATTATTTGATTTGCAATGATCTTCACATTAATGTTTATTTACAACCAATCCCATAATTGCAATATTTACAGACACACATGCTTTCCAATGCTAGCCGAGAATTCGTAAAAAACAGTAGGAATGGATGCTCAACCTGTTCAACCACAGACAGCATATAAAACAATAGAGCGTTGTTCCGGATGACTGCAAGCGACGCGAGAACAAAGTAAAAACGTAAGAAAAACAAGGCATATTTCATAGCAAAATGCAGTGAGAGAGCGGGTGGGCGGCGGGCGAGGGGGCGGGGCGGCATTAGGGGTGGGAAGTGGGCTCGCGCGGGGGCCGAACACCCAGGGCAGCATCCACGACAGAGCGGCGCGGCGCGGCGCGGGCAGGCGGAAAGCCGAGAAAAGCCAAGCGCAGTTTTTGCCCCGCATCGGGTTTCGAGCCCGAGACGATGGGACGTGCGCGCCGACCGCAGCGCCGCCGCGCCTGGCCGCCCCTGCCGCCTCCGCCGACGACCACTCTGTGGGAACCCGTGCCGAGGCCGGAACGTGCTCGCAGCGGGCCGCCGGATGTGACGCGCCTGCCAACACCGTTGCCGCCTCCGCTTCTGCTGGCCGGACTTCCACCTCCATCTTTTCAGCTTGCATCTCCGCCTCCGCCACCTCCACCTGCTCCGATTCCTTCATCTCAGTTTCTCTGGCGTGGCGCCTCCGTTGCCATCGCCTCCTCTACCTCTGATTCCTCCACCTACGTCGCCAGTTGCAACACCTCTCCCTCTTCCACCTCCAACACCCACTTACATCTTCCCCACCCACCCGATAACTTCTCTGATACTTCCCCAACTCACCCCGACACCTCCTCCGATATTTCCCCCGGCCATCTTGATACCCTCGCCTTCGTCTCAGACATCCCAACCTTCTTTGCCTTCAGTTTTGGTACTGCCATTAATTACCATGTGCTGCCTTCATCTTCTGCCTGAGAGGCAGCCTCCCACACTCTGTCTTCTACGCTTCCACTGCTACTTCCTCCTCAAACCGCGCCGTCTTCACCCTCACTGACTCCCTCGCCAGGTCTTCATCTTTCGCTCTCCTGGTGCCTTCATTGTGCATGACCTCGCAGCTCCTAAACACCCTCACCAGCTTCGTCTCTCTTTTGTATTCTTTCTTAATAGTTAACTATGACATTCAATATCGATCTATTAACTTCGATACTTAGTTATTATCATTCACCATTACAGTCAATTATAATCAATTTCCTCATATATCACCAATTCAATTTCATTTCCTCATTAGCCTCCTCTTCTGCTTTTGCTTCTGGAATTGCCGATACCGCTGCCATTATCATTGTCGCTTTTGCGGATGTTCCTACGCCCGCTACCTTCACACGAGCATTGCCGTCAAACCATCATCATTATTTTTGCAACAAATGATCGTCTATCCCCATCTACACTCCCATTCGTCAAGGTTCACATTGTTTCCGTTTCTTCCGCAACACCGACATCTCCAGCACATACAACCTATTCCCTAGTTGACCAGTAATAATAATAATAATAATAATAATAATAATAATAATAATAATAATAATAATAATAACAATAATAATAGTCATAATAATAATAATAATAATAATAATAATAATAATAATAATAATAATAATAATAATAATAATAATGTATTAATTTCTGGCGAGGCTCAGGCCATAAGGCCTGCTCTTCGCCTAACCACTTAAATATTTACATTAACATAATTACTATTGAGGCGCTCGGTCGGAAATAATGATCACTGACATTTCACGTTACTAACGAAATTGCAACGATCGTATTAGCTAACGGAAATGTGGTACACATAACTAAAGCTGGATTCTAAAGCTAACGATATGAAGAGACCGCATGTTTCTTATTTACTAGAAAGGCGTGGTAAGTCAATATTCTTAATTTCGTAAAATGTCAGAAATTCTCCTACACCCGAATGCCTCAATTGTGAACAAATTTAAAGAACAAGGAGAGCAGATTTTACATTTATATCTAGGATGTAAGAATAGGGATCATTGCGGCATACGGCTTAAGCGATGACTTCCTTCTGACAAAAAAAACCCTCGGCCACAGCCTCCGTCACTCACGGACCTTAACTCCACCATCTCATCAGTTTGCTTTCGCTGCGAGGTTCATCGCCAAGACTAGGATTTGTACGCAATTACTAATTACGTAATTGTTTCAGTAGTAAAAATTAAACGTTTGCCTTATGTTTATGAATTAGCCTTTTGGAAGAGTTTTAAAACATTTTGCAATATGATTCAAACACATTCAAAATTATTCGTGGATGTGACATTTTAAAATTTTAGTTCAATTTTAAGTAGTGAAATGGATTTGGTGGTAGATCTGGGTTTAACTCCACAATGTATTGCGATATTCCAAGATTGTTCCCTCTATTTTTTGATGACGAGTGTTGCCAGCTCAAATCAATTCTGAGACAAACGGTGCCATTTCATACTTGAACATTTAAAAAAAATGCTTTGTAACTGACAACTTAAATAGCCCATTGCCAGAAAGGATTAAGGAACATACTTTCAGCAACCCAAAAATGTTTAGCCTATTTTAGCACAGGAGATTATTAAATCTTTTTCTATAGCTAACTCTGAAACTAACCGTTTCAGTTCTGTTACAGTTTCACTTCTATTTCAGTTTGCCCTTCTATTTACAAAACTTAAACGTTTGCACTTTATTTTGTCTATTTTATAATTTTATTCAATTTTAGTCCATATTCCATGTTTGAATACATTAGTCTGTGAAGTTATACATAGATATTTAGGTAGATGTTATTCTTATAAACCAGAGTCGTGGTCATTGCAGCGCTACACAGAGATCTAAAAGTACCGACAGTTCTTGAAACAATCCAAACAAGCAGCTCAAACTATTTTCAACGTCTGGAAAAACGCCCAAGAAAATCCAAACCGTCCCATTAGCCATTAACCTATTAGAAAATAGTGAAGAAACCAATATACAGTATATAATCAGATATATTCATTGACTTCTAACCAAAAGTACTAAGTTGTCTTTTTGTTCTAGACGCAAGAAGACGGTGAAATGTACCACTGGGGTACTTCTTTCACTCACATATTTTTTATTGACAACTCAATTTTATCAAATGTACTAATTATTTCAATACGAAATAGATTGTAAATTTACTTAGTCCAGGATATAAAAAAATGATGGTCAGTTTTTCAAGTTTGAACACTTTAATCCGTATATTGTTAGTGATTCCGGGTGCATCAACTACTATGTTCATTAGTCCCGTACGTATAGTGCGTGTTTTTGTTCGGGAGGTGGCGCTGGTCTCCCCCTGCTGGATCCGGCGCTGACTTACCGTCGGCTGACGGAGTTTTCTCCAACCAGGTATCTCCCACCATCGAGGCACCGCCCCAGCCGGGACAAGTTCTAAGTTCCCGACCGATCTCCCGGAATATGTGCTAGTGTGGTGCATGTTAGTGTCAGTATGTATGTATGTAAGAGGTGAGGATAGGACAAGGAAGAGGAAGGAAAGATCGCGCGCGGACCATGGCCGTTTGTTAAGGTACTGTTCCGGCATTCGCCTGGTGTTGATCGAAGAAACCACAGAAAACTACCGATCAGAACAGCCGGCCGCGAGAATTCTCCTCCACACAGCAACTGAATTCGATCTCGCTTTCTAGATAGTGTCGAAAATCCTGCCACTGTCGGGTCTCGAACCCATGACCTCCCGGTCAGAGGCACTGCAGGGACATCACTGCACTGAGCCACCGTACCCTCTTTTAGTCTGTCTAGTTCCGTACCACTTATGCAGATGTTATTGCTATGAGCGCGAGCCCTGGCCAGTGCCTGCGTGGCAGCGCCGTGGCGTCCGCGCCGTTAGGGCGATCGTGTGGCGGCGCGGCGTCCGCTCCGCCCGCGGGGGCCCCTGCCCGTCGTTCCGCTCCCTGCAGGTAACGCGATTCGCCACGCGCAGGAAGTCCTGCGTCAGGGGTAACAACTTCCACGTGCGTCGTTCATTCACCACAGCGCCGGAATGGACTGCTTGTTAAGGAGAAGCACACTGCCTCCAGGCAGCGGCGGTTCGTTTTTCTTCTTCTTCTTCTTCTTCTTCTTCTTCTTCTTCTTCTTCTTCTTCTTCTTCTTCTTCTTCTTCTTCTTCTTCTTTTCAAGAACAACAGCACAAAAACAACAATAATAAACAATAATAATAATTATTACTATTATTATTATTATTATTACTATTATTATTATTATTATTATTATTATTATTATTATTATTATTATTATTATTATTATTATTATTATTATAAAGCCTGCCCCGTGGCGCAGACGGTTGCGGCTAGTAATGGCAAATTTTACCAAAACATCGATACATCAATGTATCGATATCTCGATAAAGAGTTGTCGATGTCGATGAAAACATCGACGAAAAAACATCGATGTTTTAATTATAGGCTAATAAACAAGTTATGTTCATATCCATTTTTAATTACAGTACGTAAAAGGGATACATTTTTTTGTTTGTTTACCATCATGTTAGTAGAATGTTAATAAAAATTATTATCGAATGTAGAAAATAAAAGTAACAATAAAGTACATCGCGTTTCTCTTCTTAACCCTTTAGTCACTTCCATTCATACACCATCGAAGTAAAACCACCTAAAATTTCCTCAGATTGGACAGGCGAAATGTGCAACGTGATTGCAACGTTTTTGCAACAAAATATCGATGTGAAGAAAACATCCAAAGCAAAATACCGATGTGAATATTCCGATGTCGTCTGCGTCGAGAAGGTTGCAGGTTCGAGTCCTGTGTAGGCGTATTTGTGATTGTCCCTTAACCCCCCCGTCATTCTATCACTTAGTAATTCATAATTCAAGGCGTAACAACATTGTCTTACCAAGGGATACATCTGAAAAGCTGATCCCCGTAATGACACACGTTAATCTCTCTCCATGATAGAACACGACTGGGCTACGGAAGAGAACGTGTAGCGTGGTCAGTAGTGGCCGATACGATAATGATGATGATGATGATGATATTAATATTAATAAAAATAACAATAATAATAACAATAACAAGAGACGGCGCCGTGACGCAGGCGGTTGCGGCAGCCGTCGTCTACGCTGAGCAGGCTGCAGGTTCGATTCCTGGATAGTCGTGGTCGCATTTGTGATAGTGCCTTCACCCCTCATCATTCTCCTATCACCTCATAATTCACGCTTCAAAGCGTAATGACCTTGACATACTGAGTGATACAGCTGAAAAGCTAATCCTAAAAGTTGCACAAGTTAATTGTGCAGCATGGTCAGAAATGGCTGATACAAATAATAGTTATAGTAAAAGTAATAGTAATAGTTATACTGAGTTTGCAGTTTCTACGATGGACGAAAAATATTTTTTTAATAACTCTGGAGATAAAATCCCAACAATCGTAATTAAAAAAGTGTATGACTACTGCGTTAGTGATATTCCACTAGGATTTAATATTTTTGATAGTATGTTTAAATACATCAGCGGGAAATAGAATGATGTGGGTTACATCGGACAAGAATTTCACAGTACGATCATAAAGTAGAACATTTTGAACCTCGGAAGCTCGAACTATATTCTACATTTTCTTCTCATTCCAGTTATTCCTCTAACCTTATCTTTCATAAGTCTACATAAATGGGACGTCACTTTACTGTTCTTTCTCCAATTGCGTGACTTAGGTTGTAGATTTTTCTCCAGATTGTTCTAATAAAAACACATATTCCTACTATGCAAGGACCATTTACTACAGTTTCGTGATGGAGGATACATCTCATTTACAAAGACCAATGCCCTGAACTGGATGTATGAACTGGATTCATTCTTGTCATTTGATTGTTAATGGAAAATTCAAACAGGTATTTTTATTCAGAATTTAGATTTTTAATTAAGATGACAAACAGGTACGAAGTAATCCTTGTTCCACTTTCAGTAACTGAGCTTGTCTACATTCCTTCCGGAGAAAACAAATAGGTAGCAGAATTTAATTTTTCTTTCTACTTCTTTGTTTTTCTCGCCTGGAAAGGCTACTGGTCCGGTAATTGGCCAACCACGTCCCAACCATTACGCGACATTTCTTTTTGTCCCTTCTGGCAAACGAAGCTGTTTGGAGGACACAAAACAATTCCCGAGCATCCGTGAATAAATTCCGTTTCTCCTCCCCTTTCTTTTCGCCATACCTCGTCAATCTTCCGTACTTTCTGACACCCGCAAAGAAACGTCGATACCGCACCTAAACGCCGGCTCTGCTTGTGTGCGGCTTTCCCGCCATTTGGAAGTCAGTACCAGGAGGGCTCTGCTTCCCGGGTAGCAGTGACAGGGGAGATTCTGGGCGAGACAAGATGCATATTTTTTTTCATTTATTTATTTAGTCAAAAGCTGTATGTGACGTATGGGGGAGAAAATCATTTGCGCACGCTTTCTTGAGTTTCAGAATCCCTTCCCAACAAATTGATCATTAACAGTTGAAAGATGAAAAAATAATAATAATAATAATAATAATAATAATAATAATAATAATAATAATAATAATAATAATAATAAATTTAAAAAAGCGAGAGATTAACATTCTTTGAGATTGGTAAGTTGCAGTAAATTTTGTAAAATCTTAACTATTTAAAATAATATTTAAGATCTAGAAACTTACATTGTTCACATTGTTTTACTAAATGTGCGAGAATATATTAATCTCAATTTTGCTGTTTTACTCTCAATTTTCAAAGTTTGGCACTACCAACACAGTCCTATAAAATAAGACGACTGTATCCAGAGGTGGTAGGTATTATATGGGCACATTTTCTTGAGCCCCGGAATATGTACACCCACTCCTTTGCCAACATTAGTTGAATTAAGAATAAATGACAGCAACGAGCGTTGTTGACAAAAATATGATGATAAAAAATGTTCACTCCCGTGTAATATAAACTATTTTGCATTGAGAAACGAACTACAAATCTGATATTAAATTCCTTTTGTCAAAATAACCAAACTCTCCACTCCTTTCGCAACTAGCGAAGCGAGGGCTCAAGAAAAAGTGCGCGGATAATAGTAGATACGTTTGACCGAAATCTATGAAAAAGAATGTTGGATTCCAGAAGAAGTAGGATGATATAGAATAGCACAACGCGAGGAGGCACGTTGTAGTGGACAGATTCGTGTTTGCGGGCATGTCAACCGCTTTTGTCACTAGCCCCGTAAGTACAGTGTATGTTTTCATCGCGGGATGTGGCGGTGTTCCTCCTCCACTGGATGCTGGGACTCCGGCGCCGTCTTACACGTCGGGTTACGGAGGATTTTCCTCTCTAGATATCTTCATCAGCGGGGCTCCGGTCCAGCCGGGGTAAGCTCTAAGTCTCAGCTACGGACTGGTCTCGCGACGTGTGTCGTAGTGTAGTTCATGTAAGTTTGATTGATTGATTTTTCGTGTTTCCGGGCGCGTCAACTACTTTGGTCATTAGTTCCGTTAGTGTAGTGCGTGTTTCTTTCCCGGGAGATGGCGGTGATCTTCCCCGCTGGATGGCGAGATCCGGCGCCGACCTACCGTCGGCTAGTCAGGTTTCCCCCAAACCAGGACTCTCCCACCAGCGGGGCACCGCCCCAGCCGGGGCAAGCTCTAAGCTCCCGACCGGCATCCCGGGATATGTGGTAGTGAAGTGCATGTTAGTGTGTGTGTAAGGGGATAGGACAAGGAAGAGGAAGGAGAGATCGCGCGCGGTCAATGGCCTGTTTGGTAGGGTACTGCTCCAGCATTCGCCTGGTGTTTATCGGAGAAACCACGGAAAACTACCGATCAGAGCAGCCGGCCTCTAGAATTCTCCTCCAGACAGCGACTGAATTCGAGCTACCTGAAAAGATAGTGTCGAAAATCCTGCCGCCGCTAGGACTCGAATCTAGGACCTCCCAGTCAGAGTCGCTGCAGTGACATCAGTTGATAGCTACCGCTCCCGGTTTCATGTAAGTGTATGTGTGTGTAAGTGGAGAGGATAGGGAGAGGAAGAGGAAGGAGAGATCGTGCGCTGTCCGTGACCCGTTTGTAAGAGTTTTGTTGCAGCCGCTAAAATTCCCCTCCAGTTAGTGCTCGAATTCGACTGAAGGTGTAGTTCAAGTCTAAAATCCGCCTCCGCCGGCTCTCGAAACGTAGGACATCCCGGTCAGTCACCATAGTGGCAGCGGCAATACTGGCTCTGCGCTCAACTGAGCCGGTCCGTGTAGGGGAGAGGACACAAGCGAGGGGCGGGAATGCCATCAGAAGCAACGGGTGGCGAGATCGGAGCAATCCGACGGGGACAGGGTCCGGCGGGGGCGGGAAGGGGGGGGGCTCGGTGGGGTGGCGGCAGCGGCGGGAAGCTGCCGTGAACGGTAGCGGCGGCGCGGACGACCGCCTGTCGACGTCACTTCCGCCGGCGGATAGAGCACGCGGCGCGGGGCGGCAGCCAATTCGTCAGACATTGTTGCACGTCCGCCGTTCCCAGCGGCGGCCGGCGGCGCACGGACAAAAGCGCAGCGCGCCGCCACCGCCGCCGCCGCCGCCGCCGCCGCCGCCGCCGCCGCCGCCGCCGCCGCCGCCGCCGCCGCCGCCGCCGCCGCCGCCGCCGCCGCCGCCACCGCTGCCGGCCGCACAAAAACCGCAGCGGCACGCCCGCGCGCGCGCGAACCCGCGCCCGCCGCCTCCGCACAGTGGCCCCAAGTGACGACAAACGCGCACGACGCCTAGTTTACTGTGATTTCGTTTCTTATGTTTCAACTCAAAAATTATGTATCATATTGAAGTAAATGAAAATAAAACGAATGAATGGACAAATGAATGAATCTTCTTTTTTCTCTTTTAATATTTAATTTCCAACGTTCAGTTTCACAGTAAAAGATCACTCGCAGCACAATTTTCCATTTAATATGCAATTCTTAACGAAGTTGAAAAAAGACCACACTCTTAGGCTGTCTTCTTTCACGTAAAATGCAGCAACTTGAAGAAATTAGATGATCACTTTATCTTCCTGTCTTTATATAATCATTTCGTGGTTTGTCAGTTAACATCATTTGGAAATCTCACCTGCAATAAACAGTTCCATGCAGAAATACGTTTTACTCTTACGCATTATTCTTACTCGCTTAGACGTAACAGGTTTTGGCCATCGATTAAAAAGGTTTGCCCCAGTTGCGCCCACTGCCGCCGCCGCCGCTGGGTCGATAGGCGGCCGCGGCCGCGTTGCTCTTCGCACGCGCTGCGCGATGCGACGCGACGCGACGCGACGCGACGCGACGCGACGCGACGCGACGCTCCGGAATGAATAGGCAACAGCGCGCCCCGCCCTCCCTCCCGCATCTAGCCAAAAATTCCTGTGGGGGACGGAGCTAATTGTCACGTGGAAAGATTCCCTATGAATCAACTTTTGAGGCGTTGCGTTCTTTTCATGACCAAGGCAATAGATATTCCAAAATAAAAAGCGCTAATAATTTTGTCGAATATGCCTAATTGGTACTTTGATAGATTTTGTTTTTTTCGTGTTTTTTGTCAAAATAAAATGCGATCGCGAATATGTGAAAGTGACCTGGTCGAATTGTCGAAGTCTGCAGTTCAGAATTACAAATCATAAAGCACATAAATGCTCGCCGTTGAACTGTCACTTTACAATTTACCAGAAGGGTTGGCTATTCTGGTATTAGTAGCAGACTGAAACATTGTAGTAGTATTACACTGTAAGTTCACAAATGGAAATTAATGCCTGCAACAAAATATAATTTCAAGGCAATAAATGGAAAGATTTCTCGCGTCATAGTCAATAATGAGAAGTTAAAAAAATCTAGTTTCACAAAATGCTTTAGAGGTAGGAAAGCTTATGCATTTAATTACACAAATGGCAAATGGAATATATGAATAGAGTAATTACAAACATAAAACAATGAATTTTGTTTCGAATAACATGCGTACGCACGAGACAACCATCGCAAGATTTTGAGTGAAATTATACATATAAATGAAATGCAAACAAAATTTCTATTTGTGAAGTTCATGAGTTTGTTTTCTCAACACACCAGCATATTAGTATATTAAACTTTGCTGAGAATATGTTAAAATTTACTGCAAACATTGTTACAACTTGTAAAATTAATTCCAAAGAAGTAAAATTTGATCAACTTTTAATACATCAGTTGGAGAAGAATTCAAAATTTTCATCAGTCTGTAATTCAAAGTCATATCTAAATATTTTAAAACAATATGAACATTCAAACTATTCGGTTCATTCGGGTCTTTCAATTATTACTCATTTTACTTCCCGTTTGATAATCGAAATTATATAAATGAAAATAATCATACAATAGGAAGCATGTATTCAATACTTCAGAATTACGCAACAGTTTAGCCCTAATCGGATGAAATGCAAATGAAATAATCATATTCAAACCATAAAAGAAATTCTCCATTACACGAAAGGCAATTTTATTTCCAGATCATTACATGTGAACCTATCTAGAGCGCCATGGTAAAATGAAATGCTGTGCATCGATTTGCATCACTGCCAAAATGAGATAGAGAACAAAAATTAGATTACGTCGGCCTAATAGGGTTTCCCACGTCAGTAATATGTTGGGGATGTTTACAGGATATAATTAGTTTACTGACCGATTAACGTGCAAAACACATCGCTGTTGGCGCGAACGTGACGGTGGTGGAATCAGCGCTGCGATTAAAATATAGCAATTTCCACCGGCAGTTCTGGCACCACGTGATAAAACGTTATCACAAGTGTTTTATTTGGAACGTGACACAATTTCAAACACTGATACGCCCGTGCCTGCTTTCTTTGCCAGCGAATTACATTGGATGTAGCTGAGAAACGCTAGTCATTGTCGCTTACAGCTGCCTTTTGTTTACAGAGAACTCTACGTTCCTAGGTGACAGAAACAAGTCGAATGTGCAGGAAGATGGCAGTTGGATTTGAAATAAACTAGTGAATTTCAAATACTATTTTGGGCAGAGTGAGATGGTATCGGTCTGAATATGTATTTTCCCCAATCTTATGGCAAGGTGTACCCATATTCTTTGATGTAAGCATAACAAACGATATAAGCTTAACAACTCAGCTTATTTCGACCTGAGCACATCATTATTTCAGAGAATTCCTGAAAGCTAGTAAATGAGACACGGTAAAAATGCTGCAGTAGGCATAGATACAAACAACATTTCTAGACAGAATACCATGTCTAGAAATATTGATGAAGAGCTTACGGAGTCGGTTCAGAAAATAAGTCAAAAGAATGAGTCAATATAATCGTTCCTCTTGAATAAGGAATGTATTAAAATATCGTCATGGCCCATTGCATCGTTTCTGACGGTAACGAATGTTATTTATTGGGTTCATGTAGTATGAGTTTGCGCATAATATTCGGCTTCTCTAATTCGCATTTCTTGTATTTTTCTATAGAATTGTTGGATTTGTAGTGATGGAGAATTCGAATGGTTGTTTTTTCACTAATCTATCTCATTAATTTGCTAACAAATTCGAGGGCCCAAATGCATTCAATAGCAAACAACAACAACAAAAACAATACAATTACATAAAAAATAAATTTAGTGTTCGGATTTCCATAAAATTGTGTTTTCATCTTTGTTCGATTTCAATGAGAGCAATGAAAACGCACGACAACAGATGAAAATTGATGGAATACTACGTGTATATCACATAAGACATTTTTTACCTGCCTCAATCAAATCAACGTTTTTTGGGTCGATTTTTAAACAGAGTAATCCTCCCGTACTACATGTACAACAATTGTGTCTTGTAAATAACATTTCTGGTCCAAGAAAGTTAGTCATCATGCCTCACTGCTGGAGTTGGGAATTACTCACCGTCAGTCGCTGCAAAGGATCGTTATCGACGGCGCGTCGGATTGAGAAGAACCTCTTCGACCCTCCCGCAGCGCAGGAGGGCGAGGGCGAAGCGACGGAGGCGCTGCACGCCGCCGCGCTCATTTACAGCATTAAAAAGACATCAGCCTGCAAAAAGCAACGCCACATTGTATCGAACGCCATTCTTGCTTTTAGCTGTTTCTGCTCCCGCATTCTAACGTAATGGTCCCCAACTTTTTTAACCTGTCATTACAAAAACTACGAAATCATGAATTTTCCGTTTTTTCGATATCCACAAAACAGAAAAACGAAAAACAAAAGAATAGTGTTGGTCACTCAATTAATGCAAAACTTATGTTTTAAAAGTTCCCAAAATAAGCGAGAAAGCAAATCACTCTGACACTGCCCATGGCATTGTTAATATACTTGCCTTCGTTTTTAAGAATACCTGCTTGAAACGAACATTTCTACTCTGACAATTATTCTGATTACTAGAAAGTTGATTATCGTTATTATATCAATAACGTTGTCAAATACTATGGTGTGCATAAAACAAATATTAAATTTTACGAGTTAAATCATGTGAATGGGGTTTCCGTGAGAAGGTACCCATGCTATGGATTTTAACGATATCACAAAATTTGGGCAAACTTTAAATGAGTAATGGAAATTGATTCAAAAATTTTAAATATATAAAAAAGTTCTTTCCCGGCAGTTTTCCGGCGACTTTTTTAAAAATAAATCTAATATCCATTCAAATACACAAGAAAATTGGAATTATATTTATTTGATTAAATTTCAATACCATTTTACTTGTTCAGGCTATTCCGCATAAAGATCTCTCTAAAATTTCCTACCAGATACATTATTCAACAGGAACTTATTAGAAAACAAATGGTGCTAAAACAGCACGTACGTTCTGGCATTATTACTAACTTTTCTAATTTTCGAAAATTCAGAAATTCCAACGAAAAGGAACCCTGTGCCATTTTTAAGCACCTTAGCCCTTTAGAGGCAAATTATACACATGGAGATGACGTATTGCTATTGCGATAGTGAAAATTATGATGGTAAGAAAAAATGTACCAGTGAAATATATCAGCTGCGAAATAAATATTAATTGAAACGTCCCCAAAAGCTCTGTACATAAGGGTGAGACACTTTGAAAAAGTGCATAATGATACAAGGATATCAAATAATGATTCACCGGCGACTTAAGTGTATCTGCAGATTGAATGGAAGAGGCCAAAGCTAAGGATGAAGTACAATATTTTCACTGTCCAGAAAATGAAATGAGACTGAATGGGGAAGCTCACAGCATATCAGAAAAGTTATTTGATTTAAGTTTTTAAATCAACAAGAAAAATAATTCAAGCCTATCACAAAATTGTTAAATGAAATTTTTGTGTCTATGGTCATGTAATTCGACTGGATTTTGAACCGCTCTTGTCGGCAACACGTGTGGCAAGAAAAATGTTTGAGGGTGGCGAAATGCCAAGGGGGGGAGAGTCGGACGGAGGCTAGAGACGGGGTGTGAATACGCAAGTACGCGATGTGGGGACTGGGTAACTGGGATGCAACCATCAACAAGAACAGAGTTAGCAATGGGGGTGGAAATTACGATGTGGAGACGCGACTGCAATGGTAACTCAATATTAGCTTCAGGGTCAGGAGCAGGATTCGCAACAGGAAAGCAGCAAGGGGAGTCACAGACTGTGAGCTAGTCTGGTTTAAGTACATGCAAGGGCGCTCCCGTTCTCAGGCCCTTGTGTCAACCAAGGTCCAGCAAGACCCATAAAAGCAAACCCTTTCGCCAACAGAGTGGCGTAAACCTGAGACATCTTTGTGACAGAGACACTTTATATTGTGATGATTCCCTGAGATATCACCCCATCCGATTGCGCTGTGGATTGCATTGTGCTGTGGTTTATATTAATTCTCTGTATCCGAGCATCATCTCCTGCCAGGAATGGTTAATGAATGTCGAAGGAATGGGGAAATAGAAGGCAGGAAAACCTTGAGAACCTATTTTGTCTATTTGAGGATCACCAGTTTGGATCACCATTTCCACATGGAGTAACCAGAATTCAAACCCCGGGACCAAACCCGTGGAGACAGCGCTCTGGTCGCTATACGTCTGGTCATCAGTTAACCCGTAAATGATCTTGGCTGTCCGGATGATGCCGCGTCGAAGGCTGGGTTGCCGACGTTTCGACCATATTTTCGTCTTCCTCAGGGCTGGTCTGTCCTGAGGAAGACCACTGTGGCCGCGGAAGCCTACGTTTTCTCATCCCTTAACCCAATGAGAGGATGTGGACCTCGGAGACCTGCGTTCTCGGCGTAAAGGCTTGTGAAATCGCGCCGACCTCGTGGACAGCCAACCTTCCCTACCTGCCCCTCCCTTTCCGTCCTCCCTCCTTCCTTCCCCAGCGCGGCGCAACCGACGCATCAAAAGCGCATCAAGGAGAGCGAAGCCTCAGGGCGGGCCGCGCAGGCTCCCGCCCACGGCCGCGGGCCAGGGCAGTGCGGCGCGATCTGCATGCACACGACCCTAAGAAACAGCGCTCGGGTTTTTGACAAACACCCAAAGCTAACAGCAAAACGCCAACCTGGACAGCTGAGGTCAGTAAGGCTGAAGGGTCGTAGCTGCCTCGGCTCGAAGGGTCGCGAGTTCGAATCCCGGCTCGGGCATGGATATTTGTGTTTGTGTTGTCCTTACGTGTTCTACCTTCGTACAGTTCCCTCTACAGTTCAGAAATCATAGTGGTCGCTTTATGACCAAGTTGTTGAAATGCGACCTTGCAAACCCCCTGGGGTCGAAAGTTTAAGGTGGGTCAATGAGGATTAAGGGAGCGACTGGGTCAATAGCCTAAAAAGAACTGCTGACTGAAAGGAATAATCAAGATCAAGATGTCATTGATTGATAAAAATGTTAATGAAGCTGAATTTCTTTATGATTTTAAGCTACAACACATCTAACAATAAATTACAAATTCGCTCCTCTTATGTATTAATTGGCCATCTTTTAGAAAACTCAAGAAATAGTAACAATGTATTCTTAATATTACTATATCCCGCAAGCATTCTCTGCAATTATAACTACAGAAAAGTAATGGTCAATTCTTAAGAAAACGCTTAATAGATACTGCATTTTTACAACAATGAAGATTAAAAACAAAGGAACTCAAAGGCGGTAGTGACTTATTATTATTATTCTTATTCTTATTCTTATTATTACTATTATTATTATTATTATTATTATTATTATTATTATTATTTTTATCGAGAATAGAGGTATTTAAAAAAAATGGCTTGCGATATTGTTATCTGTAAGTCGTCAATATGGAATTCTTTGCGTTATGGTTATGTTGTACGCTGTAAGAGGAAATACAAGGGGGGACTATGAAACAATTTTTTCAAAAGGGATCGATGCAAGAAAAAGGCTGGGAATCCCTGAGTTAAAGGATATGGGTAAATGGAACACATGTCGAATACACGTTTTTAATCAAGTCGAAATAGTTCAGTAGTATTATAGAAATAGTTCATTTATATTTCGGCAATACGCCTTGAAATTTTGCGAAGGCCGACGTCAAGAAAGTGTTATGTTAACTGCGGAGACTGTCTTAAGGCCTCGACGTTGACATGGAAATGCGCGAGCATAGCCAATCAAATTGACCAAATAATATAAGTAATTTTTTAAAGATAACTTAACTACCTTAACAAGTAAAACTTTACGAATCAACGTCCATTATGCGATGCATTCCACAAGTGTTTTATTTACCCATTTGCTTTACCTATTATTAAAAAAACTATTCGCGTTCCGCTAGTTAGCGATGAAATGATTTATTATATGCAAATATTTCATTACGGTTCGTTAATCCAGGACAGGAGAGCTAAAAAGGATAATATTCTGAAAAGAGCAAAATGTTGTGCAAGCGCGTTTGTGCGGTTGCGTGACGAGCGACGCGCGTTTGAACAGGGGCCTGAAAATCCATTTTGCGAGACCGATAAATCTGTCGTACGCTCGCAATATAGAGTTTAGACAAGTGACTCGTGAGTCGTAATGAATATCTTGAGAACACTTAAAAATAGATAATCCAAAACATTTTAAAATACTGAACTTACAAGTATTGTCGGATGTCAATTCGAAAAATATCGAGAGGTTCTTATGGGTACGTCCTGGCGTGAAAATGAAGGGCGCCATTGCTGGAAAACCGATCGCTTCGATCAGTGCAGTGACTAGAGTGGCTGAGAACTGCCGAGAACACTGGATCGATGTTTCCTCCAAAAAATTATGCCCAAAAACTGAGACGTTTTGGTGTTGTTTTTTTTGTCGTTTTGACGCAGAAAATAAATCTGAACTGTCATAAAGATAATACCTACTGCAAAGTTATATTTATTTATTCATTTAATTGACCGTTTAAATTATTAATTTACTTATTACCCAAAAACAATCTCAAAAGGCCCAAAAATCTAATTTTTTACAGAGATTCAACAGTTATTTATGACTGTGCCATTAACATAAAAACAACTCACGATTTCGAAAATATAGCTATTAACATACCTGGAAATGTTGTGTTATTAATGCCGAGGCCAAAACTTAAAAATCGAGGCGAAGCGTAGCGGAGCCGAGATTTTTAATTTGGACGAGGCACTAAGAACCCTGCCATTTCCTGTTATGTTCAGTATTTTATCAGTCACCATAAAATCTCACGAATTATGCGAAAATTTACATTACTGCGAGAGTAAACACATGAATTCTGTTGCTGCGGCACGTTAGTACGATATTGTGGGGTGTTGCTTGCGATATATCTATATAACCAATATTCGTGAACTGTGGTTCGAGAAAGATGGATGCAAATAATTCTCCCTAACCTAAAGAAACAACATTCGGTTAGGAAATTGACGCGTTGACTGCCAGTAGCAACATCTTCACATCGTCAGTAAATACAATTACGGAAGTAGTTTCATTTGGTGGAATGTGAGGAAAATGAGGTTAATTTACCTAATATACATTTTTCTAATTGTACTATTAATAATGTTACAATTAAGAATAATTATTCCCCAATCCAATGTGGATTACTTCTGAATTGTTTGAATCTGATTTGTTTTGTACATCGACATGATGTTTCCTTAACAAGCATTTGCCTTGCGATGAATCGATAGTTGTTTACGTTGTTAAGGATGTTAAAACCCGTTGCTAAGGATGTTAAATTTCTTAACATACAGGTAGGTACAAGTGCACTTTTCAAACCTGCAGGGTTACATGTTAACAGGGGTTCAAGACGCATGTGACAGTTAAACATTTTAAAATCATTAGAGGACATATACAAGTATAATATGGAGCGGCCGGGAATGCGTGGAGGGACGTGCGCACCTTCGAAGTGAGTACGTATGTGGATTATGAACCGAGTCCTTTCGACACATTCCGCGCTTGGCTTCCGAGGAATCCCTCCAAGAACAGCGAACTCCTCCAACCCATTGAATCTTTAATAAAATTAAGACACCGGCATAAGCGACAATGGGAATGTTTGAGGACTCTTCATTTAAAAAGGAAATTAAAAGAAATGATAAGTCAAGTTAAAAAACATGACAATCTCCGATTTAAAACGAGTTCTTTTCTCAATGGTCTTTTCAAGACAGATCAAATTTTATAAAGAGAGACGAAGGGACGTGTGCCACTTTCTAATCAAATGTTCCTGTACCTGTTCTTTGGCTCGAGAGCCCTCTATGGGCTTTGGCTGACCAGCGGTGACCCAGCCTCTCGGCCATGGGTTAAGGGGTTCGTGTGGTTAGCACGAAGATTTTCCTTCGCCGTATATACTGGTTTTCATAATCTTAGGGTTGGCTTTTCCATCGTCACATAACAATAGGTACTGGGACATTTGTAAGGAAAGCGCACAGGTATAATTTGCCTCGTCTGGGAAAGGAACCCGGGGTTGGGCCGTGGAAAGCGAGCACACTAACCAACGAGTCATCGAGGGAGGTCTCAAATCATATTTCCTAATCTAAAACCGCAAAACATCTGTAGCGTCACGTTGGCGGCCGTGGGTGGGAGGAGGAGCGGAAGTATCGCATACCTGCGGGCATGAATAGCTGGGCGCCCCGGCGTTGGGATACCTTTAGACAAAGGGGACGCCATGATCGGGAAGGTCACGTGGTAGACGCGAGCCTTCCTTCTACACCTAGGACGGTCACGTGACGGCTGCACTCTGGTATAAAATCGAGTCGACGAGCTCAGACGGTGGGTTTTATTCTGGAAACCTCGCGAAAAACTTGCGGCCAGGCTGGAGCGTGTGGTGCCTATTGCACGGGTCATGAGGTCACGGTAGTGGCGCGGGAGTAGCGTCAGAGGAGGCGGGGCCTCCCTAGCTATGTGGGGTATCCACAGGGAAATACTCACAAGTGTGTAGTTTCGGAGCAGAAGTTGGTTATTGTGCAGACATGTAAATAAACTTGTACATACTTGTAAATGTCTGTATGTTTTTCTCTATGATGCCACACATTATAATGAAGTCCTCTAGTAATAAAGCACGAATACTATCACATTTTGCCACTATAATCACTTCTTATTCCTCATGCTCGCAAACCACAAGCAGTTCCTGGCAGTTCATAGCACAACAAATCCCAACAGCACCGCAACAATCAAATTCATATCATCTCAATCAATCTATCATCAGCTGAAGTAAACAATTTGATCTTCAAAATCCCAATTAAGAAATCCCCAAGCCATAACCTAATCACCAACGTTACCATCATAAATCTGACAATAAGGTCTATTGTGTATACTCAACCTCAACCTACAGTTGTCCTCCGCATCGCATATTTCACCTCCATTTAAGAGCATGCAAACATAGTTCCTACTATCGAACCCAATAAGCCTCCGTATGTCTTGAAAGCTATCGCCCAATATCCCTTCTGCCATCCTATTTAAGCTAGAAAAAGTAATTCACTCCCGACAGCTTACGTTCCTTCTAACCATTAATGCAATTTTCAGATTTCAGTTTGGATTCACCCAGAAAAACATTACGTATCATCCCGTACTTCGACACACAGAATACATCACATCCTCCTTTCATAAACTTCAACATTCTGTACGGATATTCCTTGATCTAGCTCGTATGTTTGACTATATTTAGCACCCAGGACTTATGTATAAATTATACTTGTTAGGAATTTCACAATGTTTATACTGCACATTATTCAACGTTTTGAAGCAACTGTACCTTTTCACTTCAGAAAAACAACTCGACCTCCTCACCTTGACCCATGAAAGCAGAAGTAGGGCCACTTCTGTTCAGTATACAGAGTGAGTCACGTAACTTTAGCACCTCCTGTAACTTTTGAACGGTTGAAGATGTTGTAATGCAGTTTTCACGAAAGTGCATGAGATAATAGGGCTAACTGATACGTGTATTTATTTCTATTTTAGCACTTGTATTTTAAGAGATATTTGAGGTAACTTTGTTTTTTCAAATGGAACTATACATATTTTTTCAGTCTATCATAAAGACCGTAAAAAGACAAATCCAATGATATACATAATGTCATAAGTTAAATCAGGATTTTTTTGAGAAATTTTGATTCTTTTGCCACCAGTTCTTAACGGATATTTTGAATGTAACAGACCGCCACAGGTCACGCAGCGCTCCACCAGCAAGGGCGCGCTCGGGTAAGGGAAGGGATCTTAGTATTTCAAGATACAAAAATATCCCAAATATTCACAAAACTGTTGTAGTTTTTTCCCTGAACTGTGCTTTCCATCCTTCCCCATTTCCAAATTTGTTTTCTAAGAAATGGAAGGATTAAAAATAAGAATTTATCGTAAGTATGTGTTGTAATAAAATTGTTTATTACTTCAACTCCAGTTAATGGGGTTTTATATCACAGGATATTAATGGGATCTTGAAACAAAACATAATAAGAATAAATACAGACCGTGCAAAGAATATTGCATACTTTGAGCAAACAATAATGATAAGCGTAGAATAATAAAATAGGGATAGAAACATCCATTAAGATAATAATTAATCACTAAAATAAAAATATATTCCAAAATATAGTAAACAATAGTAAATAAAGGTAATCACTAGAGACAGACAAAACTGCATTCAGTCTCTCGTATCTCGTCCGACCTGTGAATCATTCTCCCTGGCCGAAGAAGGGAGAAGGATCGTGGAGGGGGATGCGCCCAGCCAAGGCCAAGAGAGTAAACTGGCGAAGGAGATTCTCTTTCTCTGCGGGAGGCAACGAGACAACGAGATTCTTGTATCTCGTAGGGACAGAGTATTATCCTAAGCAGTCCAAGCCGGCCGAAGTTCGGAAGAGATTCAGGATCAAAACTGCTTAGTGTAGACCAACTATTTCTTCCTAATTAATTGATTTAAAATAAATACTCTCTAGCGTAATAATGAAACGTTTACTTTTACTTTCATAATATTGAAGTATTACATATCGTCGTACACAAGTAAAGTAATAAATAAATAAACAAATAAATAAATTATTAAAAAATAAAAGAAGATGGCTCACAGCAACAACTGTATTAAAGTGTTTTCTTATTATTGTAAATGTTTTGTGTTACGGTGTTTACGTTTTGTATACTTTGTATGTAAATGAAAACCTCACATAATTTAAACTTCGTAAAAATTGAATTATGAAATAATAATTATTGATTCCATTGAAGAGAACCTTTTTTTAGTGTCCTTCATCGAGCTATCTCCCATCTGACCTGAGATATGACCTAAGCCTATCTTCGTATTTCGCACGGGGAGAGGCTGTCAACTTATGCGCCGCGCCGTAGGCATAGGACCGTTTCCTCCCTCCCCGACCCCTCCTACGGTGGAGGAAGTTTTGACACCTCGATATGATAGGAGGGTTCAGAATATTTGGGATATGTTTTGTATCTTGAAATACTAAGATCCCTTCCCTTCCCCGAGCGCGCGCTTGCTGGTGGAGCGCTACGTGACCTTCTGAGGCGGTCTGTTACATTCAAAATATCCGTTAAGAACTGGTCGCAAAAGAATCAAAATGTCTCAAAAAAATCCTTATTTAACATATGACAATATGTATATCATTGGATTCGTTTTTTAAACTCTTCATAATAGTCTGAAAAAATGTGTAGTTCCATTAAAAAAAACAAAGTTATCTCAAATATCTCGTAAATACAAGTGATATAATAGAAATATATACACGTATCAATTAGCCCTATTATCTCATGCACTTTCGTGAAAACTGCATTTCTACATCTTCAACCGTTCAAAAGTTACAGGAGGTGCTAAAGTTACGTGACTCACCCTGTATATCTCTATGAAATAATTCTATCACTTTGATCTGAAATACCCCTACATGCTAATGTCACAGTCCTTTTCACATCTGCCTGTGATAACGAAACCGCAATCATCAACTTACTTACACTTCTCAGTCCTCAAAACTAGTGATGCAGTATCGAAAGCTAAAAATCGATTTTACCAAACATCAAAATTCAAAATTCAAACATCAATGTTAATAAAATATCGACCAATAACAGTAGATATTTTTATATATCAATGTTTTAGAGCTGGTTTAGTATTGTGACGTCGGAATCTTAGTACAAATTACATATAAGAACTCAACTTTACTGAAGTTTATTTACAATATTATTTACAAGCAATCATCGATTTAAAAAATCTATAAACAACTTTGGTCGATTGTCCACGGTTCGCATGAGCGATCCCTAACTACCCGCAATTAATTGCTTGACCCATGGCCCAAGCCACAAACCAAAAACCTACGCACACAGCATATCACCACGTGACCACTGCCACAAGTAAATTGATATTACACTGCAGCTTCCCAACACACAGATTGCCCCCGAGCATCGCTCGTTAACGTACCACTCTAGGCGTAAGTTTCGTGCATCCACAGGAGGTCTGCCATTCCTCTCAAGATCCAGCCCCGCGTCCCGCGCTCTGAGTTTTACTCGCATCCGTACACGTCCACGGTCATAAAGTAATAATTCTCCCCCACTCCACCACCACGAACCAAATGTTACCTAAATTCAGTAAAATCTTACAAAGTCCAATTGTGTTAACCTCAAATGAAAATTGTTCAATAAATAATTTGTGTTATTCTAAAACTTTCACATGAAAATCCTTAACTCGTAACAGGAAGTAGATTTTTCCAAAGTTATTCCACCTGTCTTTCAAGAATTGATGTTTTCAATATATTTTTAATGATTTAAATGTATTTTGGGTTGTATTTCATTTATTTATGTAGTACTACATACTCTGCAACATACAAGAACGTTTGTGAAACGCCCACTCTCACAAATCACTCCGTGAACCCACGTTTTGATTGAAACGAATGAAATTGCTTATTGACGTTGTGTCCGTTTAGAACCGGATAATGCTTCACTGTCCTCGGCCAGCACCGGCATTGTGCGCGGTTGCACTATGCCGCTGGCGGCGCTGCCACCCTTCCGCACATCCACGTCCACCTCCACTTCCACACGTGCGCGCGCCAGCGAGCGCACGCGGGCGGGCGCGGAGGCGGCCAGGCGGCGCAATCACAGAAGCCGTGCGGCGCGGCGCGGCGGCCGGGCGTGACCGACCGGTTATTTCGAGGCGGCTGGGCGCCAACCAGAAGTATTGACGTCACGGGACGCGGCGCTAATCACCACGTCATTACGGGAGCGGAGGGCGGTGGAGGTGACTTGGTGCAACGCCGTCAGCGGGACACGCAGTGACGCCTCCACGCCGGACCCGACACACGAGGCCTGTGGGGCACGACAACCTTCTTGTGAGGACCAAGCAACACCCACCGGACGGTGGTGAATTTGCAAATCAACGGGGATGTTACTTGTTACGTTGTGGTCGATTGTTCCCCCACGGTTTGACACCAAGATATCATGATTGATTGATATTCCGGGCGCGTCAACGATTATGGTTATTAGTCCCGTACGTGTAGTGCGTGTTTTTGCTTGGGAGGTGGTGGTGGTCTTCTCCCGCTGTATGGACCTACCGTCGGCTAGCGGTGTTTTCCTCAACCAGGTATCTCCCATCAACCGGGCACCGCCCCAGCCAGAACAAGCTCTAAGCTCTCGACTGGTCTCTCGGCATGTGATCTGTGGTAGTGTAGTGCATGTTAGTGTAAGTGTGAGTAAGGGGTAAGGATAGCACAAGGAAGAGGTAAGAAAGATCGCGCGCGGTCCGTGGCCCGTTTGGTAGGGTACTGCTCCGGCATTCGCCTGGTGTTGATCGGAGAAACTATGGAAAACTACCGATCAGAGCAGCCGGTTTTAAGAATTCTCCTCCAGATAGCGACTAAATTCGATCTATCTGACAAGCTAGTCTTCTGATAAATATAGTCTTATGACGATACTTTTATTTAGAATATCGGTCGCACTAGAGTAAAGCACTTATAAATCAGACACCTTCTTGGCAGTTTTTTAAGTAAATAACTACCAAAAATTATTAGTCTTTTAATATCAAGACATTCCTTTGATAAAGTTTGAAATAGGTCGGTTTTCTAGAAGCTGCCTTTCAGCTGCATTCTGTGGCCTGTTTCATAAATTACCTTATTTGCAATTACAGGTTAAAACATTAGAAAATAAAACAAATCAAATAATGTTCATTTTGTACTCATTTTAATAATTCACAAATTTGTAAAAAATAAAAAAGTCCATTTCTCTTATCAAATATACAATTTTACAAAAAATTTTAATTCCTAAATCCGTGACTTAAAGTGGCCGACGGAGGCCTTGACTTTTCTAACCACCTAAGGTCTAATCTAACCAGCAGAGGACTGATCCGACCTTTCAGTAAAGAAGAGAGCAGAGATTCACATTTTCTACGCCTTTTCGGAACACTGGCACAAGAAAAAATCAATAGAAATTTAAGCTTAAAAATAAGTTTTCATTATTTCTTCTTGTACAGAACTTTTTTCTTTGCGAGTAAGATTTTGATGTTTTTCACGTTGTAAAGGATTTGGGTACTTTCTGTAGAGTTTTCTCTTCTTCTTTCTATTAAGAAGCTTGTGGGGAGTATTTATGGGAAATATTACTTTTCATTTAATTTTGAAAAATTACGTGACCATTATATACAATTAATTATTTTGATTAAATACAAAATAATTCAAAGTTAATGAGATATTCTTAATTTGCATTCTATTTGGGGTACTTGGCCGTCCATTTTGTATAATTTAACGTATTAAATCATTATTAGCAATTAATCAAGCAAATAATTCATACATAATTTGAACGATGAAGTGTGAGAAGTTTCACAAATATATTTTAACGGAACACTTGTCAGAATCACTGTGAGATTTTTCCAAGAAGTTGATGGTTCTAATCTCCAAATTTTACAGCACGTCTCCGAAGTTCCTGGGAAGAAAATCGCATCAAAGAAACGTGAACTAATGATTATCAGGCAACGGTGAAGCTCTCAAAATTAGAACTTCACTTTCCAATCTAGATTAGGGATGGTGTTCATTTTGAAATATGAAATGTCTCTAATGCTATGGAGTCGTTAATGTTAATGTGCATTACAAAAATGTTGTAGATATAAGTATCAATCAAGCTATTGTGTTGCATGATGTAAGTCCGACATGCAGCTTGAATGTGACGTCATACTCAAAAAGATCGGTAAATGTTCTTGTATGAGTTTTTAAATATATGAAAATGTTACTCTATTATTCTAATAGAGGATACAAAAAAAACAATCATACAGTTTTCTCAAATGTTCTATGAATTCTATAAACAATGAGTGATTCTTTTTAACAGTGAATAACTTACAATTCTATTAATTTTGTATTTTACATGTTAACGTGATGAACAGCAAGAATTTGATCATTTGGTTGTCATCCTTCAACCTCGATCTCTGCAATTTCGCAACCTAGGGGTGGAAAATGATGCTATCGCTGGAAAAATGATTAGGAAAGTGGCGAAGCATGTAGTAACTGGAGCAAGATAGTAACAAAAAAGAAACAAATAGAAACTTTCTAAAAAAGAAACAAATAGAAAGTCTGTCCTGAAATCCCATCAAGCAAAAAGTTTGCCTGCTGTGAAGTCTGCACAGAATAACAGGATTTTGACTGCTGATATCCTAACTTGAGAACCACGGAAACCCATAACACCACTAATAACTGATTGTAACTTCGAGAAACTATGTATCAAAATCGATATCTTGTACCGGGACCGCGAGAGATGGCTCATGGTGTCAACTGATGTCACTGCAGTCCCTCTGACTGGGAGGTCCTAGGTTTGAGTCCCGATGGTGGCAGAATTTTAGTCTTACATTTCCCTCGAGTGACGTTCAAGAAATTTTATTTGTTATACGACGCTTGTTTCATTAAATTTAATGATCTACTAATTATGTATTCTTCCTTAAAGCATATTTCAGTCGGATTATCTTTTCTTCATCAAGCCATATTTTCCGTCTTGTATCGCTTGAATCTCATGTGCCTCTTGCCGCACTGTCACGACCGTGCTGTTTGCATGTTGTTTTTGTGACTTGTTTCCTCCTTCGCGAACAGCCGTTTTCATCACTCATTAGTTCAATGTCAAGAGATGTCGTCGAATGTTCTTTCGTTCTCGAAAGGTGTGCAATGTATGAAGATGACTGAGAGGTTCTATTGTTTATGAAGTTCTTTATGACTCCCATTTAATGTATTACTTGCTGTCTGTACCCTGCCTTGTCAGGGTATTTATTAATCACAATCATATAGTCGAGGGGAAAAGAAATGTTTTCTATTTAGAATGTACAATGGCGCACCCAACGAGGGAGGGGCTCATAAAAATAGCTTCTTTTAATTTTATAATCTAACGAAAGTCATTTAATGTATCAATCGTTTACATTATAAACATTAACTGCATGTCAACAAATAAAAATACATTTTATATTCAGCATAAATGAAAAACTATTTATAGGAAAACATCAAGTCGACTGAACACTGTACCTGTAGTCCCCTCTTCCTTCCCCCGAAAGAAACACCCTGGGTGCACTTCTGATAACGTATTCCCGCCCTCCCGTGGCCGTTCACGGCCTCCATCCACTCCGGCTGTCGCGTCCCGAGCCCTCCCCGCCCCGCCTGTTCTCAGTCAGCCCCATTCCACCCGCCCAACTCTACTCTCTCCCTCTTTACACTGCTACACTCCAACGGCCTGTGCGTCCCCCTTTTGCCACCAATGTTGTAAAGGGCAACTGTAAACATATGCATAGTACCATACTCACAGCGAACTTGCAATTACAATTTGGACCTTCAGTTACTCAAACATGTATTACGCTATTAAAATAAATCAAAATGTATTTAGTATGGTTCTTTTTATTTAAGAAAAGTGAAATTCACTTCAATAAATTTACCCACTCTATATGAAATATTCACGAAAAACTGAAAGAGTGTACAGTTAAATTTTGTTTGAAACGGGGATGAGATAGATTGACAAAATCTCATGCAGATCGCTTCTCTCTGGTTTTCAAGGACCCATGTACAAAATTTCATTGAATTCTTAATAAAATTGTGCATTTGTATTAATAAACTTACTTCTTTACGTAAGACAAAATAATAAGCTTTTAGAAAGAAACCTTAATTATGTCCCTCGGATTCCTTCATTTTTCGGTAAAAACCTTAAGGAAATCCGTTTTTGCCTTTCCAGTGATTAACCCGGGCAGAGAGAGAAGACAAACATCGTAAGAACAATATTAATGAATTGGTTTCAATACCATCTAAATAAGTATATGAGTGAATAAAAACGCTGTTATTTTTAAATCAAATACACACACTTCAGTTTTATGTATTATATTATCAACGTGCAACCATTCACTTTCAGAGACAGTGATTCAAAAATTCTCTTAAGTACTTTTAAGGAGTTTCGAAGAAATTGATAAAACTACATTTCTTTCTTTTATAATCTTTCTTTTTAAATTTTGAATGATTTAATGTTTGATAATTATGTTTCTTGTCTTCGTGTGTATGTGTCTTCCTGTGTTCGTGTGTATGTAAATAATGTTCATCGTTTGTACTATAAAGCTGAGTATTCATGTGAAATTCATGCGAGCAGGAAAGTATCAATTCAATAAGAGGTGGTTTGTGCGATGCGCTTTGCTCAAATGGCACCTTCAAATGCCTATGAAAAATAATACGTACACACTTCTAAATAGTGAATTCAAACGTTTGATGATGCTGCCTACTCTGAATAAAAAATAGACGATACGAAGAAATCTAAAATGACCTGAAATAATTAAGACCACTTTTTGCTTGAAACAAACCTGTCAACCGCCTATTGACAATATTTAAATTACAACTCAAAGAGTGACAGTTTAAGCAATAATATCACTGTTTTGATCAATATTATTCTTGGTTTATGAATAAATGCATTGTACGTAGTCTGGAATCTAATACTACTTCAAGAAATTTGCGCCATGGGTATTAAATATCACGTGTTTTATCCGGATGTTTGTTTCTACTTTAAATCTATTTTAATGACGTGCTACTAAATATAAAAGTAAGCTTGAATATGTGACCTACATCACACTGTATGTCGACTCATTCTGTTGTATCACTTCAGGGTCGGAGCTGGAACAGTTCGTTGCAGTTGGCGCTAAGCTTATAGAACAAGGAAATGAGATCTAATCTCATGATGAAGCTGTCAGGTGTCATCAAGTTTCATCTTGGCAAGTGTCTCCAACGTAAATGTGTCACAGAGGGTCAGAGAGATTTAGGTTACGAGTCTATACCTTGTTAATGAGAACAATTCGCAAATTTGCTGACTTCAATGAGGAGGAGGAGGGGGCTGAACATTGTAGTTGGCGTTTTCATGAATTACAATTTATTTTGGTATTTCCCAAACTGGCACATGAGTTTTTTCTATAACTATCTTCAGGCCAGTACAGCCGAAACACACTACGTTTTTTACTACTTACCTTGGCATTGATGTGAGTTTACCCAGCCGCTACCACATGAATTAGTTTTTCTACCAAATGACAAAAAATCATTAATCATTAAATCCAAAATTCGGGATAGGCTAACCACAATCCTAAAGTTCACAACTGCACATTAAACTACTCACAATCCTAAAGGTCAGACCTACACATTAAAAAGTATTATCAGCAATGCTTCATTTATAAACTTTTAGGACCCGGAACGCGATCCAGATTAATTATTAATTAAATAGAAATAGACATATATTTATAATATAACTTAATAATATTTAGTAACAGTAACAGAGCACTGGATCTTTGGGAATTTTGGGAATATATTATTATTATTATTATTATTATTATTATTATTATTATTATTATTATTATTATAGGAAATAGTAAAATAGTTTATGATTAATCGTTTGTAATATTTTATCTTATACTACTTACTAATAATTTTATTACATTCGTAGAATTGATACAGTTAAGTGGAAAAATATTTAATTTCGAGTTTACGAAAGATCGTGGAAGTGTTTGTACTCTACATTTTGTCGTTTTTTTCCCTCCTTTTTTGGAGGTACTGGAACGCCGTTCCGTCTCGTTCCGCTAGAAATCAAGCCCAGATTATCAGTATCACATTTTGTCAAAATTCATGGAGCAGGTAGAATGGGTATGGGAACCAAAGAGAAATCAGCTAACACATCAGTTAAGTACATTGCCGCTACCTAATCTCACGAAATCAGCACCTGAACTGATTCACTGCCAAAGTCGACTCGGAATCTGTCAGAGAGAGAAAACGGTGTTTTCAATTAGAACCGGAAGGTAGCTTCCAAATAACAGTAAGGTCCTTACAGACCTTAATTACAGTCAACAATTACATAATAAAAGTGACATAACAACATGATATTTGACAATTTCACAGACATTACAGATTACAGACATCACAACATTACAGATGAAATATCACAGACATTTTATAATTTTACAGTTTATCATTGACAGAATGGTTCTTATATGTAATTATATAATTCAATTTTTCAAACATTCCCTTATGTTGGCACATAAAACCTCTCACATTGATAATTACTGCACTCTATTAACAGATATTAACAGATATTAATGTCAGATCCACATTTTAAACATTTTTATAGCAGATTTTGACATAATTATTTTGTAGTAATTTTTAATATTCAATTCAGGTGTAAAAACCATTTAAGTTTCATTGAATTATGGTTTAAAAACAGTTTTGGTTAGAAATAATTATTTATGTGAAGAGAGAAGAATGTATCGAGAGAATATGTAATAATATAGGTTGTATATATTGATTTATATAGTTAATGTATTGAATGTATTAAATTTTTCTTCTGTAGTGTCTGTACCTCTATCCTCTAAATGTTGAGTAGCTTTTTTAAGTGTCCCTATTATTTTGGTTAATCTCTTAATAATAGCTCTTTCCTCAAGAAAAAAGTAAGTATCTCTCATCATTTGTATTAAAGCTTCCAGATCATTTGTAAAATCTTTAGCAACAATTATATCATTGACGCAAAAAAATTTTTCTAAAAACATTAAGAATTGTTGATAATTTAGGGGAAATTTATCTGGGTTATTTTCAATAGTATATTTAAATGGTGCTATTAGTTGTTCTACTTTTTTTACTATTTGTGATTTCTGGGGTTTTATGTTCTATATTGTTTTCTGCTTTCTTTTTTTATTGGTTAAGATTTTTGATGTTCATTGTTATTATCTATTATTTTTTATTGGGTTTCTTGAGAAGATGAGTCAGAAGGGTAGGCTCTTTTCTGTAGAGTAGGAAAATCTATGTTGTAAAATATTGGAACTATTTTTTGATTATTTTCTTTAGGTATTGTTAATGAATTTTCAATTGTTTAATTCTTAAATGATTTTATTACAGAAAGATCTTCTAATGAATCATTACTCAATGGTTTTGATGGACATTGGTTTGCAATATGACCCTTATCATTGCAGATGAAGCAAGAGGTGTTATCAGAAGAAAATAATATTCTATATGATGTACCTTCTTAGACTATAAGTGTGGAATTGGGTAGTTTTTCTAGGTGTTCTGGGACAACATACACATGTCTTCGAAAACTCATATGAGAAACAAACGGTTCAGATATGCCAGCTTTAACAATGGATATTGCAGTAGATATTGTAATTCATCTATTAGTACATTCTCTATTATTTCATGGGGAATGATAAGACAAATATTTCCTTTTATTACTCTTTTATGTTTACGAACAAATAGTCTAACTGCTAGCTTATGATCCTATATTTCGATTTATGTGAATGTATCAGCAATATCTTGATTGGCAAAGAATATACATAGTCTGTTGTTAGCAATACGAGATATGAATCTTATGTCATTAGCATTCACAATCGTGGCAACTTTACTAATATATTCTTTAAAAATAGTCCCTTTCGTGATTCTATTATTACTAATCTGATCTAATCTGATGAAAAAAATCTGATGAATTAGCACTAGAATATGATTTCCTTACTTGATCATGTTGATTTTCGATGTTCTTGTAGGTTATGGCTCCCATGTAGTAAGAAGAATCCATTGAAAGATGTTATTAACTGCCTCAGCAGCTATCTCCCAGTAGGTTAATTTTAATAATTAGATACTGTGAATGTAATAAACACTTCACTATTCAGTAGTAACCTCGCGACACTTTCACTCGTAAATACAAAAGCGACGCGCTCGGACACAACTGTACTCAACGGTATTTGGCCGCGAACTGGAATTTAATCTTGTTTACTGTAAATTTGTGGAAATGTTTTATTTGGAACTTCGAGATGTTAATGAAATTAATTATTTTCTGAAATATATAAAGATAAAAAGACCATCATCTTTTCGAACTTCAAATTATATCAAGATGCAATGTTATCCGATTCATAACTAACGAGAAAACCAAAATGATTATTCAGTAATTTAAGACCGTTTCCGACTGAACAGATGATCACGGAGGTAGGATAGATGTAACGGTTGTCTCAAAAGAGTAGAGAAGTTTGTTTTGTAACATGTGGTACATTTAGACTTAATGAGAGACGGAAAAGCAGAGAGAAATTGTGCAAAAACGACAACTTCTGAATAGATGACACTAACCAGCAAGAGTTGGTGAGTGAAACGTTTTTAAGATTGGTGTATCAAATCAGATGATGATTATGATGATCATGGGAACCGGAAAGGATAAGCAAAGGAAGAGTTGGAGAATTGGTGTCGCTATCAGCTGCTTTCAGTTTCTAGTGAAATTTCCTGTAAATGTGATGTTCAATGTAGAATTCACGTCGACCTGATGCTAAAAGAACATGAATGACAACTGAGCTCACTGTTGTTTAAAGGAATGTAAAAAACGTACCACAAAAATTACCTGGTTGATAATTTAAATGTACAGAGAACAATGTAACGTAGTACTTCGAGTATATTATTAAAATGCTGTCATCGTTAAAATGGAAAGCCGAAACTTCTAATCTAATTAACTTATACAGAACAATGATCCAATCGAAATTTTCTAAGGATCTGTAGAACTCAGCAACTAACAACCTTGAAGAGAAACTAGATCCTGTTATTAATACGGAATGCCGTTCACGCCTAGGGGCCTTCAGAATCAATCCAAAAGACCACTGGTAGAATCTGGTCTCATTTTATTAGATTTACGAAAGAAGTTTTTCTGATTAAAATTTGAATATTCTACATTCCCTTACCTCCGAATCCCACTAATCAATAAATCAATATATCTTCAACCCTTCTAAAATAACATACGAGAATTATGTTCGCCATCCAAATTAAACAACGCCCTTACCTGAAAGACTCATCAATTACCGAACTGATATTAACATCGATCTCCCATTTATTCTCTATAGAAAACTTAATCCCTTCCCTTTATGGGTACCTTTCTCTCGACCTATAAACCTAGAAGCAAAACAATTGTAATATTCAGAGGTTCTAAAATCAGTCCTGCTACCTTTATTTTCAGAACTCACGAACAAATTTAAGAAATCCCAAAATATCTACACGGATGGTTGAAATAAGTATCAAATTCCAGTATCATATACCGAGATATCCTATAACACTTAGATTGATTGTCACTTCAGTTTCCCTGACAGTTTCAATTTTTTCATGTAAAACTGGTTAAAGGTAAACATGGTTAAATTTAAATCGATTTTATTAACCCAGAACTGCGCTAATGCTGAAATCGTCATTTTGTTTGTTTCGTTATCAAGTCACACAAGCTTTAACATCCAACACTAGTCTGCAAGCATACTGATGCTCCAGCGTCCCTGGTACCTCCTTTGGAACTCCAGCACATCCTTGTGAAATTGTTCGCCTTGTTCTTCGCTCAAAAATCCTAGATTTTCAGGGAAATAATCTAGGTGAGAAAATAGGAAATGAAATTTTTACTCATATTACAACCACGTTCCTCCTATGCTTCAAACATGTTAGTCACAATGTGTCGGTAATTGAGATCTTTGTTGTTTTTTAAATAATTCTACAGATTTTGAAATAACTCCACAGAAAGATATCCATGATACTTTCTCCTTTTCATTCACAGAGTTTTTAAATGTTGTATCGGACATCAATTTTTTATACAAGGACCATTAAATATACCTTCTTTTAATTTTGTTTAGAGAGTATTGGGAATTTCTCACATATGTACTTGAACTCTCCCTTATTCAAAAGCCTTAACGAATTGTTTTATTAAGCCAAGCTTAATGTGGAGAGATGGCAGCAAAACTTTAGAAGAACTCACAAGGTTTTGGCACACAACATTCTTGCACCGACTTCCAAACGTTGTCGAGGTGGCCAGTCTCTCTTATTCCACTGATCAACTCGTGCTCAGGTATCTCACAAGCAGAGAAAGCACGGGCATTTGATAAAACCAGATTGTTGACCCAGAAACATCGAAAGAACTTTAATATCGCCACAAACTTGCCAGTTGTGTTCACCATAGTATACTCGCAATAATTTTAGTTGAAGATGTGCGTATGATTCTGTGAGGATCACTGAATAGGCAACAGGCACTGAACCAAAAACGTTTCCATTAAGAAGGAGAACACCTATTAAACTTCGCTTGGAAGCATTAATAAACAGTCTCCATACACTTGGATCATAGTTTGGAAGACCCCGTTTTAGAATAATCAACAGGCCATCCCTGGTTCATCAGGTCCATGGGGGACAGGTAAACTGACTTACCGAACTACTGGATAAACAATTTGTTTTTTATTTTTGGAATTGTACCCCTTCACATCACATGAACAGAAGTCTCAGTCATTACACTGGTTTGACTGCTCTTTCCCAATCACAGGTATTCCAAAAGATGGCGACAGTCTTTTGGCATTGACGAATATCTTCAATGCATACTCTTCATACATTGTGGTTTGCCAAATGTTTATCTGCGATTAGTGTAATTTTAAGAAACTTGCGTGTGAAAATGAAATAATGTTGTGTAAATGACCGTAATGTAAATATTAACAACGTGAAAAATATTAAAAAAATAAATTTGTGAATTTACAAAAGAAAAATCAAAATGGCGTTACTGTCATATTCTTCAGAGCATTTAGCACTATACGCACAAAAAGGTTTAAAAACAAAATTGCACTAGTTTTTAAGAAAATGACGTTCAAACGTTTCTAAAAATTCGGAATTTTAAGTTAATTTTTAAATGAAATTATTACGTTTTGAGAAAATTTATGAGACATCATTTGAAACATTTGTACTCACAAATGAAATTATGTGAACAAAACGGAAGTAAAGTAAATATTAATGACGTGAGAGATATTTTAAAAGCAATTACATTTATATAATTTCGAAGAAAAAAAATCAGCAAAATTGCATTGATGTCATATGTTACAATACAATTAGCACTACCCTTCGAAAGGTTCGAAGAAAAAATATGAAGCCGTTTTTGAAAAAAATATTGTTTTCAAAATTTTTTAATATCGGTCATATTTCACTCAAAATTACGGGAAAACTATTCTTACGAAGAGCAAAGTGAGAAAATGGGGCAAAATGGTGAATTTTTATTTCACGAATCAATGATATTGTTGGGATAATGTTGACCGGCATCATTTCATTAAATATCCCTCTTTTACAGTACCGGAGGTACTGTGGAGGTGCGAGTAATCATACACGGAATCATACCTGACATCATACCCACATACGGTACAACAGTACCATATCGGCGGTATCAGGGAAGTGCGAGTAACTACACGGAATCATGCCCCCTATCATACACAAATAAGGTATTACAATACCGTTCCGTAGGAACCTTACAGATGTGAGTAACCGTCCCCGAAATCATACCCGACATCTTCGAATGTCGTATCACGGTACCTAACCGTGGAGGTGCGAGTATGTATATACGGAATCATATTCGGTATCATACCCGTATGTGGTATCACGGTAGCAAACCGTGGAGGTGCGAGTAAGTATACACTGAATCATATTCGGTATCATACCCGTATGTGGTATCACGGAACCAAACCGTTGAGGTGCAAGTAAGTATATACTAAATCATATCCGGTATCATATCCGTATGTGGTATCACGGTACCAAACCGTGGAGGTGCAAGTAAGTATATACTGAATCATATCCGGTATCATATCCGTATGTGGTATCACGGTTTGAAACCGTGAAAGTGCGAGTAAGTATACACGGAATCATATCCGGTATCATACTCGTATGTGGTATCATGGAACCAAACCGTGGAGGTGCGAGTAAGTATATACGGAATCATATCCGGTATCATACCCGTATGTGGTATCACAGTACCAAACCGTGAAGGTGCAAGTAAGTGTATACGGAATCATACCCGTATGTGGTATCACGGTAGGTGGAGCACATGGAGGTGCGAGTAACGAGAGCGGCGGGGCAGCCGAGCGCGTCCGCGGCGGGCGACCGGTGGGCGAGTCCGGGCTCTGGGAAGCACCGGAGGGCGGGCGGCGACGCGGAGACAAATTGGGGCCCGCGCCGTGAGGCACGCTCCGTCACAGCGCGTGGCCGCCGCCCGCCGCCGGCCTCCCTCGCCCGCCACCGCGGCGGAGGTGGTGGTTCAAGAGCTGCCGCGGCGGTAAAAAACAGGCGGAGTAATGGGCGCGGGAGGCACAAGCGACGAACAGTGGCGACGACGTTGACGAGGGGACAGGTGGCTCCTGAGACGAGACTGGTTGATGATGATACATGTGTTGGAGATGGCATGAGATATGAGTGTGAGGCAAGTCTGCAGCTCAATTTGGCAGTAATGATGTTTCAGGTTACGTTTCTGAGTAGAGACTGCCATTTGTTAACACTGAATTTAAAATGTTAAAGCTTCGCTTATCAATCAGAGTCGAAACTGGTTTGTTTGATGGCGTGCCTGATCGATGTAGTGGAGATACGGAATTCGGTGTCTACTTTTAGTACCTGCGGCAGTGAGCGTTGTGTGGTGCAGATTTAGACCTTCCGGTCTAAATTTCTTTCGGTTCTTTTACTTCGGTAAAAGCTTTGAAGTCTTGGTATGGTAATGTTCAAATAGATTGGATTTGGAATGTCATTTGCATTTTCAGAGAAAAGTTTCAACGATTGTGCCATCGCTGGTTACGTAGCGAAGGGTGTTGTCGATCATTACTAGGCAGCGGTGGTAGCAGCGATGTTGCTGAATAATGTAAGTGGCGGTGGTAGTGGTTGCGTTAGCGTTGTGTGCGGAGGCAAGCAGTTGTGTTGACGATTACTCTCAGGGATAATGGGATATCAGCATGGCACTCACAATGATGTCGCGGTCCGCTTCAACGTGAGGCGAGGCGACGGCAGGTCGGCGGCGGTGATTCGTTCCAGAAATGGCGGGAGCTACGATGATTACGCCAGCAACCCAAGTTGTGGCGTTATGCTACAAGCGGTGGCGGCGTAGGCAGCAAGAGTGGGTGGGTGGGTGGAGAGAGGGAGAGTCTGATAATGGAAGAAAGGAAGGAAGGAAGCAGAGTGGGTGAGTGGAAGGAGAGAGGGATAGTGTATGGAGGGAGGGAGAGTGGGTGGTTGGATGGATAGAGTTGGTGGGTGGAGGGAGAGAGTATGGGAGTGGAGAGAGTGGGTGATTGGAGAGAGTGGTGGTAGGAGAGAGTGGGTGGTTGGAGTGAGTGGGTGGTTGGAGAGAGTGGATGTTTGGAGAGAGTGAGTGGCTGGAGAGTGAGGGTGGTTGGAGAGAGTGGGTGATTAGAGAGTGTGGATGGTTGGAGAGTGGTTGGGTGGAGGGAGGGAGAGTGGGTAGGTGAAGGGAGGGAGAGTGAGTGGATGAAGGGAGAGAGAGTGAGTGGGAGGGAAATGGGTGGGTAGAGAGAGTGTTTAGGTAGAGGGAGTGTGTGGGTAGAGGGAGTGTGTGTGTGGAGGGTGGAGAGGGAGTGTGTGTGTGGAGAGTGGTAGGATGGAGAACGAGTGGGTGGAGGGGGAGTGGGTGAGTGGAGAGGGTACCACCGGCGGCGGCGGGGTCGAGCAAAAAAGGCGGCCGTCGCGGTGGCGGCAGCGGGAAGGCGGCAAAAACGCGCCTGCGCTCACTCAGCGCGCCGCTGCCCAGTGCTCATCTCCCCTTCCCCTTCCCCTTCCCCTTCCCCGCCACTCCCTCCATCACCCCTTGCCCTCCCTGCCAAACTGTGGCCGCTCGCGCCGCCCCGCCGCTTCGGCCCCGCGCCCGGCACGCAGTGGTCTGTGCACGCGCTCCACACGGGCTGAAAGCGCTGTTCTTCAGCAGTGGGCGTAGGTCTCGTTTTGGGGATTCGGGAGAGGCGTTTCGGAGAATTGAAAGAATTGGGATCGTGAACATGGAAGCTTTGTGCTAGGAAGGTGAAACATTCTTGGAAGGGGGGGGGGACAAAGTGTATTGACAAAAGTTACTATGTTATACGAATTAAATACTTACAAATCGAGTTAGTATCAGAAATTCGAATGTGCTTTTTTTTCAAATTTTTACTTCATAGAAATAATTAAATTTATTTATTTTTTGTATTTTTTGCCTAATTTCTAGGTGAGGGCATACATCTGCCGTGACCTCATCTCTAATATAAGTATTAGAATCATCTCAACAACGCGATCTCGACTTTTCAGTCGCAAAACCTATGTGTAAGTTCTTTCCCTGAAGTGTATCTTTCGCATACACTTCAGTATTAAAGACTATTAGGGTTGTTCTAAAGATGGTTAATATCGATGCACGTGGAGAGGAAATAAACTTAACATTGCACACGAAAATCAGGATCTCTGTTTGAATGAATGAACGGATGTGAGAGGAATAACTCGGCCAGATTACAAACTTTTGAATTGAAACTTCAGGAGGTAAACACGTCAGAGTAAGACATTCTGTGGATTATTAACATATATTCCTTTTTGGGGGGTACTTTACATAGAGCCGTAATGACACTTTCAAAATTTTCCCAAAAACAGGTACGACTGTTTTTTTGTGTGTGTGCGTGTGTGTGTGTGTGCTTTTGGCTCGAGTAGAGAAAAGGACTTTTATATTAATGTAAAATTCCGAATTATATTAAAACCTCTGAAATTTTGAAAATTGTAAAAGTTCAAATATTATTCGAAGCTGTCCAACACGTCTAGTATTAAAACCTAAGATTTTCTCTCAGTGCAATTTATCCCTCAATTGTTGATCTATATTATGTAATGCACTTTTTAAGAAAAAAAAGAAAAAATTGTTGAGTAATAACACTAAGGGAATGAAAGTTTTCGGTATTCCGGTCATTCCCACTAGTTCTTAAAGGAAGAAATTTATTTTCTTAATTGGAAGACGTACATGGTTCTAGTTCTGACTTTTACATTTTAATAAATAAGACGCGACTTGAAAAATAAGAATTCTTCGTTGAGCAATAGGTATTTAACGGAATAAACACAAAATATCGCATTCACGCATTTGTTTTTATTATTACTAATTATTATTATTATTATTATTATTATTATTATTATTATTATTATTATTATTATTATTATTATTATTTTCAATTCTGGGTACTATTCTTTTCTCTTATAGGTCAACTTACATAAATATATGTTTTCCCACCATATCTGTATCTGTATTTATATAATTGAATGATTTTCAGAGTCGCGATACATTCTGTTATCAGTGCCACCTAATCATTTGCATACTTTCTATTTAGCACTTACTCAACACGTTTCGATACTGCGAGGTTTGGCAACAAAAATGTACGTCCGTGACACGATTTGAGATGGTGCCAAGATCGGATTGTCCTCTGTCGAGGCTCCCGGGAATTCCAGTTTTCCTGGTCCCACCCACGCTGCGGCGCGACTTCGGAGCTGTCTCCTAGGAGAAATAAAGACCGTTCGTGAAACGCAAGACGAATGTGTTGATTCACTCATGTTTTTAGGGAATGGAACGTAAATGGACTTGAGTGCCGTCTGATTACTAAACATATGACACCACATATGTTCAATAAATTTTCAGTTTTCTGTTACATGAATTGTTATCTCAATGTCTAACTACACTCTGCATTTGAAAAAGTATTTTAACACAAATTGTTCAGAAATTTGGAAGATGCTCACAGACACTTCTTCTGGCCGCCCCCTCAAGGGTTAAGGTTTTTCTCAACCTACTTTATCTACCATGCAATGCAAGTATGTTGAAGTTTGTTGGTTATTCGGTTAGTGAAAATAAAATAATGAATAGTTACTGTAAAAATATTAATTCAGAAACACCAAAAGTATTTTTGAGTAATGTACCTATTTGTCATTTATGTGAAAGTGCTGAAATGTTTCGATATAGTGAGGTTTGGCAAAAAACGTTTACATGGATTATGTATCAATTTATTAGATCATTGATTCTCATTTTACGGATAGAACCACGGACGTCTACGAAGACAGACGGAGCTCATTTAAATAATTTGACTACTAGTAACAATTTCTTGGAGTTAAGAATGAAATAAACGAACATATACTTTTATTATACATCTTTCACCATTCAATTATTTATATTTTGTTGTATTCTTACGTTTTTCATACTTCAAATAATTATTTAAATTGCATGCTTCGCGTTTAATAAAAAAATTAATTAGAGATTAAAATAACAGTTCCAAAGTTCTCGCAAAGTAAAACTACATACCATTTGTTTCTTACAACAAAATTTGTATATTTGAAAGACTTTATTTCATTGCAACCTTTAAATAGCATGAAATACAAAATACATATTCAGTAGCCTGGTGAAAATGAATTTACATAATGATATGTTATGTTTACGTATACATAAATAAATAAGACTTTTAAGAAGTCAATTTTATTTGTTTACAAACTAGAGGTACTTTACAACGTATTACAAGGGTCAAGAATCAACAAATTATTTTTTTGACATGCTACAAAATGAAGGACTCATATGTATCCACATGTGTGTACTACCAGTCAGCATCGACGCCGATGAAGAGATGTAATACTTTCTGTCACTAGTATAATCGACAGCACGCAAATAACTGATCCACACTTCAATTCACTACTAGAAAAAGTACTATTTTAGAATCTTTTGTAAATAAATTTATTCTTAATTGAAATTCACTTTTATTTATGGAAGACAACAAAGTGCATATATATTTCGGGAAATTGTCTAAATATCTTTAAATATGCAGGCATTTTTACTATGACTTCAAAAAATCTTTGGAGTGCCGTAACTACCCAATCAGTATAACCATTTTACAATACCATTTTACTTACAAATACTATATCAAAACTTTTCAACTCTGCATATTTATAGTCACCTTATTCATTGTTTCGTAGAAAAATATTGAATAAGACAAATTAAGACTCAATATTATAATTCAACTAACTTTTTTGTGTTGATATTGTTTACTTTTTTCTTTAATTCCGGTTAATGAGTGTCATCTCTTTTCTAGAGAGGTAACTTTTATAAAAGTAAATGGAGACTTCCCTTCAGATAACTTCCCTGACCACTGCCATGTAATCTACAAGATTTAAAAAAATAGAAAGCAAATGAGAAGATAATTACAAAAATATATCAATCACAAAATGTGTCTAATTAACCCTGAAGATAAAAATCTAGCACACGTGCTCACAACCTGAATTCGATCTAGATTGGAATCCCTAAATGTGTCGAGAAAAAAATGTCAATCAAGAGCTGGAAACGACTCATCTCAGCGTGCAACGAAGCGCCCGCTCTGAGCGAGTAGGTGTGACCACATACGAAAGAAAGAAGTGTGATTCTCACCTACTCATTCGAAATGCGTTGATTAGGAAAGCTTGCGCGCGACGTCCGTGTTGTGTCCGCCGAGGCGTGGCGCAGGGGCCACTGCGTCGCTCGCCGCCGCCGCCGCCGCCGCCGCCGCCGCCGTTCGCACCGGAGGCGTGGGGCGGCGCGGCGCTGCCGGTGGCCGTAATCAATTTGCCGCTTGGCGCAGCGCCAGCCGCCGCCGAATCCTTTGACGTGCATTCGAATCGCTCGCGATGCGCTATTGTGGGGCGGACCACCTGCGGGGCTGGCCTGGCCTGGCCTGGTCTGGCGCGGCCGCCAGTGGAGGCGATGGCGGCGGTGTGGGCACGCGTTGGGGCGAGGCGTATGGGATTTGGATGAGTAGGGTTAAAGATGTGTGTATATGTGCCTGTGTGTGTGTGTGTGTGTGTAGTGGTGAGTACGTTGGTGCCTCCACTGGTGGCCTGGCGCGGCCGGCAGCGGAGCCGGTGGCGGCGCTGTGGGCACGTGTTGGGGCGAGGCGTATGGGATTTGGGTGGGTAATGCTAAATATTTGTGTGCGTGCGTGCGTGCGTGCGTGCGCGCGCGCGCGCGCGCGCGCGCGTGCGTGTGTGTGTGGATTGGCTTGAACGAGTGTGGGTGGTTGACGCGGTGGTGGAGTGCGAAACGGACGTTGTTAAAAGTACGCAGCCCGGAAGTCCAGCGGAGGAATAAGGCGGTGAACACAATGCGGAGGCGATGCGCTAACAGGGGTGGTGCGGATATACCACGGAATATCGGAGAATCGATGAAAAAGGCCGTCATGAAGTATAGATGGAAGTTAACCCGAGAGGGGTCGCGAATTTTGATCCCCGGCTTTATTATTTCATGTAGTTTTAATTGAGAATATTGTGATTTTCAGTACCTTTCCTCTAATCTTCTAACTGAAAAATCTATTTCTCATCACATGAGTGCAGGCTGTCTGTCAATTCTCGGAAAGTATTTTCATATCGCGGATGTCCCCGGGATCACCCCAGCCGACTGGTGCATCGTCCACGGAGCCCTTGCATTTCCTGGTTCACAATCCACAAGTTGACACGACAAACTTCCATGAGGATTACTGAAACCCATGAATTCCTAAAATCAAGAATTGCACGAGTAGGTTTGGATCCTATTCGCCCTTCATCGATTTAGAGTTCAATACTCGCAAGATTGCCGCGAGAGTTGATACCCAAAATAGCGCGATATTAGCATTGTAAACAACAACAACAAGAAGCAGAGGTAGCAAGAATGTAAACTACTTAGACCAAATATGAAATTTGTCCAAGAAATTTGGACCGCAAAACATCCCGTGAACGTGAAAACTGCAAGAAAACAAACAGTAATCACAATCACAAATTACATTCATTGTTTGTTAGTAGAGATTATAAAGTTGTTATCGAAATTTACACATACATATTCACTTTAACATTCACTATGTATTAATGTCTATGCTTTATTTGAAAGAAAAAATCAGCGTTTGTTTGAGGATTTTATAAATTTATATCAATATTTAAAAAAAACTTCGATAAATGTAATTCGAAGATGTTCGATTGTAACACTCTCATAAATACCGACTTATACTAGTTCATTATGTTAGAATACACCTATTCAACGAAACTTTCTCTGAGGTCCGTTTTCTCCCAGGCGATCACTTACGTTCGTAGGCAAGATGCGAACTCCCCCGGATTCTTATTATGCAAGTACTAGATGCAACAACAGTGCAGTGTGGGAAAGGGAGGTAGGCTGTTTCAAGAAACCAGGAAATACATTGAACTGGTGTTGCAGGATACTGTTTTATTTTGAGCGACACCTTTTAGATGATAATTCTAGAATGTTCCTGGGTCAAGTGTAGTATAAAATAATATCTGTGGATCAAAATATTTCAGAGCTCTCAGCCTCCATAACATTGCACTCATTTCCCCATTGCATGGCCCAGGAGTCTCCATATTCAACTAGATTGATGTAACCTATAATTCATTTGATGTTTCACGTTCTAATGTTTGGTTTTAGAAACGCAACACTTTCTTTGTGGAGTGATAAATGTTATATTTCTAGTAAGTTGTCTTTTATCACCAATCACGCGATTAATTTCACAGGTTATATATTTTCCCTGGATGAATAAAACGTTTGTTTCAAAGCATGAACATTGCAAGTACTTAATCCAGCAAGCGTGTTGTTACTCGCCACATAATTGAACGCCAGTTCAAGTGCTTTTGAAAAATACGGCGCAACAGCCTTAATTTACTATATGAGAAATATCAGGTCAGCTATCACTCATTAAACATTTAAACAATCTGATAATTTCATAACATTGTTTGTTTCAGTTACTTTTTTAATTAAAAAAAGATGAATTAACATCAACAAATAATTAGTATTTCTACTATATATTCTCGTTGTCTGTGACGTTTGTTGTGCTCAACATTCGTAGACAAAGCTTTCTTCTGAGGATTTATCAAAATGACCTCTTGGTTTCAAGTCACTACTCTTCTGACGAGAGGAAATAAAATAATTGAACATGTCTTTAATTAAGAATAAATAGAAATGGACATTTCAGCGATAACTTGACATCAAGTCGCTCAAGAAAGTGACACATAGGTAAAGCAAGATATGTCATGGGAAAATATGAACAATGAACATACGTGCATCATGAAAAAATAAAATAAATTGTAGAAATGAAATAAAAATTTGTTAATAGAATTTGTAAAGTCACGATGCACAAGCGTAGACAAAATAAACAACAATCCGCTTTTGGAAATACACCTACTTATGTATACGATATAGAAAATTGTCCTCAAACCTTTGAGCCACAGGGATACTGAATCTTTCATTCAACAACACACACAACGTAATTAGCACCTAACAAGCCTTAGGAAACAATATTTCATGAAAAAGTCTCTTTACTAATTGTAACTCATCTTCAATAAACCGATCACGCACACACAATCTACGACTACTTCGCCACAAAACATCAATAAAACGCAAACTGGTTGACAACAAAAGCGACGAGCGAGAAAGCAATAAACAAGTGAAGCAACTAGTTAAGCCCTTCGCCTTTAGAGCGAGGCAGCGTCTCCGGCCAGGAATGTCCCCATGCGAGTCACGCGCCGTTCATTGTGGAGTCCGATACGAAACGGGAAAATTACCATCCAGGGGAACAGGTGTTTTTCTCAACGACAATTGAGGCGAATCAGCGAGGCGAGGCGTGGTGAGGCGTGGCGTGGCGAGGCGAGTCGTGGTGAGGCGTGGTGTGGCGAGGCGCGCTGAGATGTAGTGAGATGTGGTGAGGCGTGGTGTGGCGAGGCGAAGCGTGGTGAGTCTGATGAGACGTGACGTGGCGTGATGAGGCGTGGTATGGCGAGGAGAGGCGTGGTGATGCGTGGGGAGACGTGGTGAGGCATGGCGTGGCGAGACGAGGAGAGGCAGGTGAGGCGAGGTGTGGTGAGGCGTGGTGAAGACGCGGTGAGATGTGAGATGTGGTGAGGCGTGGCGTGGCGAGGCGAGGCTGATGAGACGTGACGTGCGTGGTGAGGCGTGGTGTGGCGAGGCGAGGCGTGGTGAGGCCTGGTGAGACGTGGTGAGGCATGGCGGGGCGAGATGAGGAGAGGCAGGTGAGGCGGGTGTGGTGAGGCGTGGTGAGGCGTGGTGGTGGCGAGGCACGTGGTGAGATATGGTGAGATTGGTGAGGCGTGGTTTGGCGAGGCGAAGCGTGGTGCGGCTGATGAGACGTGACGTGGCGTGGTGAGGCGTGGTGAGGCGAGGCAAGGCGTGGTTAGGCGTGGTAAGGCGTGGTGAGGCGTCGTGAGGCGTGGCGGGGTGAGGCGTGGCGGGGTGAGGCGTGGCGAGGCGTGGTGAGGCGTGGCATGGAGGAGCGCCGTGTTGCCGGCCAGCTGGTTGCAGTTAACTCCAGGGCAGTAGATCAATGGGGGTCTTTAATTTCAATTAATTCCTCGATCCTCTTTCCTTCAATTTCCTCAATCAAACATTTCCCCCGGGGATATTTTATTATTATAAATATATTTAAAAAACGACGTACATCTGTCCTTAATACAACAGGAAATATCAGCTTACAAAGGAATTAAAATATTGTCGTAAGCATTAAAAAGGTTAAGAAGCTCAGATATCACCGATCTCTTGTTCAGTTTATAATTTCGCGTCTCTTTCGCACGGTAATCGTGAACGCAGACAATTCATCACTTTGAGTGGACGTTTAATTAATTATTCCCACGAATTTTTAAACAATGTCCTGGGTGACAACCGTGAAAACCGTGAGAAAAATACAGTTCTTCTAAAGCAAATCACTTTCAAGACCTGCTCTTGATGTTTCACTATTCAACAAAATGTCTTTGTTGGTTTTCTGGAGTCTCTAAGATTCCTTGCTCTTGGACGTGACGTCACAGCTCGAGCACCGTGCTGTTATCTGCAACCAGATTAATTCTTTAAAAATTGGAACCTGTCTGAGACGGATTTTAAGGAACACAAATTTCATTTTCACTTAAAGAAGGTCTCCCATATTCCATTTCTCACATAATCAAGTTCAGAAAGTGTTCATTTCACTTTTAAAGGAATTCACTTTTGCAAATTCGATCCACATTTGTTTCAGCTCCATAAGTGAATATTTTACAAAACTGTAATATTTTTATAATAAAAACTACTTATGAAGAAATGACTATGTATTACATTTTATTACTGCATGTGAATTACAAGTAGAACAATAATTAAAAAAGTAGACTTTGGTATGGTGAAAATCTTGACAATGTTCATGTGTCTTGTCTTGATCATAATCACACGGTACCTTTAATTTGTCACTTGCTGTCAAAGAATTTAACTTTGATTTCAATATTTGCAACGCGCATATAACGGACTGAATGTTCTTCTGTGCGAGTTCTGGCTACTAGTCTTCGAGAAAATTAATTATAAAATTCAAAATGTCTTGTCTGAAAAGCATTATTGCGCACAAAAATAGTCCAAAATAAAAGTATTTAAAATTAATATTAATGGGATGCATGCAATTATTCCTCTACTAATGAAAATCAAATTAAAGGTGGTCACAGGTAAAGAAAATAAAATTTGGAGCGATGAACAAAAATATAGCCTTATTTGTCTGGACCAATTTTCAACCCAAACTATGATTTTTTCTGTTATCCAACATTTTCCAACAACGAACTCATGTATTACAACAGAATTTGAAGTAATTAAATATGTTTTTTCAGCTCCAATATCAACTCTATATAAACATCTTGTGCTGTTATTTCATCATAGAGCCATTTCAAAAACCTTAATTCCGCTGCTCCATTAATATATCTGTGGAAGGGTTATCTTTATCCCTCATCAAAGGTAACAGAAGAAATCTAAATGAGAGCGCAGAAAGTGTTAAGTGATATTCTACAACTCAATTTTTAAAATTCACACAACACTCTTGATACCAAGATATAATAATACCTCGCAAGTAGAAACCCATTAAGACAATGGTTTGATTTGCAGCGATAATGACGAAAAACCGACTTTGCTGTGCTTGAGCGTCACTTGGGCACCAGACTGGGTGTCCTCGTTTCTCGCCCCGTCACGCCGCGACGCACAGCTACAATGCCTAAGTCAATACCCGTCGCGTTGACACAGCCGGCATCCAGGCATCGGCGCATAACGATCAGACGGGCGACGATCGTTCCCGCGACTTAGGTTAATGAAGCGCGCCAAGGACGCTCAATTTGCGGCATTAGCTTTTTCTGAGACCAGCGGTCTCAGAACGCAGGCTAGAACGCAGTCCGTGATTGTTTGCATTAATGTAACTGTATCAAGGGACATTAGTTCACACATTAAGATCGTATTGTTCAATACAATGATGACAATTTTTTAACAAGTAACTCGTCATTGTAACTATTCTTTTTCATTTTCTAAATTGATAGAGCACATAAATGTAAAAAAAGAAGCATCTTATAGAGACATTGCTGGAAAATGTGAGGAAATCGATTATTTTTAGAGCGAACAAAAATGGTTTTACACACAAGAAAATCTCCAAAACTATGACTTAAAAATATTCAGACTTCTCACGGAAAGATCAGGTTGTTATTTCAAGATTGAGAACGGAATATTCTAAACTAGGTGACCCGGCGAACTCTGTTCCGCCTTAACAGCCGGTCCCATCTTTTTCTCGCGTCGCACTCAATGTGAGAAACTGTACTATCCTTGTTACACTCGTGATAATAAAGCAATTGCAGATTTGTGTTTTTCTCTCAAACAAAGAAGAATTTAAAATAAAACGCTCTGATATTAAATAGATAATTAAAAAATCTATTACGTAGCAGAGCGTTTTTTTTTTTTGGAATTGATTTTTGTTTGAGAGAGAAATACAAAGCTGTAATCATAGGGACGGGCTGTTAAAGGCAATAAATAAGCAGATTTTGGAATTTATTAAGTTAAATTGTTTATTAGAAAATACAAATAAAAAATTAAGTGGATTAATCATTCATTATTGTTCCTGTATTTTATTGCATAGGTTGCACCCTTCAGTTAAGTACCTTCACGCGAAAACATGCGAAATCACGCGAAAACGTGCGAAAACGTGCGTTCTCACACAGGAAAGCTGTCGAACGGGATAAACAGTATCCTATGTCCGTCTCCTGGCTCTAAGCTTCCTGCTCACCAATTTTCAGCCAAATCGGTACAGCCGTTCTTGAGTTATAAATAGTGTAACTAACACGACTTTCTTTTATATATATAGATTAACTCATATTCACCTAATAACTGAAAAAATCTCCTAAATGTGACTATTGTAAAGTTCTTCTAAATGTGAAACACATATTTCATTGTCCCCTATACAAAAGAAGTAGGCAAAAACACCAATTAGAAGGCAGACATTATAACATTCTTAACTCAAAATATTATCAGAAGATAATTATTGATTTTGTGAAGGAAATCAATATTTACAACAGCATTTAGATGAACTAATTATTATTATTATATTGTTTGTATTGTATGTATTATTTTGAAGGTATTGTAATAGTTGTATTGTTTCGTTTGTATTATATTCTCTTACATTTTTGATAATGAATATGGTTATAAATTTCACTTTGTAATTGTAAAATGTATTTATCTGTTTAGTCGCTAATGACCTTGATGTCGATGCAACGATAAATAAATAAATAATAAAATAAATGGTTTTATTTTGAAATCAATTTTTCATCAATTCTTTATCATCTCAAAGAAATTTTTCATGTGTTCATATAATTTTACTGTGCCTTCAACCTAAATTTCAAATGTCAGTGTAATCTGACATTTGAGAAGAGATATCTCGCTGTAAATCCGTATATCATCAAGCGCAATCTTCATTTCTTAGGTTTATGGATGAAATAGATGGTCATATATCTTTAATTCTCCCTTTATGAATGAAATGGATGGCCGTGTAAGAATTATATTCAACTATAAATATCTACTCAAATTAGGCCTTGGTTTGCAGACGTAAACATTAGACTTATTTCTATAATAAAATTCGTAGAACTGTAGATCAAACGAACTTGTTTTAATACAAATGACAATACAAATGTTATGATTGAATTCAAATATGCTACAATAAACCCTCATTAACACGAATCCAAGAGACCGAAATAATCTGAGTTCGTGTTATAAAAATCGTGTTATCCGAGTATAAATGTCCGTAATACCGTAATTCTCTGCCGGGACCGAAGTTTTGTTCGTGTTACGGCGAAATTTGTGTTATGCGAGTTCGTGCTTACGAGAGTTTAGTGAATATATTTTCATTTACTGTTTTTTTTACAGCTTTTTATTTTACATAGTCGTTATGATACGATTAAAATAAGAATTTAATTTTCAATTCGTTGAAATTGAATTGAAATTAGTGGTAATTTTTGTGCTTACTCAAGTTTCAGAGTGTAGCAACGAAAAGGGCTCCTGCCTAACTGAACTAAACTAAACATAAACATATACGTCAACATAAATAAACACCTACATAAACATACACATAAACCTAAAAACCTCAACATCTGAACATACACGTTGGTCGCCACTGTCACACAATTTCCTACTTATTAATTCCCGGCTGATCTTTAGTGCCCGCGCCTCAGCTAGCATTTGCCCGCCTCACCTTGGCGTGAATCCCGTGATCGCTCCATACGGAGAACACTAAAAAAAAATATCGGCGTGATCGTGCTTGGGTCAGTTTCTAGCTAATAAATAACGTACACATAACACAATTCAAAATTCAAATGACCCGCCGTAGGCGCTCATCTATTTATTTTACTGTATTAGCAAATTTAACACAAATTCTGCCCGTTACGGTCTATGAACATCACCGCATTCGTTTGGTCGCGGCGATTTCTGCTCCTTTGCATAAACACATTGACACTAATATTCAAACACATACAATAACCCATAAAATTAATTATACACATTCACACATAACAACAAAAAAAAAATATTTACACTCATTCACTCGAATGCGCATTCTGTTGTACCCTAAAATTTAATCTAATACTAATGAAACAATACTTGGTCTTCAACAGAATGTCTTTCCTTTTTGTGGATTTCCTTCATTCACGCAATAATAAAAAAATAGGTTGTCGTCACTTCCCTTGTTCTGCCACTCTGCGCATCTCGCCTACACAGCACTGCCGTCTGCTTCCAACCCCGCTGGACACGTAGATACTCGCTGGCTACCAGTCTCCTTTGCCCAGGCTCCAATTCAATCGCCCGTCGTCCAAAATCCAAAAATTACTGTTCGCGGCGATTATTCACCGTCCTTAAATTTAATTCCGCCGGCTCAATTATTCCGGGATAAAAACAAAAACAACTATTACAAAATTACTATAAACACGAACGAAAATGACGAATAATTAAAATAATTAAATTTCTACTAATATTCTAACGCGACCTAAATTCCATTAATCACCAATAAATGTTGCGATAGATTACTGTTCATTACTTAACACTGCAAAATAAAATCAACGGTATCGTGTTCAAGTCCGAAAATAAAAGTTTCACTACTATCACATACATCTGACCTCTCCCAGATCTAAGCTGCTTCTCACCCGTCTACTTCAACACAATATTGTTGTCCTTTTTTTAGCGTTGTTCATCTTTCAAAACAGCCGCCCATCACCGACTGAAATTCACCACTATATTTTATGTTCAAGTTCGACATTTTCGGTGTTTAGCGCTGTTTCGTAATCACTATCTTTCTTCTGGGCCTTGTAAACATTTAATCCGTTGTCATCGGGTCTTTTTATTGTTCCTTTTATTTACAATGTAATATTCGTACCTTCCGGGATGCCGTGTGGTGTTGCTGTATTTTACTCGCGCGTCGATTGTTTCTTAATCCCCTATGTAATGATACTTTAGATTAATTCTTTCCGGTCTTGCATTCGTTCCTCCGGGTCGAGACTAATTTTGCCGGATTCCTCGTAATTTCCTCTATTGCTTTCCAAAGTTTCGACGTAATCCGTCGACGCGTTCTCAAGAAATTAACCGAAATGTGGTTTTCCCTATGTCATTAGCATATCAACAATGACTTCATGTTGCTACTTCAAACATGTTAAAATACAAATTCTTTCGTTTATGATTTCTCGTGAACCCGTGGTGCGATTTTCTTGATCTTGGTGTCATAGTTTTTCTAAAATTGTCCGCCAAATGGTGTTCACGTTGCCCTGCCCCAAATTTCCCGTTTTCACTGATTTCCAAAAATTCCCCTTCCGCGGCACGATCGCTCATTGTTTTCCGGCGTTGCCTAAATTCTCTTGGAGTTCGACTGGAAATACTGTTCAATAAATTATTTAATAAATTATGTTATCGGACCGGTACAAATCATTACAAGAAGAGATACGCTTGGGAATTACAATTAGCAATTAAGTATAAGGTCAATTACATATTATTTTAATCACAGAATACCTACTTTCATTAGTTTCATTCTTGACTTCCTTTTCTTCTTATTCTTATTTGTCGTCTTCTTTTTCAACCTTTATTCTTATGGTCTTCTTTACATAAGATGTCCCTTCGTTAAATCTAAGGCCTGTTCCGATCTCACGATTTTTTTCATACTTCGCTCATATCTATGACAGTTTTGTCAGTATGTAAGCCTCGCCAAACATAACTATTTTTAAAATATTCTTCAAACCCTAGAAAAATTCTACGCTACTGAACAGACGGAAAATTCGTTTCAAAAAGTATTATTTAGTTCTATTTTCAAATTATCCTGGTACTTGCCCATCACCGCATTTTTTGCCAATTTGTTACTGTTGGGAATAGAACAACTCTTCATATTGTTACATAGTTTCCTGTATCACCTCTCTTTAAGATTTATCATGCGAGTATTCCCAGAGACGCGATACATCATTATGACTATCATACCGACTATCACAACCTACGTGCTATCGCAATATGACATGTCACAGATAGGGAATGAATGACAGCCAGGATAATGTAGATACTCACCATTACCTCTGTACAAGCAGACACGGAGTATTTTAATTGCACAAGTCATTTACCCAGAAAACATCATTTTATCAACATATTTATATTTGTGAAGATCTTTTTCTTGTGTTACTACATTAAATCTAACATGTGAAAATATAGTGCTAAAATGCTGCAAAAATATATTTTTGTAAAACACTAAAGGTTTTCGTTTAGAAAGACATTTGAGATTTCAATTCAACCAAATGTCGTGTTGTTTTCTCTTTAAATGAAAGGCAATGGGCCCTAAACGTGTTATCACTTGCTCATGTTGACAGGGTTTATTTCATAAACGCTAAGTATTAATACTTAATAGATGAATGCTTATCTGCTGCCACTTGTTATTTCGTTTTGTTGAACGAGATGAAATCGATCTACCTAAAGCAGTCGCCTGGCAGCATTTCGACGTCTGGTGTCAGCAAGAGCGTAAGTGTGAGATTGTAGGTAGCGAAGGGAAGATATGTGTTTTAAATGCAATGAACAATGAGGATCACTTCTGCAGTTTTCACTTCAAACGGTTGCTGTTACATTTTGACGGTTCCTATGTTTATAGTCATATGTTAAACGATTTAGATTAAACAATAAAAACGATAGAAACGATAAAACGAAGATTAAACGATTTAGAGATAAATCTCTATTTTAACGAAGTATGCAAATTAAGCGCACATAATTATGCGAATATTCACCGACAGGAAAATCGACCAAATATGCACTAACATATTAATCTACATAGTATCCAATTCTAACAAAATGTAAAGAAATTTGACTCAGCTATGCCCTGAGCAACGAACAAAAATATGCAATATCATAGAAAACCGCTCCCTAGTCATACGTTCAAAGAACAGGTTTCAGTTAGTCAGAGAAGAGGATCACGACTTCCATCATAAAAAGTTTCTCTATTCTCTTGAATTTCGAAGTTCTGAAATTCTCCATTTATTAATATTCAGTTACGAATAATTCTCAATTCAGTTAGCACTGAATAAAAAAGAACCTGTGCCTCTTTGGGGTTTCATCCGCACCCCCTGCCGACGCGTTAACGCCGACAGGTTGATGGCCGGATCCAGCCGGAACCCAGTTTACCTTCTCGGCAACCTCCCCATACAATGCCTGGGTAGGGGCCGCCCTGCTAGCTCAGAGCTCCTAGCTATCCAGGCTAGTACTGGAGTCTCGACAATGCGCCACTCACATGCGTCGGAAACAAGTTCCCTCGTCTTTGCCCAGAGTATCGGGCCACTGCCACGACGAAGCCGAGAGCCCAACTGGGGACCATCTGGACTAAGGTCCAGGCGGCTCGGAGCCCCCCAATGCTTACTGCCAACTCACGACGTGGGTGACCTGACGGGAGGAAACTAGTTTCACGCCGGACTTTAAAGTGGGATCCAGAGTACTCCGAAAAGCATCCTTAGCCCAATCTTGCTCCAAGATCGACGCGCCATAGGCCCAACTGGTGCTTGGCCGGTTGCCCAGCCACCAGGAGCTTAGTATCGCCTGCTCACTGCCTGCACCTTCAAGCTAACGACGTGAGCGGCGCCGCGAGACTCAGGGTCCGGGTGGTCGTCTACGACACTCCACCAGAGACTACGACAACCTATGCCACCGTGATCCTCCTCCCTGCGGGGGAATATAGTTGAATATAGTGCCAGAAAAGCGAGCGAACTGAAAATGGAGAGTTTGTCAAGTAAAAATGGCCGTTTAGAGTAGATTTGGCGTGAGGTGCCTGTTAGCCAGTGTCTACAAGGGATGGTCGAAGATCCGGAAATGTAGCTGGTACAGGCAAGTACCCGCGAATTCCAAGCAATTTGGTTTGTTTTCAGGACCTGTTTTGTGGAGTATTAGATCCAAACAAGATATGACCAGTTTTTGCAGGGATTAGCAAACTGAAGAGTACAAATGTAAGGTAATGAGCAGTACTAGAATCTGTTCGTAATTACATTGTTTGTTTATTAGTTACAATCGGCTTTCGTATTTGTTTACTCTTATTTGTACATACTTCCAAGTATAGTATGTATTTTCTCATATTTCAGGAAAACTTGTATTTCATTCCGTAGTCTTTCAGAATCATTCTTGGAAGAATATTTTTAAATTTTAGTGGAATAAAAAGAGGTACATTGGGTTTACGAAAGTATAGATCTGAATTTAACTAATCAGGAAGACAAGTGGAAATTCTGTGGTGATTTTAAAGTCATAGGTATTCTGTTAGGTGAATGTCCTAGTGGGACAAACGAGTAAGGTTACAATATTGGTCCCAAAAAGAATGGCCACGAAGGCAGTGGATTGTAGGCTCGATAAACATAAACCAAAAAACTCTTGTTTACAAGTCCGATATACTGTTACCCCCGCTTCATATCAAATTTGGGCTTATGAAGCAATTCGTTAACGTTCTAAACAATGAAGGTAAATGCTTTCAGTACCTGTGGCATCAATTCCCTGACATCAGTAATGCTAAAATCAAAGAGGGTATCTTCAGAGATCCCGATATCAGAAAACTTCTCTCTGATGTTAATTTTGAAGATGGTATGTGCGCTGCAGAACAACCTGCATGGAAATCATTCCAGGATGTGATCAAAAACTTTCTTAGCAACAGAAAGGATTCAGACTACAAATAAATGGTGGATAGAATGCTCGTTTATTTCCACGATTTAGGCTAAAAATGAGCTTGAAAGTGCACATGTTACATTCACATTTCACGGGAATATTTCTCTGCGAATCTAGTGTAGCGTCGCCTGGTCCGGCGCCGGTGCGTCGGGCCGCTTCGGGGAAACCCGCGTTAAGCCGGATGTGGATGGGGGTGGACGGGTGCGGCGCCACGCCGCGCCGGTTGGAAAAGCCCTCAGGAATCCCGGCTGGAATTTCCTTCAAAGGGACGCGCGCGGATGCGAGTCTAAGAGATGTCGGTTGCAGCTCTGGAAAGGCTGGCCAGCGAGCCGTATGATGCCCGCCGCTTGTAGGGTGGGGGCGAGCCGTCGGATATTTAAGGCCGCGCCGACACGAGCCTCGCGGGATACGCTGGGTGTCGAAAGACGTGAGGTATCTCCAGTGCAATCCTTGCACGTGATCTTCAGGTCGAAGATCGGTTTGGCGACAAGCCATGTAACTGGTGTAGTTACGGGACTCTATGTCCGACAGCTTCGCACCTCGCGTAGCTTTTTGCTGTTTCCGAAGCAGTGGTTCTGGGCGAGGCCTAGGGGACGGTCGCGGGGTTTTGCGGCTAAGAGAATTGAAAGGTTGCCAAGGGGCCAGATTTTTGTATCATAATCATTGTACATTAATTGTAAAAATTCTGTAAATATATTGTATATATCAATCAGAACAGTCGTCTGTGTTTTTCACTCTAGTACGTCACAGACTCGGAACCTTTCTTTTCTAAAACTGGTGGCAGCGGTTATCGAAAACTCACGTCGGGGCGCTCGCAGCAAATTCTGCCACTTTTCTTTTCTAAAACTGGTGGCAGCGGTTATCGAAAACTCACGTCGGGGCGCTCGCAGCAAATTCTGCCACTTTTCTTTTCTAAAACTGGTGGCAGCGGTTACTGTTAACTCACGTCGGGGTGCCCGCACCAATTCTGCCATTTTTCTTGTCTAAAATTGGTAGCAGCGGTTATTGTAAATTCACGCCGGAGTGCCTGCGCCAATTGTTGCAATTGTAGTTCAAAATTGGTTGCAGTGGTGCTTAGAACTCACACCGGGTGGTTGTGCCAATTGCAGTTAATAATTGGTTACAACAGATTAAAGACTCACGTCTATCATTCAGCTTTGTGGAAGCAGTCACTACGTTCGCAACGAACGGGGAACGCGGAAGTCTGCAGCAGCATCCGCGGGGACATCAGTGCGGCATCAGAGCCATCGGTGCGCGCTGATTAATCAGAACAGCACGCGTAAAGACAGTGTACGCAGTTAAACGTGAATACGCGTCGTAAATACGTGGCGCCGGCAGTGTCGCGCACGCCACGAGAAACCGAAAAGTGCGGTGTTTCGGTACGGTAGTTTCGGGGCGGTACAATCCGACTCGGAACCTTTCTTTTCTAAAACTTGGTACTGGTAATTGGAACTGGTACTGGAACGAGCTGATATCGGTACTGGAACTGGAGCTGCTGAGATTGGTACCGGAACTGGAAGACATCCCGGACCGACCTGAACGAGAGGAAGGAAGGAGGCCACAAACCGGATCCAGAAGGCGCTCACGCGACACCGAGGTCAACTGAACGTAAGTGTGTTTTTTGTTCTGGCCGGGGATCAATTCAGGCAATATGGCTTTCTTAGCGGGTTATAGGAAAGAGGTGCTTGTTAGGGTCGCGATGGAGATGGGGGAAACATTAGAAGGGAACGAAACCGTTGTTAAACTTAAATCAATCATTACGGAAAGCGAGCAGTACGAGGAATCATTCGTGAAACAACTCGCTGACCAAGAAAAAGAACAGGTTGCGGAAATACGAGAGCAGGAAAGATTACGCGAAGAGAGAGTGTTAGAGCAGGAAAGATTACGCGATGAGAGAGAGCAGGAAAGAATACGCGAAGAACGCGAAGAACGCGAACGGCAATTTGAACTTGAAAAGTTAAAACTAACGAATCAGGCTCCCACGCGTGTTTCCATAGGTAGTAGCGACACGGGAAATCGAACTAATATTCGTATCAGCCAAGTCATGGACAAATTCAAAGGCGAAGGCGACGATATTACGTTGTTTTTAAGTGTTTTCGAGGCGCATGCTCGCCAGCTTGGCATTGCGCCGGTCGAATGGGTAAGCCATTTAATGGGTTTACTTCCTAATGAGGTGAACAACTGGCTCGTAGTAGGATCCGATTCACCGGATCAAGATTATGACCTAATTAAAGAACAATTATTAGATATGTACAAGTTCACGGCAGAAAAGTGCCGGCAGATGTTTTGTAGTCACGTAAAAGGTGCAAAGACCACTTGGAACGTCTATGCACGTGAATTAGCTAGTTATTGTAAAAAATGGGTCTCAGGTTTAAAGATAGAAACATTTGAGCAATTGCTAGATCTCATTGTAACGGACCAGATGAAGCGAAAGGTGCCGGCGGTTATGCGTGACCATTTCATTGATGTGTGGGGTGAGGTTTCTGCGTCCCAAGATTTGGCACGAAGGCTGGACACCTACGAAAACAACCGGGCTAGCGGATATAAGAAGGATTTCTCGCGGTTCGGCAATAAAGAGCAGGCAGGCGAACGGAAATGGCCGAAGGCGACGGAAAGCGCGCCGACCACTTCCAAAACGGCAGTGCCGAAGGTAGCTAGTAACGCGGAGTTCGAGAAGCCGCAAGAACGGACGTGTTACTTATGTAAAAAACCAGGTCACATAAAAAGATATTGTCCTGAATATAACAATAAACCTAGCGAGAAGATGTGTCACGTGGCCGACGCTAGTGCGCCAGAGTTATTGTCTCCACACACATTTCTTGCCAAAATTTGCGGCGAAACAGTCACCTGTCTCCGTGACACGGGGGCCACGATCGACGTCATCAACGCAAAGCACGTCACGCCGACACAATATACCGGCGAGTCCGTATGGGTTCAGCAGCCCCTGGACGAAGCGCCGAAAAACCTACCGGTAGCCAAGGTAGAGATTGTAGGGCCATTCGGTACTCTTGTTACAGAGGCCGCAGTCGCGAAGAATTGCGACTTGCCTTATTACATTTTTAGTAATCGTTCTGCTACGATTTTGAAAGAAATAAAGCAAGGTTTCTTAGAACCACAGCCTATCTGCGCTGTGCGGACTAGGGCGCAAGCAGTTGCTGAGCGCGTAAGGGCAGAGGGGCCCCCGGGTGCAGACAATGTAGGAGACGAAGCGCCGGGCGACGCGCCGCAGACAATAGAGGCGGTAGAGCCTGCCGAGAGTACGGGAAACGACCGAGAGCAGGTCGCGTTCCAGGTAACCGCTTCGGAAGAAACCGAGGATGACTATAGAGTTCGTCAGGGCGAGGTCGACGCCCCGGGCAACTCAGAATCAAACTATCAGGAATCTGAATTAGATTTCGGTAGCATTGCTTTGGCTCGTTTGGACCCCACCGAATTTGCTACAGCTCAGAGACAAGACAAGGAGCTCGCGCCGTTGATTGAGCGTGCGGAAGGACCCGAGACGGATCGGCGCGATTATGTTATGAAAAACGGCCTATTGTTTCGTGTCCGGCATAGTAAGCGCGGAGAGCAGTTCACTATGTTAGTAATACCGCGGGTGTATCGTGGCACGATCTTAAAACTCTGTCATGAAGTTGCTCACGGCCATTTGGGGGTCACAAAAAGCAAAGATGCCATGGCCAAATATTTCTTCTGGCCGAATTGCTATAAGGATATTGAAAACTATGTGCGTAGTTGCGACAGTTGCCAACGAGTAGGAAACGGCGGCGAAAAACTTCGCGCGCCTTTGAAAATTGTTCCTATAACGGGCGAGGCATTCGAGAAAGTGAATGTCGACGCGTGTGGCCCATTTCCAGAATCGGTCACCGGAAACAAGTTTATTTTAACGGCGATGTGTTTAGCCACGAAGTATCCCGAGGCTATTCCGATACGGGACCTAACTTCGGTCACTGTAATTGAGGCATTATTAGAATTATTCAGTAGAATAGGATTTCCACGCGAATTGCAAACCGACCAGGGCACTTGCTTCACGAGTGCTTTGACAGCGGAATTCGCCGAGCGGTTTGGCATTAAACTGGTGAGAAGTTCGCCGTATCATCCTCAATCAAACGCAGTCGAAAGAATGCATCGAACTATGAACCGGCTTATGAAGGTTCTGTGTTTGGAGGCAGGGACGGATTGGGAATGCCAGCTTCCCGCTATTATGTTCGCGTTGCGCACGAGTGTGCACGAATCATTAGGTTTCTCTCCTGCCGAATTGGTGTACGGGAAGAATCTCCGTACCCCCATGACACTTCTTTATGAAAGGCTTGCGGGAACTGCGGAAGGTGAAGAAAATTCTGTAGTTGAGCATGTATTCAAATTAATCAATCGTTTGAAACGCTCCCGTGACCTAGCTCACAATAGAATGGCTGAAGAACAGCAGAAACGTAAAGTGTGGTATGACCGGAAGGCGGTCTCACGTACTTTCGAGATAGGCGCGAAGGTGTTGGTTCTCGCACCTAACAGGACGCGGAAGCTCGCGGTTCAGTGGATAGGGCCGGGCGAGATTCGCGAGAAAATTTCGGAGCATAACTATGTGGTCCAGATGCCGGGGCGGAAGGAACCCCGCGTCTATCACATTAATATGCTTAAAAGATACCACCAGCGGACAGAGTACTTAAATGTGCTTAGTTCTACGACTGTGACAGACGCAGGTGACGAAGACGCGCTAGATCGCTATGCGCTTAAATTGGATTGTTGCGACTTTGACGCGGAAGAAATGCTGAGCGGGACTGAGGTCGAACCGGAGTTTCGCGACGCTCTGAAAACGGTCATTTGTAAGTACAGGTCTATATTTAGTGAGAAACCCGGATTGACAGATATCACTACTATGGATATCGAGTTAACTGATACTAGCAAAGTGGTTCGAAGCGTACCCTACCGTACATCGCCGAGGCAGGCTAAGATATTACGGGAAGAAATCGATAGAATGCTTCGCGACAATATCATTGTGGAGGCGGAGAGTGATTATACGTCTCCCATGATATTGGTTGAAGCACCGGGCAAGAAACCACGGCCCTGTATCGATTATAGGCGCCTCAACGAAATTATTAAGACCGAATACTTTCCGTTACCCAATCTCGAAGAACGGATAGAGCAGGTAGCTGCAGCTAAAATTATAAGTGTACTGGACCTTTGCAAATGTTTTTGGCAGATCGGTCTTACGGAAAGGGCACAAAGGTATTCGGCGTTCGTGACCAGTTTCGGCACGTACCGGCCGCTTAGATTACCTTTCGGAATAAAGAACGGTCCCTATCAATGTTGTCGTATTATGGGCACCTTGTTGAATAAATGCCAAGAATTCGCGGTACCATACCTTGATGACATCGCGGTTTTCAGTAACACTTGGCAAGAACACATTCGACACCTAGAGACGGTCTTTCGAATATTAAAATCCGCCAAATTGACAGTGCAACCGCGCAAGTGTTTGTTCGCGCGGGCTAACGTAAAATATCTTGGATACGTAGTCGGTAACGGGAAATTGCGACCGGCCGAAGCCAAGATACAAGCAATCCAGAACTTTCCCAGACCAGAGTCAAAGAAACAAGTGCGTTCTTTGCTCGGTTTGGTAGGATACTATCGACGTTTGATACCAGGGTTTGCGGAGAAGGCGGCGGCGCTGACCGATGTGCTGCGTGGGCGCGAACGCCAGGGTAAGATCGTCTGGACAGAGGCATGTGAAAGATCTTACAATGAGCTGCGACAAGCTCTCAGTGAAAAAACAGCGGTATATGCACCTGATTATAACAAGGAATTTCGAGTTCAGGCAGATGCTTCTCGGAGAGGTTTAGGCGTGGTTCTCTACCAAGTAAATGACGAGGGAGTAGAACAACCAGTCGTTTTTCTAAGCCGTAAATTAAATGATGCCGAAATGAATTATGGCACCACAGAACTAGAGTGTTTAGCGCTGATTTGGGGGTTGGATAAACTTAAAATTTATCTCGACGGGCAGGCCACAATTCAGGTCGAAACCGACCACAATCCGTTGGTCTGGTTGCGTAATACGGCCGGCAAAAACCCCAGATTATTACGCTGGTCTCTTTTAATCCAGCACCTCGATTTACGCATCAGGCACAAAAAGGGCTCAGAAAATGTTAATGCAGATGCGCTTAGCCGCATGTTTGATGATGTGAATTGATCCACCGGCGAGAATAGGGAACACGCACGTTCATGACATGTATAAATGTCGGTGAAATTCTATGTAAATAATTTTGTAAATTCAAGGGTAAAATTGTTTTGTTGTTTTTTTGATATTTTTATATGTAGATACATACATGTGTCAATAAATTCAGTTAAGAACGGCACATGATGTATGTAACGAATTCCACAATTATGTAATATTTCAATGTAAAGTAAATGTTTGTATTTCAGGATCTTATGTAATTCAAGATGCGTCAAGAATTATTATGTAATATTTCAATGTAAAGTAAATGTTTGTATTTCAGGATAATATGTAATTCAAGATGCGTCAAGAATACTTATGTATATTTATGTATATAGGAGTAAGGTTTAAATGTACTGGCAACATAGCTTAGGTGAAAAGGGAGGGGGGACAGCCCAGAGATTTATTTCACACATTTCGATTAAATAGGGTTTGATATTTTGGTATAATTATGTTCATGTTCATATAAAAATTAGGATGTAGAGGTCTCACGACCAGGTAACTTAGCAGAATTTTTTTCCTGGGCATATTTTGCTGCGAAAAAAAATTCTCACCCCCCGGCATGGGAGGGTCTGTAGCGTCGCCTGGTCCGGCGCCGGTGCGTCGGGCCGCTTCGGGGAAACCCGCGTTAAGCCGGATGTGGATGGGGGTGGACGGGTGCGGCGCCACGCCGCGCCGGTTGGAAAAGCCCTCAGGAATCCCGGCTGGAATTTCCTTCAAAGGGACGCGCGCGGATGCGAGTCTAAGAGATGTCGGTTGCAGCTCTGGAAAGGCTGGCCAGCGAGCCGTATGACGCCCGCCGCTTGTAGGGTGGGGGCGAGCCGTCGGATATTTAAGGCCGCGCCGACACGAGCCTCGCGGGATACGCTGGGTGTCGAAAGACGAGAGGTATCTCCAGTGCAATCCTTGCACGTGATCTTCGGGTCGAAGATCGGTTTGGCGACAAGCCATGTAACTGGTGTAGTTACGGGACTCTATGTCCGACAGCTTCGCACCTCGCGTAGCTTTTTGCTGTTTCCGAAGCAGTGGTTCTGGGCGAGGCCTAGGGGACGGTCGCGGGGTTTTGCGGCTAAGAGAATTGAAAGGTTGCCAAGGGGCCAGATTTTTGTATCATAATCATTGTACATTAATTGTAAAAATTCTGTAAATATATTGTATATATCAATCAGAACAGTCGTCTGTGTTTTTCACTCTAGTACGTCACACTAGGAATGCTGTGCGAAGAGCAAGGAGAATGATTCCACGAGGAGCTAAATGAATTTGAACGCAGATACCAAGGGAAATGGAGCAGACACATGCTTGGAGATTACTGTTGGTTATTAAAGAGAAGATACAACTACATATCGCACGCGAAAAGCAAGACAAAAAGTTTCTTAATCTAAGTTATAATATTGAAACCGAAGTCTTGCCATTCTTAATACAATATGAGGCTTTCGGTCCAGTATGTTATGTTTTTCTTCAAATCTATATTCGCAAAATATTACAGATTCATCATTCATGAATGTGCATTATAGTCGTGTTTAAATGAGTAAAAATAATAAGAAGGAAGCATTACTTACATATGATAATAAATTAATTGTAATTTTGTTTGTGCACGTGTCTCACATTTCTCGTATTTTCATTTTGATTTTTCAAAAAACCTGATATGATAGAGAAAAAATGACTTCAATTCCGATATCAGCATGCGAGAAATATAAAAGATCACTACTTAAACGTGATGCAATTATTAGCAAGTTTAAATTCGCAGGTCAGTGTTATTTTAACAAAAGCACTGTTCTCGAATACTGCAATAACACGGTTTTGAATTGAATAGGATAGTAGACATATACACAGTTCAACCTTTCTTAACTCACCAAGAATGTGATACCAAAATAGTGGTTATTACTTACAATAATAACCTTCTTCCCAGCTTCTATGTATTACCTCATGGGCACTTTTACTATCTCGTATACGGTGGAATATAGAGTAGTATTGAAGTAATATAAGGAGTACATAGAAAGTTGTGTAATACTGTGCAAAATCGATTTCGAGAATTCGACGGAAATACGCGTTTGGGGATCCCCTGATACCGAAAAAGTGTTTTTTTTTAAACGTCCGTCCGTCTGTCAGTCTTCCCGTCCATGTCCGGGAACACTACTAGCACCCAAACCATGCCTAGGACTTTTTCGTGATTGAAGAAACCCCTGCCCATCTGGCTCTAGTTGAAGCATTGAAATTTTGAAAAACAGTCTTTAAAATTTGGGGGTACTTTACATGAAGCCCCTGCGACATTTTCAAAATTTCCTCAAGTCGTTGATGTGAAAGACATAACACGACAAATCTGTAGAGAACTGAACTGCGCATGCGTCGGCATCAAATGACAGGATTTCGATTGACGGGTCCTGACATTTTTGCTGTTTTGTCGTCTACGACAAATGTGTTCGGAACTTACACTTAACGTAGTTTTCGCCGCCACCTCTAAACACGAATTCAACACTTACACACAATAAACATGGAAATAATGAAAAATACAATATCCTTATCACCAAAATAATAAGGCAGGAACTTAATGGCTATTTTTGTTAAGTTAATTCAAATATGTCAGAAAGAAACTAACGTAATTGTTAAACATTTGGAGGTTATGTATATACTGAGGCTCATTTGATTTCATATTGGGGTCTATCATACGGTTTACTATCTTGTAATGGTTAAAAAAGCAAAAGTGGACTCAGAGATACACAGATGTTCAATAACAGCTTTTAGATCCTGTTAGAGGTATTCAGATCCATTAGTTCCTAGTTTTAACGTATGTTTTCGATTTTACGACATGCAAAAACTCATTTTTTGAAGATACATTAATTCCTATTGACGATAATGTTTACGTACCACGACAATGGATTTCCTGTCTTGCAAAAACTCTCTAAAGATTACCGGGAGCGGTAGCTCAGCGGTAGCATCAACTGATGTAACTGCAGCGTCTCTGACCGGGAGGTCCTAGGTTCGAGTCCTGACGGCGGCAGGATTTTCGTCACTAGCTTTTCGAATTCAGACGCTGTCTGGAGGAGAATTCTAGCAGTCGGTTGCTCTGATCGGTAGTTTTCCGTGGCTTCTCCGATCAACACCAGGCGAATGCCGGAGCAGTACCCTAACAAACGGGGCAACGACCGCGCGCGATCTGTCCTTCCTCTTCCTTGTCCTCTCCTCTCCCCTTACACACACACTTACACTAACATGCACTACACTACCACATGTTCTAGGAGACCGGTAGGGAGCTTAGAGCTTGTCCCGGCTGGGGCGGTGCCCCGCTGGTGGTAGAGTCCTGGTTAGGGGGAACCCCACTAGCCGACAGTATGTCGGCGCCGGATCTCGCCATCCGGCGGGGGAAGATCACCGCCATCTCCCGAGAAAAAAATGCACTACACTAACGGGACTAATGACCAAAGCAGTTGACGCGCCCGAAAACACGAAAAAATCATTCACTCAAGAAAAAATCAATCTATCAATCAATCTGAAAAAGGATCCGGTTAAACCTTTGAGCTTCCGATTCGCAGGTGTCACCAACTGACCACGCGCCACGTTCTTCCCTCCACATCCTTTGTATCGCGCCGCTTCTTTAGCAAAGCGGTCGCTCGCGGACGCGTTCCCGCGCGGCATCTGCAGCGCGGCGCGGCGACGCCGCCCGACCGGCTTTTGTCTCGCAGGGATTAGCGGCGGGTCAGCGCTCCTTCGCCCCCGCCCTTCGCCCGCGGGCGTGGGTCCCCCTCCCCCCGCTGAGGGCTATTGTGACGCCCTTCCGCGTCAACAAGCTCGCCCAACAGACGCATCGCTTCCGTTCTCGCAAGACAACAGAATTTGTGAATGTTTGCGGTGGCTTTTCGGCGTCAATACGAGCGGTGGCAGACGCCCCTTTCGCCGTGGCGTCGCTCGGGGAGTGGTGACGTTCTGCTGTCCGTGGCAGTGAAGTTATGGCGACAATGAGGGTGACTGGCGATAATGCTAATGACGCCGGCGGCACCGGTGGGGAGGGGTGGTTCAATGGCCGTTCAACGCGTCAGAACATGAGGCCGGGAGTGCAGGTGACTGACGAGGACGGTTGGGAGAGGAGGATTTAGTAACAGTTGACAATTTACGAATCATCGATTTAAAAGTTAGCGTGTGTACTGTGATTCGAGGTCAACTATACGAACGGCAGTTTCATTTAGATTTATTGCAATACTAACCATGTAAATCGAGATCTGTATCATTCGCAAAATCGAATTGTGCCTCTACAAAAGTTCTTGGTAGCTTATGGGAGAGCATGCTGTCAGTGGTTGAGAGTGCTCAGTCGTTGAACAGGTGAATCTTGTAGGCAAGTAGGATAGTGAACACTTGGAATTGGAAGTCACAGAATAATCGTTGGGGCTCAATTAAAGACCACGGTTTGCCACCGAGGCTGTCAGGGACGCCTCTCCGGAACGGTTGATGAGAACAGCTGTCAGGCTAGGCTGACAGGAGCGGATGACATCACGTGTGGCAGGAACTACTGTGGGGAACTGTTGTCCGGCAAAGCTTCCAGGATCATCAACCAACTTACAGGAGTAGCTAACGAGAAAGCCGGGCTAAACGGTTATCCGAAACTTCTGAACAGGAGAATTGCCGAGGACGACTGACGAGAATGCACACTGGCTCGTTAACCGAATGGCTCCATACGTCCGACTGTCAGCATTGGCGGGGTGGAGACGACTGCCACGATGGCCGAGCGTTTGGCGTTTGGTGTGAGCTGCGGGGCGGCGGTAGTGATGACTAATTTTAGCAAACCATCGATATATCGATACTTCGATACATCACCAAAAGGTTTTCGATGTCGAAAACATCGACAAAAACACCGATGTTTTAAATATGATTCAACGTTTCCAAAGAAAATGTCCTGGTTCTGCGTTACATAACACGTCAATATTAAATTAAGATGACATTCTGCCTTAAATTTGAATGTCATCTTCATTTCCTAATCAATATTCTATGCAGTCAAGGTTTAAACTACCGTTTAACAATATTACCACGTATTAAATTATCAAAAAAGGTAACAACACTGGGAAAAGGTTACGAACACGAAATGGTGTCGGGCCGCCTGGGGATCAACAACAGCGACAGTTGTAAATGGGTGTTGATCACAAATATAAAATTAGAACAAGAATACAAAGAACGGACGTAGGGAAATTCTCCTTCGTAAACAGAACTATAGTAGATTGGAACGATTTGCCTGCGACAGTTTTTGAGCCCTTTCCTTGCTCAGCGCGAGGGTTTAGAAAAAAATATAGGAAATTAGTCAGTAGGGTGAAAACGTATAGTGAAGTGAAGTGAAGTGAAAGGTGCGATTATGCGTAGTCTACAGAAAAAGTATTGAACAATTAATATTTAGATAAAGTTATATGCAGTGCAGTGAAGTGAAGTGAAGTGATTTCATTTCTTCTGAATATGACTGAATAAGTTCTGTTTGTGTATGTGAGGGTTCCTTCGTCTCTCTATGTATATACGTGTATATGTTTGTATGTATGTATATTTGTGTAATATGTAAGTTTATTCATTTATATGTTAGTGTATATGCATTTTAATGTTTAGTATAGGAATTTAAATGCCATCTGCATATATAGGAAATGACAAAGTCAATTTGTTTGTTTATATTTATTATTTTATATATTAGTATTTTAGTTGTAATTGTAATTTTGTATTCTGCCACCGGGCATCATTTGCCCAATTGTAGAATAAATTTCTATCTAATAATAATAATAATAATAATAATAATAATAATAATAATAATAATAATAATAATAATAATAATAATAATAATAATAATAATAATAATAATAATGATAATAATAATGGCATGACAAGAAAAACAAAAAGGTGTATCTGATTGATGTCGCAGTCCCGTTAGCTCACAACATCCCAAAGAAAAGAAGTGAAAAAATTCTAAAATATCAACCTCTGGCAAACGAGATAAAGGAAATGTGGAGCGACGTGGAAATGGTGACGATTGTACCAATAATCCTGGGCGCCACTGGTGAAATTCCTAAGTTCCTACATGAATCCCTAGCTGAACTGCAACTGAAGAAGGGGTTATACATCCAGATGCAGAAGATTGTCATACTAGACACATGTAACATCGTGAGGAAGTTTCTGAACATTGATGGTTGATCCAGTGCTGATTATGACAGTTGGAACGTGTATCTCTTGTTCATGGTAACCGAGATGCACGTGTGGAAACAAGTTAAATTGTGATAGTGACAATAATAATAATAATAATAATAATAATAATAATAATAATAATAATAATAATAATAAACTGACAATTTTACTTACATCATGAGAAATGTTTTGGAAATATCGATGTTTCTGGCCAAATATATCGATCTGAAGAAAACAACGAAAGCAAAAGAATGTTGTAGTGCTATGTCGTGGGCGAAATATCGATACTACAACTTTGGGTTGTTTTTTTTTTTCCTTCGCTAGGCGGGGGAGGGGAACGAGGGGCGCTGGTGAGGAATGCTGGGCTGAGGCTGCACGAGACGCGAGGGCGGCGCGCAGCGGCTCCAAAAAACGCGACCGCCGCGCCTCGTGCGTGACTGGCTCCGTCGGGCTCCCGCCGGGTAATTTGCTTGCGGTCGAGATTTTTATCTCCTGCTCCGAGGTGTATCGCAGAAATATAAGTAGCAATTAGCCACTAATGGAAAGAGTGGAGTATTATATCCAGCAGGCGCTACCGTTGTGGTCTCCTCGAGTCGTGAATACTTGCGAGGTCTTTTTGCTGAGGATTAGGTGGCTTGGTACACCCTTTGTCCTGCTGATGGCTACGAGAGGCCAGGTGAATGGTAGGGTTTTTCTGGTACTTTCTGGTTGAGATGGATCGTTGGAGTTTTTAATGCGACAAATTAGTTGGTGAGGGATGTTAGTTTGAATAGATATGAAGATGAACAAAACGAAAATACCAGTTACTTAATACACGACAAAAACATAGTTGTGAGAGTTCATTCCGAAATTTTCTTGCTGGAACGTTAAGAAATGATCGGGATGTCCGTTGCTGTACGCGTACAGATAATACTCTGGAACATTTATTCCATGTCTCTAATGGACTGCGCAATGAATTTTATTATTCTTCCTTTCTTCTTGTAAATTGCGATTTGATCATTTAAGCACTGGATTTTAGCATTTTTGTTCACTTATTTCACGAATTCTTTTTAATAGGCGAGTTCATTTTTCAAGATTTTTAGATATATCTATAAATACATCCAAATTTCAGGTTTACTTTCATCAATTTCAAGACCATACATCAGCTTCTAATTTCATTTGCAATTTAGAGAAGTTTCATTCACAAATGTCAATTTGCTATTGTATGGTATTTTTTATTTTATCTCGTCGTCATATTTTTAAATTATTTTTATTTTAAGACACATAAACTGCATATATTTAATAATATAAAAATTTTCATCATTATATAATTTGATGTTTATTCTAATTTATTTCTGAATGTATGTAGAGTGTGATACGCTATCAAATTGTAGATATTTTAATTAAAAGAACAAGTATTTTTGTCAATTAAAAATTACATTTTGAAAATGTCCCTGTATTCGCATATTTACAAGTTGCAATAAAATGCTATGAATAAACGTAGGTCCCTTGTAAGTCACCAGTACCAAAGAATGACATGGACACCAAGAAGTTAATAGGCTACGTTCACTTCCAGCATTGCATTGCACACCCACAGGGACGCATTTGGGTGGGCTGACTTTCGCTGTATCCTGTAGCTCCGGGAGCTTTGAGAGGGCTGTTGGGGCTTTGAGGCGTAGAAAGTACACGAGTCCGGCTGCTCCGGCCTCATTAAACGAAATCGCCAGGGTCGAGGCAGGCCTCTCACACGGCCAGCCGATATCGAATGCGTGTAGCGAACGGGCTCGTAATAAAATACAGGTGTACCTGTCGTTGTAAAGGAAATTGTGTGCGTTTCGATCTCGAGCGTTGGACGCTCGTTGCATTCAGATGAGCTCTTTCCATCTCGCGAGACCCCCACCGGCGCGGTTTTCCGCTTTTAATTGCATTTAGCGGCGGTAACCGGCGAAATAATAAGAGGCTCCATACCGTACTACGAGTATTAAATTGTAGATCAATCTCAGAGTTCACAAAAAAGAAAACTTGAAAGGATCTCTTGAGTGATTTTTAGGTTTACGAGGTACGCTGAGGTCAGAATTGAATTTTGTTGTGTTTCTTCTTTGACGGTTGCGGTACCAAGGTACAAGTTCAAACCTTTTCCAATTTTCTTTCGCCCATCTTGTTCCCTGATGTCTTGGCGTGGTACACGATGTTATTGTCCGTAATGCAGAGTAGTGCTGCAATAATGAAGTTGAAGCTCTTGAAGCCTGAATAAAAATAATAAAATATACAAGATATATTGAAATTATTAAAATTAAAAGCATATTGATAAATACCGGACTAAATTAATGGCAGATGCCCATACATTCTTTTGACAAGTTATTATTCGTGCATAAATCTCGAAATACTTATTTTAGGATTATTTTTACTACGTTATTAATGAAGTTTATTAATAAAATACTCCATGTGCTTTAGTAGCAGGCTTATTTTCAAATTTATTTTTAAGTCTTAATTTTCATGCCAGAAAATTGAGATAAAACTCATAAGTAACACTTATACTTCTTCTTGTGGTAACCTGGGCACTAGTGCTCGTTTCTAAATTTGGAATAATATCACGACAAAACGGAATTGTTGAGGATTTTACCATTCACACACTCACTCGTCTGACACATTTTCTATTGCATCATGTTTTCCTATCATTTTTAGCAAGCATTCACCCTCAATGGGACGGAATCATGAATAGGTCAAGTCTTGCAGTAACGAAGAACAATCTACAGATAATACGATTTTTTGTCGAAAAATCCCCACATTCTACTTCGGCAATACAATACTTTCTCCTTACTACGTAGGTAGTACGTTGTAGGCGAAAAAGTAAAAGGTATTGATATATCGTTCTATGTAGAAATTGATTACAGTTATACGGTATAATAGCCTTCAGATGGATGCATTCATGAATGAGTCTCATAAAGTAGATAGATTTGTAAGGAAAATTTAACTTCATCTTAAAGAGTTGCATCACCATAAAAGTGGGTCTTCTTTAAAGTTTTTGAAGGTAATGATAACGAATAATTAATGGATTTGTGAATTCTAATGATTTATTTATGACTTCTAAAGTTTTAAGATGCGAAGTAATACACATTTTGATAATTTTTATCTACGCACATAAATTATCATACCGTAAGCATAATATAATTCATAGCGTAAGAAAAAACCAAAGATAGGTCGGACATTAAAATTATTTAATAAAAGTAGTCGTCTTGAACTATTTGTATAGAATTAAATCTTTAGACCCATTTTTGATTACGAACAACGAATTCGATTTCGACTCCCATTACTATGTATTTTGTTTAAAAAAAGCAACACTAAGAAATTTAAGACCAAATAATACATCAATCTCAAAAAATCAGGTAGTTACGTTCACCTAAAAAATCAAAATGTTGAATGTGTATATCTCTACATCTTTTGAATATCCATTAATAAACTGCACTTTACTCTAATTGAAAACTTTGCATTATATTAATACTATGTTATGAAATGATTATGAAATGAAGAATATTCATACTTTGCGAAGAATGGCACGAGCGAGTGAGGAGCGAACCTAGGCCTTCCCGGTGACAATGATTTAGCACAAGGATTATCGACCTTAATTATAAAGTTAATTCACCCCTTTTAAATGCATTGTTTGCTTCATGGCCCCCTCACATTTTTTTCTATAGTATACGGCATGCAGTAATCATTAGACGAAAACTGCATAGAAGATAAAAGTTATTTTCGTAATGACTCGATTTCTAATAATCGAAGACGCTTCCGCTTCGTGTCGATGAGTTTCTATTCTTCTTTGAGGTCCAGTGGTTAGAAAATGTTGAGTGTTGTTAAGATCTGACCTAAACATTTCTCCAGGGAGTAATGGGGATAATATCCTCTTGCGCGGTTGAGTGATGTTGAGAATTCTCACAGTTACAATTTCTTGAGTTTTCTAAGCAATGGCGTTGCTAGATTCGCGAAGGCCCCTGTGCAGAAAATCGAAATGGGGCACCAGCTGCGATTACTAAACGCGAAATTAAGTGTTTTAAAGGTAATTTTTATAAAAGTATGACTGGCAAAAAGTATGGAGAGAGTGCAATGGAGTTTGATTTGTTTTAATATTTGTCGATATCTGTCTACGGGGTTCCTTGTCAGTGGCCCCAGTGCGGGTTAATGTTTCACTAGCGTACCTGCATCCCTGATTCTAAGGATGAAGGATGGTTACAAAAGGAAAGGAGCGAATTTGTAATTTACTATTATTTTTTTGTTGATTTAAGTCAGAAAATATTTCCTTTTCAAATTTGTTAAATATTTGTTTAATCTATAGTGTTGTGATCGTGATTGTACCAATCAGTCGCCGGTTTATGTTCGGCTATTCACCTCCATTCGACCCATTGAGCATCATTGACCCATTTCAAAGTTTCATGGACTCCCAGGGGGTCGATCCCGATTCCATTGGGAACAACTGGTTTACCACAATTCGAATGCAAACGAGCAATACACGAATCAAGTTAGAATCCAATTTATTAAAAAGTCGTCGCAATAAAGTATCAAAGTGTAAGTGCTTATCAGCTTAATATCTGATACAGTGCCCAGAGGTAGCTTCAGTGCATTAATTTGATTTTTGCCGCAAGGGAAGAGCTTCGACACTTTAAACAATTGGAATGAAACTGCATCGTAATGAATATCATTATACTACGAGATGCAGCCACCTAATAATAGAATTATGTAATAGGAATACAGACAAACTTAAAACAGCTTTAAGAAAATTAGAATTAGTAGCCCTAGATATTAATATTACTGTTTGTACTACATAAAAAGTTAATTATAAAGTTATGTCGAATTTTAGTGGAAATACTGAATTCAGTTACGTTTCAACATTTTGCTTTTCGACAATTTGTTGTTGTTATTATTATTATTATTATTATTATTATTATTCAGATGAATACATTAGTACAAATTAATTGTTACCATTACGAAGAAAGAAAATTCAACATTACTTCATTAACCTTATCAAGTATTGCAAATGAACAAAGTAATTTCAATTATAGAAAAAGTAAATTATCTTCTGCATATCTACATCAGCACATAAAATGTGGAGAGTAAAAGTCTTTTGGTCTTCTTCTAAATTACTCCTTCCTTCATTCAGTTCGTTGGTAAAAGACATGACTGGAATCGTAAATGGACAAACTAATGTTGTTTTTCCAGGGAAATGTATAGTTTCTTGAACCGAGCAAATATAAGTAGTTCACCCTGTTACAAAACTATGAGAAAATGGACATTTTGTTAATGAGGGAAATCTAGAATTTTGTACTTTCAATTTAAGTCTCTCAATTCATTCCACAGTAGGGGAAAATTGTTTTTCTGCAGAATTTCTGAAAATTAATTACTAGAGTTATTGCTAACTTTGTCAGAAAGTTGGCCTGAAAGACAGAAAAGGATTGATGAGCTTTGCATTTGTAACTTTTGAAATTAACATAAATAAATTTAGTTCATGAAGTGTCGCATAATTGTATATATTTTTTTATCACAATCCAGCCATTGAACATAGCATTCCGAACGGGAAAACAGGGAGCGACAAGAACTTGGACAAGAATTTAAGAAATGGATGCAATTTAATAGGAATTAAATAACAAGTACTAGAGAAACAGGCCAATATTAAGATAGAAGCAGACTGGAAGAGATATATGAACCTTGAGATAAGTATGGTTTCAGTAAATTAAATTCGATTGATTCCCGGAATTACAACACTGATGTCCAAGATTGAAAGATGAAACTGAATCTAAAGGGATCTCCTATTATTGACAATGTCAACATATTTTGAGAAAATAATATAAACGTGTAGCATTGTTTAAATTCATCTCCGAGTAGGAAGAAACCAAGAGTGAAATCCCCATCTCGAAGAGCAAAATGGAAAACACGACCTTGGGCGAAAGTGCAAGGAACCGCTAGACAAACCAACACAACCAGCAACAGGAGGGGTCCCTCGGGAGCGACCGGAAGCAGACGGCAGAGCATCCACGTAGCCGGAAGGCGCGCGCCCGCCACTGCGCAACCGTTAGGTGCTTCGCTTTCAACAGGAAGCGGTCCAGCACCCTCTCCCTTCATCCCTCCCACTTGCAGTTTCATCTTCCTTCCTGCACCTCCCCGCCTAACGGGAGCGGGCGCGCACCCCGCGATCGCTTTTGTGCCCGAAATTCAATCATAAAGCTCCCTCTCCCCCGTCCGTTTCCCTTTCACGCTCACCCCGGAGGAAGGTGCAAGACGGGGCGTTTTTTCCACGGGCGGCGGCGGATGCAGGCGAACGCTGCCAGCCCCCTTGCGAGGGCACTCACCCTGGACGTCGCCGCTCCATTCACCCTCCGCCCGGCGCGACGGGGTGGGATGGGGTGGGGTGGCGAGCGCGGGCAGCAACCCCGGCGGCGGCGGCGCAACGGGATCGCCTCCTACGTCACGCGGCGCGCGCCAGCTGATTGTGACGTCACGGGCCGCGCCGCGGCGACGCGACCCCCCGCGCCACGCTCCGTCTTGAGGAAAGGCCTCCGAGGAAGAGGGGCCGGCGCAGGTCGGCGAGGGGCGGGGCGGCCCGTTTAACAAAGCGTGCCAGCTGTCGCTCGCCCGAGGGGGGCGGGGCTGAGACGGCTGCCGCTGGCTCGCGTGACGCTTTCGCCCACGCGACTCGCTTACGAATAATCTGGTTTGCGAAGCGGCGCAGATTGCCTTTGACGGGCTAAATACTCTCGATTTTATACAAGGCATATTTCTATTTTTTTTTAAATGTAGAGTGAACGTCGAATTTGGAGTCTACATCGTCATTCATAACAATTTCAAGTGCACTTTCCGAATGACGAACGACTCCTCATTTGATACTTTAGGATTTTTGAGCTGTGCTGCTACAGGAAGACACTGAAGCTGAAGCGCCTACGTTTTTCGAACCTGTCTAACACCTTCAGTATTTAAGCTAGAGATTACTTTTCTGAGCAATATATTTTTCAGTATTAGACCTTTAAATCCTTCCACTTGTACTGTTTTCGAAATATGAGTATTTTTATTATTTTGGGGAAATATTTTGAAATGGCAATGTGAACAAAGCCCAGTTTGATTGCTGGGAATACAAAGGAACATTTTTTCCTGACGTACTTTCCTCGAGTGGAGCAATGTATGCTTACAACGATATAAGCCTGACTATCATTAAAATCTGTCAACTTTCGAAAACTGCGTCTCTCCGAAAATTGCTAATTCGAATTTCCCGCGCTTCTTTTGTTCAAAAGTTAGTTTGATGCAATTGGCAATATTATAATACGGTTATTTCGTATCCGTTGCAGACGAAACAAATTATGTACTGTTGCAACTATTTTGAAAATAACCCTATTATTAGCTTTCGTGTGACAGCACGGCTGAGTTCTATCAGACCGTCCTAAGGGAATGAAAACGCCGCATCTCGGCAGTTTGAGAAGATATAAGATTTAATTGTAAGGAAATTTACTTAACTTTAGGTCATTAATACATCGTTTAAAGTGCATTTAAAATGATGTGTTGGGCACCCAAGAAAATTTCGGTACAATTAATCAACGAGGTCAAGACATCAAGCACGTATAATATTGAAATGTTTCAAATATAATATTTAAACGATAAAATAAAATGGGATTGTTACTTAATTTTTAAGTATTCACGTCTTCATATCTTTCTGCAGATTCGTAATCCTTATCGATGAGAGCTCTTTTTGAAGTAATCGAAGCAAGCTTATAAAAATGATTCTTACTTGTTTGTATAATGTCCAACAAATACCGTTACAAATGTGATTGAAACATATTTTTGTTTGTTTTGTAGATGGCCAAGAATTATTGCTGTCGTAATAATTAACTCGCACGTCATACATTACGATAAGTAGGGAACTTTACAACTGATTGCTGATAGGTGTTAAATTGGACTGAAATTAGAGTATTATAATATTGCGTAAGCAAGTGAATGAACAGTGCTCAGAAAAGCAGTCTAACGCGTGCGAGAGCTGTCAAAGCGACTCGAAAATCGGAATGTTTTAGGAAAGACTGGAGTCGCCGAGAATGCATCCTTTTAGGGTAATTAGAAGTTTTCGAGATTTGCGAAATGCTGTTTGGGGGGTATTATAGTATTTCTAGAATAATTTAAGAAAAAAACTGTAAAATGTTTAAATGAATAATAATGAAATAAAACTAAACGTATAATTTTTTTCATCGATCATTCTGCATGTCAATACTACTATATTGTAAATTATGTTTTCATTTAAATATTAATAAGTTTTATAATAATAACAATAAATAATAATAATTTATATTAATAAGTTTTATAATAACCACAATTATTAGAAAATTATATAAAAATATCCACAATTAAAGCTTTTTTATATAGTCTATGGACACAACGAGACTGCACAATTTAGAAAATGCTTACGCATCAGAGTCATCGTTTTTCTCTGATAAGAAAACCATTTGTACAGAAATATAAATATATGAATTTTAAGCTTTTAAATGTAATAGAGAATTCAATATTAACTCTTTTCTAAATACAATGTAAAATGAACTTACATCGCTCCCTATTTTCTTGCAGCATATTTATATACTTACAATATAAGTATATGCACAACGTTTGCAGTTCCCACATTATTCATGAATGCATTTTCTATTCGTGACACGATTGCAGTTTGATGGTCTTATTAAAATCGCATTCAGCTAGAGAGCTCATTCACGTATTTTATTCACGCAGATTTTCCCATTGTGTCATTGACGCTTACCTTCGCTTTGCTCCATCCATCTTATTTATCCCGGTCCACAAAAAGCCGCGAAAATCATACCCGCCAACACCGATGCAGTAGACTCAAACATTTTTGGCTAATACGTTTCGTGTGGTCTTGAATATTCATGGATCATTACCTATGCTCAATCTTCGCCACAAACTGCTTGGATTATGTGTTTACAACAGTAAATTGGAGCGCTGTGGTAAATTTATGAAGCTGAATGCGAATGTCACCGAAATATCCCTCTATAATCAGGTCGAAGAGATGAAAAGAATAATAAAAATGCTCCGAAACCACACGCTGGCAAAAAGAACCAGAAATACAACGATCTATTTCAATACATTAGCCTCTGATCTGCGCCCCTCATTCATCTGCAATCAAACACATACTGCGTGTTTGGAGAACTACATGAAAACCTTAACCGTAGCTAAGTCAAGTTAGGCATACACATGGTCTTGAAGGATTTTTCACTGGTAATATTGACTGTGATATTGAATCTGCACTGATATTCTTTATGCTTTACTTAGATCAGCGAATTTGAATTTTCCCTGACGATCCATGGTGAACTCATGAGCACGTTTCTCTTACAAATCTGAATAAGCTTCGTTTTTCCCAAATTCCAGCAATTTAATCCTATTAATTGGAAATTGCAGTTGTGATTAACAGAACAGCATCGCAATAGATTTTCACTGTTATCTGCAACTCACTCCACTGCATCTCCAACATCCATTATGCATGGTCATTGATTACCAGTCTTCCCTGGGAGATGAATTAGGGTCCAAAAAGAACCATTTCAGGTTTTCTGATTAAATTTATTTCCTTCAATCCCAAGTGTTCGGAATTTGCGGCATTTTTATTGTCAAAATCATTTTAATTTCTTATCAATTGAGATAGAAATAAATATTAAGATTTTATTTTGACAATCAGTCAGGCAGTTAGGCAGTCAGAAGGACATACGGACGGTGCCGGGAGAGGTGGCTCAGGACATCAATTGATATTACTGCAGTGCTTCTGACCGGGAGGTACTAGGTTCAAGTCCCGACGGTGACAGGGTTTTCGACATTAGCTGCATAGCTCGGTCGAGTTCAATGTCTGAAGGAGAATTCTAGCAGTCGGCTGCTCTGAACGGTAGTTTTCCGTGGTTTCTCCGATCAACACTAAGCGATAGCAGAACCTTAACAAACGGGCCACGGACCGCGCGCGATCTTTCCTTCCTCATTCTTGTCGCATCCTCATCCCTTACTTACACACACTTACACTTACACGAACTACACTACCACACATGCCGGGAGACCGACCAGGAGCTTTAGAGGTTGTCCCGACTGCGGAGGTGCCCAACAGTCGGGGGATACCAGGTTGAGGAAAACATCGCCAGCCGACGGTAGGTCGACGCCGGATCTCACTCTCCAACGGGGAAAGATCACGGCCACCTCCAAAAGAAAAACACGTGCTACATTTACGGGACTAATGATCTTAGCGCCCGGAATCATCAATCCGACAGACGGACAAGCAGGTAGGTAGGCGGACGGACGGACAGACTTGTAGATGGACGAAGGACGCACAGACGTATAGATTTTCCGCAGTAATAACTTTCTACATTCTACGTAAGAAGTATGCACCAAAGTAAAACTGATTAACTGATGATTCATTTCACACCTAATGAATTGTTGTTCCTTTTAAGTGTGTTCATCACACTATTGGACGTGTTGATCACAACACTACTGTGAAGTATCGAAGGAGGGGTAAACATTTCCCAAAGATAATAAACACACACTCCAGTTGCTGCTCCTCTTTCAGAAGTCAAGCAGACGGAACACTCAGAACACCAGGTGAATGCCGGAGCAGTACCCTACCAAACCGGCCATGGACCGCGCGCGATCTGTCCTTCCTCTTCCTTGTCCTATCCTCTCCCCTTACGCACACACTTACACTAACATGCACTATACTACCACATATTCCGGGAGACCGGTCGGGAGCTTAGAGCTTGTCCCGGCTGGGGCGATGCCCCGCTGGTGGGAGAATCCTGGTTAGGGGGAAACCCCACTAGCCGACGGTAGGTCGGTGCCGGATCTCGCCATCCAGCGGGGGAAATTCACCGCCATCTCCCGTGAAAAAAAACATGCACTATACTAACGGGACTAATGACCAAAGCAGTTGACACGCCCGGATACACGAAAAAATCGATCAATCAAAAATCGGAACACTCAGGCTTTCGCGAGGTCTGCAACGAATCCAGTGAGCTTCTACCTCTTGTACCTCAACATGCGTTGCGCTGGCGGCGGCATCATTCAGAGGAGCGCGGGTGGCGCGATTCCATTGGAGGCTCTTGGTGTGGGGCGGAAGCGCGGTGTTCCTGGGAAGCTGAGGGGCTCGCCTCCGCGCCCGCCGCCCAGCGGAACGAGGGGCAGCGGCGCCCCGCGCCGGCGGAGCAGCGGAGGGCGCGAGATGACGGGGGCCGAAGAAATAAAAACACCTGGTAGTTTTTTAAATTTAAAAAAAAATATTTACATAGATGGTGGATACATAGCTCAGTTTAAAATAACTCTACATATGTTTGATGGCTTAATAGCTAACTTAAATTAAAACTTAAAACTAATACAAGGTCGAGGTTGCACTTGGGGCTCCTTTGGTCGGGATCTAATTCAGAAACTTTTTTAAGGAAAATGTGGAATGGAAACATATTTGTATTTGGGTTCTATATGATGGGTTTTTGCCGCGTCTGTGAACTGATAGTGAAGGGATTTGGGATATGTTTGAGAAGAAGTTGGTAGCTAGATAGGTGATGTGATGGTCTATAGTCTCTAGGTCGAATTCCTTATGTAACTGTTTGTTGGTGACATACCAGGGAGCGGTTGAAATAATTCTGAGAAATTGATTTTGTATTATTTGGAATTTCCTTTGGTTGGTTTTTGCTGCATTTAACCAGTTGGGCAGGCGTATAGTAGCAAGGGTCTTATTATTGTTTTGTATATTTGTAATGCTGAATTGCATGATAATTTGTTGGATCTGTGTATTAACGGATTTAACTGTGTTAATTTGATTCTGGCTTGAGTGATTTTGGCACCTATATGCTGCTTCCAACTGAGTTTTGTATCCATGTTCAGTCCTAAGTATCTGATTGGGTTATTGAGAGGGATCCAGTTGGTGAATGTATTGTTTAACATTAGTGGTCGCGGGGGTGAGTGTGGACGGAGTGTGAAGATCTTGGCGGCCGTTTTGGTTGGATTGAGTTGGATTTTATATTTTGAAGCCCAGCTGTCTCTTAGGTTAAGGTACAATTGAACTTTGTTGCTGCAATCACTAAGTGAAAGACCGGAGTTATAAAAGGCTGTATCATCAGAAAATTGTGCAATGTGGATGTCGTTTAGTTTGGAAATGTCTGCAACATATAAATTAAATAAAGTAGGTGATAGAGGTGATCCTTGTAGCAGTCCTGCTAAGATTGGTCTTGGGTTGGAATTGTGATTGTTTGCATGAATTGAAAATGTTATGTTACTGATGAAACTTTGATGATGGACTGGATATAATGCGGTGTGCCTATTTTTTAATTTGTATAACAGATCTTATCTGGCCGTTATTATACGTGCAAGTTTTTTTGAGCCACCTACCTTTCCTTTACTAACAGTAGTTGAATTAAGAAATGATGATGATGATATGAGCCAATTGAATCCCTAAAAGAGCAGCGGTATCCTGTCAGAACACAGGGGTGGTTCTGCTTATCTCCTTAGGTGAACCAGTCCTTACGAGATTAATTAAGAAATAGCAGCGGGAAATAGTTGTGGGGGAACGAACAAGAAAAACATCTATATAGTTATTATACGTGCACGTTTTCTTGCACCACCTACTATCTTTACTATCAGTAACTGAATTAAGAAACAACAGCGGGAAATCGTTGCGGGGGAACGAAGAAGAAAAATACCTAGTTATTATACGCGCACGTTTTCTGGAGTCATGGAATATCTACCCCTATTCCTTTACTAACAGTTGAATTAAGAATAAATGATGGCAACAAGCGTTGTAGATAAAATGTGATAACCCGAAATGTTTGCTACCGTGAAACACAAGTAGAACTCCCAGAACTGAAGTTGCCCTACTTGTTTTGAGCTGCGCACGTCTATGTTAAATACTACTTGCGCATTGTAGTGCCTTCAGTAGCGAATTTCATGTTAAACATGTTTATTTGTGTTATGCCAATTCATATTAAAAGGAAATTTTAAACAAAGTATAGTGACCTAGCTCAGCCATCTTCGGACCGAGAAAGAAGTAGACGAAAAAGTATCCATAAAACTACTTGTTTTTCATTTTCAAGATCCGTTACAAAGTTGGGTTTTATTTTCGTCAATTAGATGAATAAAGAAGTCTCGAAATCTCCCAAAATAGTTTTTTCCCTACAATTATTCCAGAATTTTCTGTAAGAATTCTACCTAGTAGTGTAAATCGATATATCTTGTCGAAATAGAACGAGCTATTAATCATCTCAGTAGGTGCTTTAAACCTCACAGAAACGCATTGGAGATGATCCCCCATCACCGAAAAAAATCCTTTTTTCCCCAGAAGAATTCTCTTAGAATGCCGTGGAATGATACGAAAAAAAGACGGACAGAGATGCATTGAACCTCAATCTAACCGTAAATAACGAACGGACACATGGACATACGCAGATTACCTGCCTACTACACGCAGGATTGAAGCTGCCCATATATCAGCGAGTCGGGCTGGCGAGCCTAGCTGTACACATCGTCAGAAGGAACAACGGCACTTGAAGAGGCAGCGACATACTTCCATGGGCGGAGGGAGCCAGTCTTGCGATCTGCAGTCTCTGATGTACGGGATAGTCCCCTCTGTTGTAGGGGGGACTTTTACCTAATTGCACAAACCAAGAAAGTAACCCAAGTAAGGTACGATAGCAGTCATATTTGTTTGCTGTTAAAAGTGAAGCAAAGAGAAAAATAGTCCTTAATTTAAAGTTAATTAAATTTTTGTACAACTTAAGGGTCACGACGAACAAACCTCACACATTTAGAATTAGTGCATACCATATTATTTAGAACCGTCACGTTGAACTTGATTAAGATAGTAAAGTAAGTGAATTATTTAATCGCTTTTCTTTCGGCGCAAATTGTTATGAAGAACCCATTAATAAACGTGTGCTACAATAGAGCTGATTGCAAATATCTGCAGAAGCTAATAAAAGTTTAGTGCATGGTCGTAAATAAAATTCATGTCTTTTAGAGCAGTCGAGATTTTTATATCTTAATTAAACGTCAATCTTATATATTTCAAATTTTAGAGGTGACGCGGTGTGATTTCGTGGAAGTTTCAGAAACGACGACACTGCTCAAATATTTATTACATTTAAATTCTGAAAACTCAAATTCTGTATCATCATAACTATCACAAGCTTCGGCTATAAGATTATGAAGACAATCGGTGATAAGATATGCGAATACGAATTTCATATTTTTTCTATTGAACCATGAATTAAGATAAAAAATATAGTAAATTTTATTTAGCTCACGTCGTCATTTATATAAAAATTATATTAATCATCATTTATATATTAATATAATAATATAAAATTTAAAATAGAAGTTACACGAAAAACTTCGATAAATTTCTAATAGTTATCTCCGAAACAAAAATGTTACGTGAGGTAGCTACAACTAATTAGGAAACGAACCAGATGATGTAATAAGGGTATTGAAGAAGATTATTTGGAGGAAGTGAGAATTGTGACGAAAATACAGTCGGTGTCGGTCACGGAGTCGGCGTCGCACAGGGTGACGGTGACGGACACGGTGATGGTGATGCTGACGATGATGTAATAAGGGTATTGAAGAAGATTATTTGGTGGAAGTGAGAATTGTGACGAAAATACAGTCGGTGTCGGTCACGGAGTCGGCGTCGCACAGGGTGACGGTGACGGACATGGTGATGGTGATGCTGACGATGATGGACACGTGATGGTGACTGTGACGAACACGCTGGCAGAAAACAGTGACGGTGACTAGCATGGTACGTATGTTTGGCGGTAGCGGTTAGGAAGGCAGCTGATGCAAGGGAAACGCTGACAGTTATCGAGATAGCAGCTGGGGCGATAGCATATGCCACGGCATTCCCCGCGTGGGCGGTGCGCGACACGTCAAGGGCAGCTGAGCGCAGAGGCAGACGGGCCCAAGGCCCAGGGGGAGGGCGGGGAGGAACAGACAAGGATAGTTAGGATGGATAAGACGGCATGTGGCTGAGAGGGGGAGAGGGGGAATGGAGCGATTTTGGGGGTGAACGGGATGGGACAGGCTGGAATGAATGGAATGATTTGGTAAGAAATGAGATGGGATGTGAACAAATGGGATAGGAAGGGATGGGATGAGATAGGAAGGAATGGGATGCGATGGAATGCAATTGATGCAATGGGAGCGGATGGGATGGGTCAGGTTGGGATGGGTGTGATGGGCTGTGTTGGACTGAGCTGGGCTGGAATGGGATGGGATGGGATGGGATGGGATGGGATGGGATGGGATGGGATGGGATGGGATGGGATGGGATGGGATGGGATGGGATGGGATGGGATGGGATGCGATGGGATGGGATGGGATGGGATGGGATGGGATGGGATGGGATGGGATGGGATGGGATGGGATGGGATGGGATGGGATGGGATGGGATGGCATGGGATGGCATGGGATAGAATGGGATGGGGTCGGATGGGATGAGAGGGGAGGGGAGGGTGGGGAGGGGAGAGGAGGGGAAGAAATACGAGACGCACTACTCGTACTTACCTAACCTGTATCATGGGTTGAGACGGTATGGAAGGAATGGGGGCACGGCGTGGGTGGGGCCGGACGAGGCATGGGGAATGTGGTGCGTCGGGTCGGGCTGGGCCGAGGTGTGGTGCGGGGGGAATGCAGTGAGGCGTGGGAGGGGAGGAGGGTGGGTGAGGCGTGCGGCTGCCTCTCCCGACGCAGCGGAGCAAGGCGTCACGCAGAGCAGAGCAGAGCGGGGCGGCGGCGGCGGCGTGGTGGCGCAGCGCGGGTGGAGGCGGAGCAGGTGGCGCGCCTCGCGCCTTCCCACGCGGCAGCAGCGTCTTCCATATTCCGCGCTTCGACAGCGCCTCCCAGGTGGAACAGTCGCTGGCGTGGGGAATGACGTCACCACCCGAGGGACTCCGTCTGAGGGTGCATCCAGAGGGGTGAGACTAGAATTTTAACCGCCGCTCGCCTTCGTGAAAAAATGCCATCGTTTTAAGAGCAAAACTTCATTGAGAAACAAATGAAAGAATCGGTAGTCCTATCTTAAGTCTGAAGTTACACCCAATTGCAGTTTAAATACATTTATCTATCTACTTAAAAAAGTTATTTTTTTAATTAGTTGGAAACTGATTGTATTAACATCTTTATTATTTACTTTAATGTAATATTTTGATGTCTGTACGATTAATGCATTTTAGCATGTTTTTTTTTAAATTCATACATTAAAGCATACATTTTGATATGCTATAGTAATCCTTTACATTTATTTCTACACCTGTAGCATTGTCTGTCTTGTACTACCTACAAGCAGAGCCTCTGCAATGAAGTACATTAAATTTTTCAGAGCAGACTTCTGTTCTTTCTTTTATACGACAGTTATAAAGCAAGCTTAGTAACGGGAGATCTAATATATACACTTACCATTTTTTATTGAATTATCATTATCAGTAGTGCTTGAATTAACTGCCATTAACCACATATGTCGGTAAAGATATTTTCGATACTGAAAGGTAAATCATTCATTCTCCTCCACTAACACTTTCTTGGAGTAAGCTTGCTAAAAAGTACCTTTGAGAACTTGGTTCTTGTCAAACCCATTCTAAATTGTATTGAACGACACGCTGAGAGTGACAAAAATGTTTGCAAATGACGATTGAACAATTCTTTCAGTATTGTAGCCTACTATTTATATTGTCCTGTACATTCCCAAGACTTGATTTTTCTAGTCTTCACACATTCCTTCTTTATTAAAAATATTCTCTGGGTGTGGCTACGTGTGTGAATGTACGCGTAAGATTTACTCTCACGGTATGTTTTCATGTAGGGTTTTACGTCAGCACCAGACGTCTTCCTGTTTTTTTCGAGTTTTAAAACCAGATTTGAAACACAACATCAGAAAATCGTCAACGGCTGCAAATGTTCTCATTAGTACAGCCAGTCACATGTGAGAAGAGTGAGTTCAGATATGTGCATGAGAGCTTTTAGTGTCTGCAAGATTTGTGATATAGTATGTTCTAACTCTCATTCAGTGGGAAGATTCTGAATTTTGGAATACCGTAATTTCCGCTTTTTCTCTCCTTTCTATTTGCCTTGATGGCAGAATGTTCTGTGAAGTTGTATATACATTTATTAATCGTCACTATTTTTTTTCTATTTGAACAATTTTCCCTTATATTTTTTAGATTCATTTAAAAATAACCTGATCAAATATTTTCTTCTATTGCTATGTCTTTTTTCTACATCTCAACTAACATTAAGTAAAATTTATTTTAAAGAATTCACTAATAATCTAGTGAATTCTAATTATCTTATTAATCTGCATTTTTTCTGGCAGAAGTTCATAAAGGATTAAAAAAACACCTCCGCAGTGAATTTTTACTTGAACTAGATGGTTATATAGTAATCCGACTGTATAGTGCCATTATCTTTTAGAAGAACCAAAGAAAGCTCTTGTAAATGACGTGTCCAAAAGTTATCATACTGTTGATTTTATGAAGTCATACAGAGGACCGCAGCAGTGATCTTCTTCCGTGGAGATTCTAAACAGAGACTCATATTTTGTGGGAATGTGTTTTGTTCAGGTCATTGCACATTTTTTGACATGTTCTAAATCAATAGAGGAACACCAAAGGCAGTATCGTCGAAGACAGTCTCGCCGACGTCAATACATACGGAGAACTTCACACGGAGTGTGTGTGGTCTAATTGCAATCTGACAATCAAAATGGTTTTCTTCAGAACAATACCTGACCTACAAATGAGGTTTTCAAACAATGACACGGGACTTAGTGATTTTCAATCGCCTACAATTGAAGAAATTTCAATCAATACAATTGAAGAAAGCGATGATCAGTAGTCGCAAACACACGGGATAAATTATCTACATAATAACTCTATAACGTGTGACACTCATCAAACATTGAATCAGGGGTCCACTGAGAAATCAGGGGTCCACTGTCTTTCACTACTCATTGTCAATCTAATCAGAATTTAGCGGGATCCACTTGCACCGAAAACAGTGAATCATTCCCATTTCTCCTGCCGCCCCCCCCCACTTTCCCTTACCATCACCCTTCTCCACACCGGTAACGCCTTCCACCGTTCCTCCCACCCGCGCCCGACATCAAACGGCCAGCCGGCCTGTGGGAGCGGGCGGCGGCGGCGGCGGCGGCGGAGGCGGCGAGAGCGCGCGTTACGGTCGCTCGCCGAAGTAAACACGGAGTTAATGGCGAACGCCTAACGAGTGCCCTCCTGCGTTGCCCGCCTTCCGCTCGCTCGGCCGCAACCCCACCGCCCTCGCCGCACAGTGGGCCAGCGCGGGCCAAAAACGCCATCAATGACATCGGCAATGCGCTTTTTTTTTTATTATTATTACTGCAAAGTCTTGGGGTCAGCAATTCGCCAAGTCATATGATACTAAATCTATCACAAATATTAATACCTTATTTTCCATACAGTCTATTACAGTGGACACAATTTAATAACCTTTTGATTGATTAATGAATAGTTTGTGATTCCGGGCGCGACAACTTCTAAGGTCATTAATTCCGTAAGTGTAGTGCATGTTTTCCTTTCTGGAGGTGGCGATGGTCTTCCCCACTGGATGGCGAGATCCGGCGTCAACCTACCGTCAGCTAGTGGGGTTTCCCCAACCAGGAATCTCCCACCAGCGGAGTACCACCCTAGCCGGGACATGCTCTAAACTCCTGACCGGCATGTGTGGTAGTGTAGTGTATGTTAGTGTAAGTGTGTGTGTAAGGGGTGAGGATATGACAAGGAAGAGGGTCAAAAGATCGCGCGCGGTCCTTGGCCTGTTTGTTAAGGTACTGCTCCAGCATTCGACTGGTGGTGATCGGAGAAACTACTGATCAGAGCAGCCGGCCGCTAGAATTCTCCTCCAGACAGCGACTGAATTCGACCTAACTCACAAGCTAGTGTCAAGAATCCTGCCACCGTCGGGACTCGAACTTAGGACCTCGCGGTCAGTGCCACTGCAGTGACATCAGTTGGTGCCCTGAACAACCTCTCCCGGTAATAACCTTTTGAATAATATTATATGTTATGGACCGCTGATGGTACTCACCAACATACTATAAGAAGCTACACAGTGTTCTGTCTCTTCTCTTCACTTGCGCGGTGCGAAATGTGTAGTTCCCATACTCCCTCATACTATATTGCTTCCGTGCGGCTTGTCTAGTTCCTACCTAAAGTATTCAAATATATTTTTGATTAATTGCGAAAAATCTCAGGTGCTAAAAACTACCCTACAACGATTTCATATGCAAGTTTGATTACAGCCGGGAAGCGACGGGAAGTACTTTATTTTTGCAATTACTACTAAACATAACTCACACCATTATGATTTAGCGGCCACCGAAATCCATTAGTGCAATCTGACTTGGAGATAAAATAATGGGATGTTTTGATTTATCTTTACTTTTCGTTCATTCTTGTACACTGTAAGCCTCCGCCCTCACCCTTCTTCCGTGCTGCCGCCGTTGCCGAGCCCGGGTGCGCGTCATCGGACTAAGCAAACGGTGCAGGCCGCCAGAGCAAACAATACGCATCTCTCGGGGAAAGAGAAATGTCGGCTTCTTTTTTGCGGATTAGTAGCAGTCGAGGCTCAAGTGTCAAGGTTCTTCAATCGTCTCAAGGGAGGTGGTCGAGAGATGCAAACCTGGCCCCGAGTGGAGGCTGGCAATCGCTTGCTAATATTTGGTTACAAGCGGAATGGAATTGCATGCCCAGATTCTTGGAAATGGGTTTGTTGCTACATTATTCTCATTGCATTCGCTTATGTTTTCACGAAAACGTATGATAAACATGAATCAATGAAAGATGAGTTCAATGTACTAAAGGCAAGGAATGGAATTGCAAACGAGCTACTTGGAAGAATTATGTATATTTTCTTCTGAAGAAATAAAAGTATTCTGTACTCACAAGGTTTCTTTCAATTACTACCTTACAGCTTTTTATTCCTTGCCATCTTTTTTTCCATTAATGTCTTTATCAAGAAGTTATGGAATGTAATAAAAAAGGAGATTTTTTTATGTATCTGAGGCTACATTTCCAACTTACAATTTCTAACAGAATGGAGGTTGGCAGAGGGAATAAATGTTCCAAAATACTCTCCCAGAACGTTTCAGTTTCTCACCGTGTTTCCTGTTCAGTGGAGATCGAGGCACCCTTACTGCGGTTAAGCGGCCGGAACAACATGCCAACCAAATCATCTTCAAAAGCCACACCGCTTGAAATTGTGAAGGTCAAACTCATCATCATCATTATCACAATTATACATACAGCAATTTTAGGATCTAGCGCTGATCTACGTGCCAATTATATATTAGTAATATGTGAATATTCTCACCTACGTATAAGTGTATGAGTACTTAAATGCAATTTAAAAGAATGCCCTGTAAATTTTGTTTGAAATCTCATAAATGGATTTATGCGTAAGTATGTGCATTACCTAACAAACAATGAATTCTCCTGATTGTCACATTTGCACACAAGTTTTCCTACCAAATTAAATAGTAATATACCCTGTAGGAATAAATATAAAAAAAACTTTGATAACTTTAAGAGTATGTGGAGCATCTTTCAGCGTTCTTAATTGAGACTTAAATTTCTGGTTTCAATTTGTTGAAGAAATGATCTATTTAGTTATTTAAGTAACCTTATACACAACGTTATTTGTAATAATTGCATATCAAGTTAAGAACACTTGAAATAAATTTATTTTTGTTTTTCATTATTCTTGTAAAAATAGTATAGGAAAATAATTCGGAGAAAAGCCCTGGCAGATATAGAAGAAGACACACAGGCCTACGTTAGCAGGCCAAATAGAATACGCTACGAGATTAGATAACCCATAGCAGTTCTTCTCCAGAAAAATACTAGTATGAAATTGTGATAAAATGTTTCGTCTTTCAACTAGACTAGAAGAGGGAAATGCATCAACTTCTGCAACTCTCTCATTTAAAATTATTATTTGAATAACATTCTGATGAAAACGCAATAATTTCCCTTTTAATTTAATAATTATTTCTTCAATGTTATATATTAAGATGAAATCAATGCGGTTTTGGAGTTTAGGTTACACGATCATGAAAAGTGTACGAGCTTTATTTCTGTTCTAGTTGTAATTCCGAAGCGATTGTCTTATTAAGAGGTTCTAAACATCGGCTGTGAATATCTGCGAAAAATTAAAGAAATCAAGCTCGTAACCTGCATTTGTTTAGGAATTAAGTTTTTTGGTACATTTCCTTAAAATAAATAGAGCGAACGTTGTAAAATATCATGTCAATTACAGTTCATAAACACATTTTACCAGTTCGTAAACACCTTTACATGGAAAATTTCCATTAAAAGATTCTTGCCTTATTTATGTCATTAACTCGTTATTTTCCAACAGACGTTTCAAACAGTTCATATTTTCTCAATCAATATCAGTTTGTTTCAGAAACTTGATTGATTGATGATTCCGGACAACGAAGGAGAAGGAAAGATCGCGCGCTGCTCGGGGCTCATTTGTTAGGGTACTTCTCCGACATTCGTATGGAATTGATCAGAGGAACCACGGAAAACTACTGATTAGAGCAGTCGGGCTCTAGAATTCTCCTCCAGACAGCGACTGAATTCGACCTGGCTATCTATACTGTGATTTATTCAGAGCTGCCTCTGGCAGGTCATCTGCTGTTACGGTGCCATCTCATCGAGAGCTTACATGTCACTACAGTGACGTCCTATGGCGCCATTCAACCTTCCGATTGGATGGCACCGCAACAACTGATTTACGTCAGACGCAGCTTCGAATAAATCCAGCTATAGCTAATGTCGAAAATCTTGCCACCGTCGGAACACGAGCTTTGGACCTCTCGGTTACAGACACCAATGACATCAGTTGATGCCCTGAGCCACTTCTCTGGGTGAACTGCAGAAACGTACTAGCCCAGAATTAATAAAAAAAAATGAGTAAACTTCAAACAATTACGAAGACCTCCCTGCCTACAAGCGATCCCTAGTGCTTTACAGTCTGGCAACAATACTTCAACCGCGTGGGCGTCTACCCTCGCCGGCACTCATTACACGACGACATTTATTGCAAATGAGGACGATGAGTCACGACGTCACGTCGCCGGCCCCATTAAAACCATCGTCGCCGCCGCCGTCGCGGTCGTCGCTTCACGAATTCCCGCCCGGAAATTGCAGGTCGGCGCTGCGGTCGATCACCTGAGCGGGGCAAAGGGTGGCCGGCGCGGGGGCGGCCGCGGCTACGGGCGGGGCGCGCGAAGGGGCGGGGCCCCGGCACGCGGCCGCTCCTCCCCTCCCCCCCGCCGCGCGAGAGGTAAACACCGGGCTCGCATGCGGGGACAGGTAGCGCGCGGGGGACGCGCCCCTCCCCCAGCACGCGGGCTGGCGGCGGCGGCGGCGGCCGGCGTGTGCAGCGCCACGCGCGGCGGCGGCGGCGGCGGCGGTGCGGCGGCGGGGCCGTGTGAGACAGCGGGACCGCCGCGGTTCCCACGCGGGTCGCGCCAGCTGCTCGCTGCCTGCGCCGCGCCGCGCCGCGCGGCGAGCGCCCTCCTCGCCGCCACTGTGCGGGGCTCTCCCGCGCAGCCAGCCCTCCCGTATGACGCCGACGAGGAGGAGGAGCAGCAGGCGTCGCGACGCTGCTGATAGCCGTGCGCGATATGCGGACGCGACGCGACGCGGTGCGGTGCGGCGGAGGCAGCTGCGACGCACCTCGCGCGGGAACCGCTCCCCGACGCCGACGCCCGGTGCGAAGGAGGAGAAGTGCACGCTCGAACACGCGCCCCCGGCCCGAGGAGGAAGCGCGGGAGCGAAGTTAATGGCCGAGGGCGCTGGTGGATGATGTAACGCGAGGCGGGAAGTGCGGAGTTTTAGAAGATTAACAGTCCTTCCTATTTCTGTCTACACTATCCCAAATCTAAAATAGTAAATATTTGTACTCTGTTGAAGTGGAGGGTAAGTGCAAGAACACACATTTACAGGAGAATTTATCGTTTTCTTGTATGGTATTAATGTGTTGGAAAAACCTAGTCATCAAGCTTTTCATTTCATATTTTTATTTTAGTGTAAACCGATTTCGCCTAAATATATACCATTAATATTTCTAGTTATTAATTGAAACTTCTTCTATGTAACAAATCTGAGGTAGTAAATCAGTAGGAAACCTATGAACTTCTCATACAATAACTTTTCACCTTGAGGTTCCAACAGCAATAGACGGTTGAACGACTATCAAAGACATTTCGTAAATTTCAAATGTTATGAAATGACACAGAATTATGATAATTTTTTTCGGTTCTTACAATTCAATCCAAAATGATTGCTGTTCATACAGAGCACAGAGCACAACTTGGCAGGATAAAAATAGTATATTCCTGCAACACAGACTCCGAGGTCCCTGCAGCTGTTTTGGTTCGTCTCTCAGAAGTCGTGACCTCTCGCTCGCATGCCAGGTCCCAACGCGACCGGTGCTCAACAATTGACGAGGGCTTGGGCCGGCCGGGGCACCGCATCACCTGCGAGGAGCAGCAGCTGATGTAACGAGGGGGGCCGGTCGCAAACGATTTCATGGACGCCGCTGTGGGAAGGCTTCCAAAAAGCTAACAAAGTTAATTGCGCCGAAATGCAATGCAGTCATTCCAGAAACTTGGAGAATAGAGAATAAACACGCATGTTCCTTTACAGTGGTGTGCTTAAATGAAAAAGCACATTTTGCTTATTGTCCATGCGACTGCAGCATTTTGTGTTGCTCGGAACACGATGTGGTAATGGCGTTTCCTGTTCTCTTTTGTGTACACAGACATTTTAGCAAAAATGATATCCAGTTACACGTTACCAGTAGTGTAATGAATGTTATAGTCTGCCATCTACTAACGATAATCGAATATTACAACCGCCTATTTTCAAATATATATTTAATTAAACTGCAGTCAAGTCGATTCAAGTGGGATCATACATTTAGTTTCTATTTTTTCACTGAAGTATACGAATGTGGACCAAGCGTCAGTTCTATCATAAGAAAAATATAGAACTTAACCTCATTCTAATTTCGAACCTACAGGAGTCTTATAATTTGGGACAGCATTACAAATTCAGTAGAAATCACTTAAGCTGATGAAAACTGTGACTACCCGAGAGCATGGAAACCTCCAATGCCGAACAGTTCTTTTCAGTGCCACTACTCTTTTTTTTTACTATTTCAATTTTTTGAATTTTTTTTTAAAGTTCACAGAGAAAATTCTAAAATATTTATATTCAATTTTCTGTAGGTTGTGTATATTTCCTTTACCCTCAGTTTTTAACATTATTTTAAAGTAAAAGGATTACAGAAAGCTGGTGAAAAACAGCAAGTGTTACGATAGAGCATTTTCTTGTTCCATTCTGGAGTCTTTCCTTCCTTATCAAAGTAACAAATATTCGTTTTAAGCAATTAACTTTTGTGAATTCATCTCCGTTCAAATAAATATATAGAAATATTTGCTAATGTACCTATTAATGCGATTGAGAATTATACGTTAAATATTACTCGACTCTAGGTAATTATAATGCTAACAAACAATAGCAAATTATTTTACTTTCTTTTTCACTGCTTTCTTTTTCTTCACATAATTTATTCTTGCAGAAGCAAATTTTGGGCCTTTCACAAGACACTTGCAGCGGAAAAAATAATTCAGGAAAATGCAGAAATATATAAAAAATATGTTAATTTCATCATTCATTATCACCATTTTAATATATTACTGCATTTCCACATCCCTAATATTTTGTAAAATACATGGGGCGTCCATGCGGTAAACAAAACCTAACGATATTAAATAAATAGTAAAATAACAATATCGCAGTGGCGGCTGCTGTCCCAACAAACTAGAGTTTGCTCCTGCATTGAATGACGGAAATGTAATTTCCAAAATTCAAGATATGAATATATAATAAAAATGTACGCAATTCAAATCAATTCAAACTAAGTTAAATAACATTCTATATTGAAACACTACTTACACAATATAATGCGTCCGGTCCGCGTAAGGTGTATTTATATATTTCGAAAACTTCACTACCCTGGTATATTTGGCAATAACGAAAGACGCGTTCGACACACGTTCATATTCACAAGAACGATCGCAAACCGCTGGCCAACTGCAGCCACACTGGCTTCCGCGAGACACAGGTACTTCCATCCAGAACGGCCACCTTTACACAAAGAAATCATCAAATGTACGTTTTGAATCAACAAACCTAATATCAAATGAAAAAAATTCTAAATATAAACAATGCATTGAATATCGTCAATAATTGACTGAAATGGAGTACTTTCAATAACAAACGAAAATCATAAAACTATGTTGCAGTGAGTGAGACGAAGACAGAATATGGGTATTCCCCTGAGATTTCCTCCGTCGCCGCTCAGCGCTAGATAGCGCTACTAGCTGGTTGCCCAACAAAAAGGCCGTATGTTCTCCGTGTTAAAGCGAAGGGCCAAAGAGTAAAGTAAACTCATTAATACAGCCAAGAGCGTGGTGCAATTCCTGGCAAGGCACCAGACGCCGGAGAGAGCGCCAGTTGGACTCTCTTTGGTTTCAAAATGATTTCACGTTCATCGATATTTCAGCAATACCTTGAAGATTGAATGTTTTAAAAGGAAAATGTATATTCCTAAGATATAATTATATTTTTTCGATTTTCTGGGGGTTGTGCAACCATGCAACCTAAACATGAGCCGACACTGTAATATCGCATATAAATTCTCGTTTAATTCAACATTGTTTTTTAAGCAACAGCATGAAACAATAACTCAAAAAAATATTGAAATTAATATTTAGTAATATCATGTTATTAAATTTCTAAACATAATGTTCACGGTAACGTGAAGCAAGTAAATTCAACTCATTAATACAGAAATGAATTTTAAAATATAAATATTATTACAAGTACATTACAACACTTGTTGAAATTTCTTACAAATTAAAACAATTTAAAACTTAAATGCTTAAACATTTAAAAATCATTTACATGTTATGTGATACCCAAAAATATTTGCAATCATATTCGCAACATGTACAAGTATGTGTCAGAATATACCAGCGTTACAGAATTGCGATTCACTGTGTTCTCTCCAGTGCTTTTAAATGAAAAAATCCCTCTGGAGACATTTTCTTTCATTTGAGATTTGAGTATCTAGAATATATAAAACATACAATCAACAACCAAAAGAAGCTTTTGGGTTACTGTTGATTTCTTCTGTACATGTGTGCAAACAATTAAGCCCGCTAAAAATAATCGAAATCAATTTTGAAAAAAATCGATGAATTGATTTAAAAAATTTGGAAATAGTAGCCGTCATTCATTGTACACTATCAAACAAAATATTCAGTTAACCTCCTGTGTTTCCCAGATGAATACACTTTGTAGCATTTATACACATAATGCAATTTCCGAAGAGAAATATACGAACAGAATGCAGACACATTATCAATCGGCAAAGGTAAGTTGTGAGCATTTGCAGGATCCCCTAATAAATCAATAAACATTCAAAAATAATTTGTGCTTCAATATTTCTTATTTTTTAACAAGTAATAATACTTAACTCCGGTTAAGCTCATATTTTTGATTTTCAATGGACTTCAATGTGAATCAATAACTACGTTAGATTTTTTTTAAATGACACTATAGTTTAGGAGAATGCAGAGGGCAAGACGTGGCACAGAAGTTGTTCCCTGGAACTACGTGCAACTTTTGCGTGCTAACCGTTCCAGCGCCAATTCGTTGTGCTAGTTATATTCACTAGTTCAGTCCATCTTTATTTATTTTGTTAGGATGACGTTGACTTAAGAGTTTTAAGTGTTGGTCCTATTGGCTTTAAGTTTGGTTCTTGTATTGTATAACTGTTATTTTTAATGTTCTATCTACATTAGGATTACACTTAATTTACATCTACAAGTTGTGACTGTTATCCACCGAAATGACAAGAATATGTTCTGAGTGTCACATTATCTTCGATTAAAGAAATATAATAAAAGCACATATAAAAACTTTAAACTCACTTTTTTAAAACTGTAGTTTTGGGGTTACGATTTCATTCGAATTCACATTCTAGTCCTTACATCCAACCAAGCCCTTGTTCTTGGTTTTCCCTTCACTTAAATATTTGCTATATTTATTATACACATAGAACATGAGGAAATAATAATAAGAAAATGATTGCATCGAAAACGAAATAAGGAATATCTGTAAATTCTCATATTATGCTTAAATATCTTGATCTGAAAATTCAATATTGACATTTTATAAAATCACAGTGTGGGCAGATAAGATACACTAAAACCAAGTGAACAGTATAGTATACAGTTTAATAATCGTACGGTGTAAAACAAATAATACTGTCACAAACAAATGTTGAAATATATTTCCATTCCATCGTCCAATGGATTAAAAGTATTACACTACAAAGTAAAAACAAAAATTATTTTGTAAATAGGAATAGTTTAATTACACTACACACGTAACACATTGAAAAACAGTCCATGGGTATCGTTCTTTTGCTGTGATATTGCAGTAAAAACATTTGTAATAGGGTGGTGATCATTAAAATAAACTGATTCAAATTGTTATTTAAATAAAATATTTCTTTAAACAAGTTATTTATATCAACTAAACTATTTACTTTCTTGTGTACTTCTATACACGGAGAATATAAGAAATGTTTCGATGAGATTTGCCGGAATTATTAATTTTTAGGATCCTCGATATAAAAAATGTTGTTAAAAACGTTTTAAAACGTCCGACAGATTATTACCGAAACCACCTTAGAGTTTTTATACAAAATGATTTTCATTAAAAATTCTGAATTGTCGAAAATGGCAAAAGTTTGTAAAGTGTTCAATCCTTATACAAGTATTTAATTGAAGCACATATTTTTCTAAATTAAATATATACTTCAAAATTATATCATTAAATTATTATGTTTACAATTTTTTCAAAGTAAGAGTAATTTTTGCATAATTTTTAGTCATCGTGACAATTTTCAGAGTAACCCTTCATATTTTTTCTTAATAGACAAAAGTGTGCTAATAAAAATACCAAAGATCCTAATTTAATGAAATCTAAATATAGCCCAGGTCCACAATTGTATTGCAGCGTCACCGACCGGGAGGTCGCAGACCGGAGCTTCGAGTCCCGATGGGGCAGGTTTCGGCACAAGCTTCATATATAGGTCGAATTTATCAGCTATCTGGAGAAGAGAATTCTAGTGAATATCTAGTATGATCGGTAGTTCTCCTGGTCAATTACAAACGAATGCCGGAGCATTATCCTAAGAAAAGGGCTACATATTGGGCACGATCTTTTCATCCTCACCTTTGTTCCAACCTCTGCCATTACTCACATACGATACTCACTACACTATCGTAATGTGAGGATATCAATTGGGAGCAACGGTTTTGTCTTGTCTAAGGTGGTGTACCGACGGCGAAGATACCTGGACGGGGAATTCCCGCAAGGCAACGTTTATTACTGCGTCGGATCACACGTTCCAGCGGGAGAGTAAACCAGCGACATAACTTACACTACACTTACGAGACTAATGACTATAACAGTTGACGTGCTGAGAAATAAAATCTAATTTACAAATTTACAATTCGCGCAGAAATTGAAAGCAAACAACGCTGAATCCCACCACGTGAGATGTCACTATGATTTCGTTAGATATCCAGGAACTCGGAAAAAAATTTAAAAACAATTTAACAATTTCGTTTTTGGCTCAAAAATGCAAATGCCTATTTGATTGTCTTATTCCGATTACACTCGTTCTGCGCATACCATTCTCATACTGGAGTGCTTACGACTCAGCCGACGCCACGAGACAGCAGGTCTCCAAGGAAGAGGTTGCCCGCCATTAAAAAATTGCTAGGAACGTATTGTGTTATAGAACTGCATCCTTTTTACTATTTTTGGTTATTAGTAAAGAACTGTTGTACTGTTTCGTACGCACTGTACTGTGTTATTTCAGTATTGGTGAAGATTGTTTTTGATAAAATATTTAATTTATTGTAGTGTCATAAGAGAGATTTTGTTTTCTTGATCTTGAGCAGAGTGTGTGCTACTTTTTTGAAAACTATTTCGTGTGGTTTTGGTCACTAGTAATTAACAATTAAAACAAAAAAGAAATAGAAAATTGTAAAAATTTAAACTTTATTTCAAATTCAAGTACACCTTGAATTACATTACTTACAATTTCAAGCTTGAGATTTATTTTTAAAAACAAGTTCTTTCCCAGTATTACATCCGTAAAACATTTAATTCAGCTACTGTTTTTTATTTGAAAATATCACACAAATGCCCTTTTTTGGAATATTAATATTTAGATACATGTTGATTTAATAGTTCAATGGAATTGCAGGCACCAATGCATCATAAGATCTCTGATGAGGTTTTTCGAAGTACCAAATATTTTTGAATGTAAATATTTTTTTCCGTTTTGTGTAAATTATAAAAGCGCTCTGCGTAGTATGCGAAAATGAGAGCATTTCAAACTCATGAATATGTAGACGTTTTTATTTACATTTTGTGTTAGAATAGCACTACACTCTCAATTCAACAGTATTCCGTTTTCATTAAGCAATGTTCAAAACTTAAAGATTGTTTTTCGAATGTCCCATGCTTCCTTTGCAGAGTTTATAAGTATGGTTTCTGAAATGTTAAAAGAATACATATTGCAATATTATAACTGAAAACGTATGAACTGTTCTAGAATCTCTAATTACTGTACTTTTCAACAGGCAGTCGCGCCACCTTTTTACGACTTGCCGTAATTTCAATTAATAAATTTATAAATTAATAGATTGTTAAGATTTACCGTAACAATTTATAACGCTAATTATTCTAACTCATAATCCACACATTAGGAAAACGAAGTAGCCTTGAATTATTTAACTCATGTCTAAACGAAGGTTTTTTAGACTAAAATCTATTTAAAAATGGAAAATGTTCTCTAAAATTTCTTCAATAAACAGAATAAATTAATATAAAATAATATTCACATATATTTTGCTTTACTTCAAAGTGTTATATTATTTACCTTTATCATTAATTTAACTGTAACAATAGCTACTGAAAGAAACCAAGATAAAAGTAGATATGTAAATTTTAAAAACCTCAATGACTTTGTTACTCATATGCTTTATGAAAGTAGAAAATTAACTTTTCACTCATGACTGGCGCCTTTTTAGTGTTGACCTAGGAGTGAATTAATCATATCTATTTATCTTTGGATACAGAGTGGAATAGAAAAATTTTATATAACACAGATTTCAACTTCCGTGTAAATTTTTTGACCAAACCCTTTCGAGTATTATCCTCATTTCAGTTTTAGTCTTTTAATCAACGAATAGGATTTTAGACAGTAAAATAAGCGTTTTAGGCACAACAATTTTTGTTACTAGATATTGTATAGCCGTGAAATGTGTTCATATCAATTCATTGCGAGTGTCCGCGTCAGAAAAATAGAATAAATGTTTGAATATACGTAGTTTACGTATGTCAAGTATAAAACAAAATATACCACTTCCAAGTATTATTGGTTAACTATTGTAGCGTCGTGTTGCTAAAACAGCGTGGGCAAGTGGCGCGTGGTGTGCACCGGATGCGTAGACAAAGGCAGAAGCTATGACGCACGGGGTTTTTCTGACAGGGTGTGCGCGTCGTTAAGGCGGAGGCAATGGAGGCGGCGGGCAGCGTCGCGAGGGCTATTTAAGGGCCGTGAGAACAATAGCTCGCCCTTCTTGTGATCCTGGCAGCAGCAGCGTAGGTCGTCCGTGAGAGGTACGAACGTGCACGCGGCGCAAGAAGCAGTTATTGTCGTGACTAGTGAGACATGTAGTCGGTCTCAGGGCAGGCGGTACTACGCACGGCGAAACATTTGGTAGAATGTTGCGGGGTGGTAGCCGTTGTAAATATCTCTCCTAGCAGTGGGGTCTATTTTGTTAGTTCATTGTATACAGTGCATTGGTTATTTGTGACTACGGTTTAAATTGTGAATAAACCTGCTGTTATTACAACCCACTCTCGTCTGTGTACTGATTACACCCGTATGACGCCACACTATCTTATTAAATAACGCATCAATTATCCTACGTAATACTTAACTGCATTTATTTTGAATTATTATTTATAGACACGGGCAAGAATGCAAACGGCGGATAAAGGCAACAGATTTGCCTGCGGACAAAGCGGTGGGCAGAATAATGGATATCAGCAAACAAGACACGCGAGGTGAAGCGATGCAGCGATCAATGGAAGTTGTCGAAATTGCATTATACACTAAATTAATATATTTGTATGAATGCTGGTCGCTTTCTGAAGCTTATGTCATTAAAATCGGAAGCGAGTTCTTGTTTTCAAGATTTTACAATTTTGGAGATGGAAATCGTTTATCTACAAAGTATTCAGTGGATATTGATACAGTACCTTCAGATTTACAATTTAAGTTATTTCACCACAGATGAAATAACTTGATTTGCTAGCTATTGTTTTGATCTATCAAAATGAAAAGAGAGTGGAGAATGTTGGACAAATTGTACCACCGCGTCAACAAGCTTTTCACATTTAACCCAGCAAACACACAATTAAGAATTTTGAAACAAAGGTTCAGTTTGCGCAAATATATTTTAAAAAATTCCATTCCAACCTAGCATCTCTGATTGGAAAACGCAGCATTTACAATTTAATTGCCAATGATCTCACTCTATTGGTCAATTAATTGCCAATGTTAATCCGGCTTTAAGGTTTCATTATATATGAGTATATACATAGTTAGTAATACGTACTATTTTATATACAGATTTATATGTCTTCAAAAATAAACACATTAAGTCACAAGAAAATATTATTAAGTCGATAAAATAGAATATTGAAAATATTAGTTTTTACGGTTGACCAATGACTTATTTGAGTAAAATATCTGGTAAGATGTCTTAAGATTAATTGGGCAAGTTCAGTGAATCGGGAAATGCTCAATGACAATTAAATACAATTTAAGTGAGAGTAAAAATGAAAAGATTATCTAAAATAATATTGCTTAGATTCGGTAAGAACAGATTCGGTACAGTTACAATCTTGATTATAAAAGACTTTCATATCCTAATCTTTTTCAATTCCTTCACAGGAATTGCAATCATTAGAGCACAATGTCTAGAACAATATGGAGAGCATTTTCCGAGGAAAAAGCATTTTCCCCACAAACGAAATGTTCAGTGGAGGTTTTACTTTTTGAAGGGAGCTTTCGCACGCGTGACTCGATGACACTTGTTATTGCCAATACACAGATCTCGTCCCCACTTCACGAGGCCCTCTCCAGCATCAACAGTTGCACACGAATCGTATTCACCATTGTGGCGCATTTAACTGCTCCACAAGGCGGAAAGGCGCTTGAATATCGTCTAATTCACGCCGCTTTTTTAGGCGCCGAGCTCCCGCGCGGTGGCCTGAAGCGAGCGTAATTAATAGTGTGGCCCCCGGAGAGGGGAGGGAGATTTCACTTTTTAGCCGCGGCGAGCGCCCCTGCTCCCTGTGCGAGGGGTCGTCCCGGAAGGGGAGCACGCTCCAGGCCGACGCCGCGAGGGGGGAGGGGATGGCGGTGGAGCTGGGACGGGGCGCTGGAGCCCTTGGTAGTGGACGGTGGTCGCGAACAGGTAACGCGGTAGATGTGATGGAAGTGCAGATACGTGTTATAGAAAGCACCTACACCGTAGGTGAGTGTCACTGGAAGATTTGTTGATGTTGTGGAAGAAGATACCGAGGTTGATTCTGGAGGAATGTAATGGTGACGATGTTGATTAACCCCTAATTGAGGGATTGTTTGAGAAATCATGGCTGGCGACAAGGACCAAGAAAATGATGTTGAATGTGATGAAAAATAGAGGCTTGCTTTTTAAATACTCTACTTGGAGTAAATATTCAGCAAAAATTAATTTCAAATATTAATGAAATGAAAATAATTAAAAAACAATTATAAAAGTTGTCGATATCAGTTTGCACGAAAATGTGGACAAAGAGAGGAAGGGGAAATGTGGGTGGGGGCCGATAGTGCCATGGCTGTTAGCAGTAGAGTTTGAGTTGGTGCTTACGAATATTGTGGCATGTTTTGGGGGTGGATATGTTTATTCAGGTAAAGGCGTCCTTCAACTACTGAGGTCATTAAGATGCATGTGTGATATGAGTAGATGATAGCAAGGATGAAAATAAATTGAATGTTGGAGAAATGGTGTAATGAGAGGCTGGTAAACACGAGATCCTCGAGAAAACGTTTTCCCGAGAGGTCGCGTCATCCACCACAAACTCTACATGGATTGGCTAGAGATCGAACCCACATCCCACCGGTGGAAGAAGCAGGGGCGTACAGAGGCAACATACCCCAGACCGCGACTTCATTGGGGCCCCGAATTTTTTTTTCATTAAAAAGAAATGAAAAATATATTTATCTTTAATCCTAATTTAAGGCTACAATTTATTTCTGATGCATGGAGAAATAAATCCTATTAATGAATTGGAGAAGGATGATTTTTTTGTTTAAGTAAGGGACTCCCTTGGATCAAGCGCCCAGGCCCCAGGTTTTCTCTGGGTGCTCCTGGGAAGCAGTATACTTTAGCCATAGCCACGAGACCTCCCCGCCCGCTTCAGAGAGGTGGACGTGGCAACGGAGTCGGGCAGACCAACGGCCCGGTTCCGTCGTCCGCGCGGCAGGGGGAGGGGGGCGGCGGCAGGCAGAGATTGCAGGGCGGCGCGGCGGGGCGGCAGCTCGTGCACGCGACCGGCAGGCGCCAGGCCCCGCGGCTCCTGCCGGCTGCAGCCCGCAATGCCCTTCTACCTGCCGGGCGGCCTCCGGGGATTCCCCGGGAGGGGCGGCCGTCTCCGCGGAGACTTCAAAGAAATCTCCCCTGCGCCAGCCAAGAAACACCCTTGGGCGGCCTCAGACTTGTTATTGATATGCGCTCTCCCTTTTTTTTGCTGATTGGAAGGCAAACGTGATCAGAGACGAGTGCCGAAGCCAGTTTCTCTGACGGCAAAGGAAAGCGGGATGCATAAGAGTGGCGTTATAAATATTATTACGGGCAGGTAAAAGGTCAGGAGAGGGAAGTGGAGAAAGTCATTGATAAAAAATACAAGACTTTTTCATTAAATAACACATTTTATTTTTCTTCTAAGGTATCACATATAATATTGTTCTTTTACTTATAACTATGTCTATTTTGTTATATAAATCTCTATATTTTACATCTTTCATGCCTTGTAAGTTATCAGTCATTTGTTGAGCATGTTAAAAATGTATTTATTCATTCACATATAAGTTATCCTATTATTTAATGTAGCTTTGCTACTTCTTATAAAATTTCTTCTCTAATTACTTTTGATTATTACTAAAATTCAGATCTAAGAATTACTAAATTAGGCACATATTGACAAATGAAATTATGATAAATAGAAATTACGTAAGATATATGAATGAAGATATTGTATCTTTAAACAATAAAATGAAGCCGAATCAAATGAACTAGCAAGAGACGGATTTTTAAATTAATATTATCCACAATATAAAATATTGAAAATGTTTTAGAATATTGCAATAAACTACAGTAAGGTAAATATTGAAAAATATATAATTTTTAATTGAATAAATATTGTTTCCGATCTAAGTGAAAAAAAGATATTGTAGGAAATTAATGAAGCTGACAAAAAACTACCAAACCAATTCTAAGTGTACTTCTTCACAGCCAAATGGAATAATCTCCATATTATCGAAGGTTAAAAACTGAGCATTCCAGTTTCATCATTTCAGTATTTCAGCTAGCATTTCAACTGAAACGAAGTGATGTACAAGAAATCGGCATAGTTGATTACGTTCATCAAAAAGTACTCAAGAGTGTTACTCGTACAATTGAAATCCACATCAGCAAATGCATGACTAGAGATAGAAATTCAATGCAGTTTTAATTGACATCAGACATTTCGTGTAAAGTGAAACGTCAACCCAAATCCGGAGTGGTGAAGGCCAGTTCAAAGGCCAAGGATCGAGCGTCAAAATTCCTGCCATCGAGCAGCCGAGAGGCCGGGCGCGTGCGCGCGCGCAAGCGGCGACGCGAGCCATGGCGGCGCTGGGACACTTGAGGTAGATAAGGCACGTGGCGGGCAGGCGGCGCAGCTCAAGCGCAGCTCAAGCGTAGCTCAAGCGCAGTGCAAGCGCGGCTCGAGCGTGACTCAAGCGCGGCTCAGGTGCGGTTCAAGCGCACCTCAGGCGCACACCTTGCGCTCGGCCGCCTCGTTCAGGCGGTTCTGGAGGTCCTCCAGATCCATCACGTCGTCCAGCGGAGACGGCGCGGCCTTGAGCGCGGCCTTGTCGTCCCTCTCGGACGGCAGGGGCGGGCGCGGGGGTGGGGCCGCGGGCGAGGTTCCCACGCAGGGGCTGCCCGCGGGCAGGACCCGGGGCGCGCGATGCCGCCTGGCGGGCATGGCCAGCGACCGCAGCACCTGCCACACACAAGAGCGCACAGCTGTTACCCTTTCGCCCAGCACTGCGCGATCGATACACGGCTGCCGCGCCGGCAACGGTCGTGGGCTTTGGATGGGTTATGGAGCATCCCCACTCTTTGGAACATTTCGCTCTTTTAACATTGCATCAGCGCATGAAACGATCTGACGGAAATGCTTGTTAACTGGGCATTGACATTACGAACTCTCATGCGTATTAAGAAGCGAATTGTTTCAAATGTCCTGGCAGGCAGAGGAAACATCGAATCAACTGAGGTCAGAAAACAATGGACTGTAAAGTATGAGATAATGAAAGCAACAGAACGATATTGATAAACAGAAGAATTTATGTTTAAGATACAGTATCTAACAGAGCAGGTGCTCGTTCGTTCGTGAGTGGGTGGGTGGTGGTAGGAGTGACAGGTGTCCGGGAGAGTACAGGTGCACCAACTCACCTTGAGACAAGTCTTGCCGGTGCGCAGGACGATGCGTCGAACGGGCGAGGGCGTCATCGCGGCGGCGGCTCCAGAGGACGCGGACGGCGAGCGGCGCGGCGCAGCGCAGCGACGTACGCGAACAGTGCGGGTCGGGCGTGCGAGCGAGCGGGCGAGCGGGCGCGTGCGAACAGCTGGGCGGAGCGGCGGGCGTCCAGGGAGCGAGTGATGCGGGGCACCCCGTGCGCACCCCCCTTATATAGCCTGCGCGCAGGGGGTGGCCAGGGGCGCGGGTGGGCGAGTGGGACGGGGGCGCGGCGCTGGCCGCCTGCGTTGACAGCTGGCGCGGGGTCCGCCCCGCTCCAGCGCGCGTGTGGGAAACTGGGGCGGGCACGCGTTCTCACACGCCCGCGCCCCCTCCCCCCGGGCGACGCGACGCAGCGCGGCGGACGGTCAGCCACTTGCCACGCCCCCCTCCCCCAGGGGCGGGGTGGGTGGAGGAGTCAGCAGCGGAGCGGGACGAGACGCAATGACTCGGGATGAGGCAGGAAGAGGCGCGACTGAAATTGCGGAAGTGGTGATGTCACTGGAGAAGAACTTTTGGACTTAAACGCGAGGGAGTAAGGCCACTAATGCGGAGGGTAACTTGAGAATAACGCAGGCGGAAGTACAAGCAGACAATTCAAGCTAAATTCTATGGCGGTGACCAACGCCCTTAAACATTAGGTTTGGGACGGGAATGAATAAGGAAGTAATGAGAAGATGCAGAAATATGTGAAGAAAAACCTGAAGGAGTCGTTGATAAAAGCTGCAAAAATGTGTTCTGTAAAAATATATAGGAGTGAGAGCAATAAAATATGAGGCGCAACTACTAAAATTAAATTATACGAAATTAAATAGAAATTCAAGGTATACATCATATAGCGAGAAAGAGCGCATATTGGAGCGAAGATGAGACATCAAGGGAGGGGGAAACCGTACATAATAGAAAACTATAATTTAAAGCGAGAGTAAATTATCAAATTCAAGAAAAAATGATGAAAAGAGCTGTGTGGAGATACTTTGAGAGGAAGTGCAGCAGGTGATGGTAGGGAGAGGTGAATCGAGGACAGGTTATGCTAGCGTGTCGCAGTGGGGTGACTCGTGATGCGAGACATGCATAACGGCCAGAAACGAGAAATGCGAGACAGATGCACCTTCAAACAATGAGGAGGATAATGCAGAGTCAATGTCACAAAAATAAAACATTAAAAAAGGGAATAAACCGGTGATAAAAGGGAAGAGATTAGGCGATTCAAAAAGTGTCCTTTCTCTGCTCATTACAGAATGATCAACATCATTCTATACAATTTTTTTTAATCATTGAAGAATGGACCAATATCGTATTTTTCATGGGAGTCGAGAAAACAATTGGAAGATTGATCTATTGATTGATTGATTTTTTCGTGGTTCCGGGCGCGTCAACTGCTTTGGTCATTAGTCCCGTTAGTGTAGTACATGCTTTTTCTCGGGAGATGGCGGTGATCTTCCCCCGCTGGATGGCGAGATCCGGCGCCGACTTATCGTCGGTTAGTGGGGTTTCCCCCTAACCAGGACTCCCCCACCAGCGGGGCACCGCCCCAGCCGGGACAAGCTCTACGCTCCCGACCGGTCTCCCGGAATATGTGGTAGTGTAAGTGTAAGTGTGTAAGTGTAAGTGTAAGTGTTAGTGTAAGTGTGTGTGTGTGTGTGTAAGGGGAGAGGATAGGAGAAGGAAGAGGAAGGTCAGATCGCGCGCGGTCCGTGGCCCGTTTGGTAGGGTACAGCTCCGGCATTCGCCTGGTGTTCATCGGAGAAACCACGGAAAACTACCGATCAGAGCAGGCGGCCGCTAGAATTCTCCTCCAGACAGCGACTGAATTCGACCTAGCTGGAAAGTTAGTGTCGAAAATCCTGCCGACGTCAGGACTCGAACCTAGAACCTCCCGGTCAGAGGCGCTGCAGTGACATCAGTTCAATTGGAAGAAAACGGAAGGGTAGGGGAAGAGATAAATTTTTCCCAAGAACTTAAAAAAGAATGCTATTTGGAAGGAGAAAAGTTAGCATAACAGGAAATGTCAATTTTGAACAGAAAGCGATAACGAATAGCGAGAAATATAGAGAACTCCAATGCAATAGGGATCGAAGCAGATGAAAGTACAATAAAAATCGAAAGAATGGTAAAAGGAAAACAAACTCGAGTCAAATTGCAGATATTTTGTAATAAACGTTCAATTCAAATTCATCATTAAAATAAGGTAAATGTGTAAATATACTGTATCTCAGTGGCGAATCCTTAACATTATTTTAAGCACACCACACTTTATGGAAGCTACCTCTTGCGTTGTCTTTTATGTTGAGCGTTTTCGAAATTCCAATACTATGAAATTCCGTCCTTAATAATTGTTCTATAAAACAATTACACAAATCACCAACTTCTGGATCATAAACATACTCCATTTTCACAAAAACTTGAGAGAAGCGTAACTTACGAACGACCAGAGAATAACTGTTAACCGCAATATTTTGCTGTGCCTACTGACCTAGAAGACGCGCATCCTCCCCTCTCCCGCCCACGAAACACGTGGAATCCTAGGTTATCACGGCTGGCATGCGGTGCCTTCGCCCGCGCTAGGGAATTCTTTGGACAGCATTAAGAACTGTTTGAAATTTCTCCCTTCACTTCATAGCACTTGCGGATGCGGAAGACTGACTGGCTCTCGGTAGCAAAACAGAGTTATTTTTTCGCATCTGTTTTAAAGCTTTCAAAATCTCTAACTTTTTACAGTATTACCAAACTTATGAAGTATTTATTATACACTTCGAATTATTAGGTATACACAGTGTATCGGAGAAGTCGCCACTGCTGTGTCTGCATGTTCATAAAGAAGCTACATGTAAAAAAACTTTATTCATTCTAACGGAACATTATAAGACTAGAGCTATTTTTTTGCTACTTTGTGATGTACTCTCCATTATTACCCATAATTATTATTTCTCGCTCTGGGGAAGATCTTTTTTCTCTTTTCCCCCCAATTTTGAAAAAAGCTCTTCCTCGCTTCCCGCATTACCCTTTATCAACCTTCGAACAACAGGTGTAATTTGAAACTTCCCATGCGCACGCATGGAATGGTAGGCGTTCGGCTGTGTCGCAGGGAGGCCCTTAAATGCCGGCGAGTGGCGGCGCGCGCGGCGGCGGAAGTGCCGGAGAGATGAGCGGCGGCGAGGCCGTCGCCTGCCACTTGCCGCCGCGTGCTCGCCGCCAGGCTAGGCGGCACGGCACGGGACGGGACGGCTCCGCGACGCGTGCCGCGCCACGCGCCTACAGCCCATAAGAACTCACTCGCCGTCGCCGCCAAGAGCCTCGACCCTGGCCGAGACGCCTCGTCTCTCCTCTTCTCCCACTCCCTCTTGACCGCTCAGCTCCTTTCCTTCTTTTCTTCCTCATCTCTCTCCTCATCCTCGCGTTGTCCTGTCTTTCTTTCTTTCGTTCTGTCTTTCTTTTCTTCCTTCCTCAGCTCTCCATCCTCGGGTAACTTTCCTCAGTAACACCAGATAACTAGCCTTGTCTGCTACCGCCGCAGCCAACCTCGACCCTGACAAACATCCAACACCTCTTCTGCTCTTCTTCTTCTTCTTCCACTCCCTCTTGTCCGCTCAGCTCCTTTCCTCCTGCTCTTCCTCATCCCTCTCCTCATCCTCGCGTCGTCCTGTCTTTCTTTGGTTCTTTCTTTTCTTCCTTCCTCAGCTCTCCATCCTCGGGTAACTTTCCTCGCACCAGATAACTAGCCTTGTCGGCTACTGCCGCAGCTAACCTCGACCCTGACCGACATCCAACATCTCTTCTCCTCTTTTTCTTCCGCTCCCTTCTAACCTATCCCATCAACTTACTTCATCCTCTTCTTCCATCCTCCGTTCTCGCCCAACTTCTCTCATTTCTTCCCCTCTCTTCCTTGGTTTCCTTTCCCCCGTTACTTTCCCTCCTCCTTTCTTCGTCCTCACATAACTCCTCGCGCAAGATAACCGGCCTTGCCCGCCGCCTCCGCCGCCAGCGTCGACCCTGACCGAGAGGCTTCACCTCTCCTCATCTTTTGCTCTTCTTCCGCTATCTCCAATCCTCTCGGTTCCTTTCCTCGTCGACGCCTCGATTCGTCTCCATTCCTCGCCGCCCTTGCTTGCCTCCCTTCCCCTCCTCAGCTGCTCTCACACTCAGGCTCTCCTCCTCGCGAGATAACTGGCCTTGCCCGCCGGCGCATGCGCGCTGTCGTAAAGGCGAGGCGAGGCGACGCCAGGGCGGCAACCGTATGCGCTTACCGCAGCGCTGGCGTAGGTGCACTCAGGCGATGCACCTGCGCGGCGAATGCACGTGTGCAGGATGTAGGCTGCTTGTAAGTGCGGAAAGACGCCGCTTCGTTTCCGCTCCAGGTCACAAGGTCTCTGCTTTGTGCGCAGTTGGAAGGGACTAAGCTCTCACAAATGTTTGATTGCTATCTTGTAATGAGCATATTCTGTTTTCCTTGAAAATACCAGAAACACAATTTGTATTTTGAGTTTAATTATAATTCCAAACGCAAAAATGCAAAGCCTAAGGCATTTGATTTTCTTCCCTCGCAAACTAGTGTTAATCAGTGTTAAAAAATAATAGGTAAACGTACTAAGTGAGAAATATTGTTGACCTAAATTTGTCAGTATATTATCTCTCTGGTAGCTTTGAAGATTTTTTTTTAATCTGAAAAACTATGTTGACTTCAAACCATATTGTTTCACTTGACAAGCAAAAAAATCAGACTTAAAGGGAACTAGATATAAAGATATGGACTTGTCAAGTTTGTGTATTATGTTCGTAGGGCACAACGATCACAACGGTTCGTAGGGCGTTTCATAGAAACAACAAAACAATTAAAAATATTCCCAGCGCATGGCCAGCGGCGCTAAGAACCTAATTGACAGTGAGTAGGCTATGTAATGTGGTCCGATAATCCATCCTGTAGGAAGCTGAAATCCAGAGCTGAAGGTTTATTGCTCAAATCCTGACGCTGGTATTATTTTTAGTATGCGCATATTGGAGGTAAAGCCTCCAAAATTCACGCCATTGGTTTACCTCTGCTTCTCGTTTTCTATCATCAAGTAAAAGAAATAAATGGTGAAAATTATATCCTTATTTCAAAAGATGGAAGAATCAACGTCGCGAATGTGGCACCAAAATTTGTTCAACTTTCCACAATTTATCGCCAAAAATGTTTGGAATAATTTTACAATATGCAAGATTTTCAAGCAATTTCACACCAGAAGGAGAGGTTTTTTGGAGAGTGTGTGTGTGCTAACGAAATTAGTTTTTTGTTGACATTCGAAAACCCGTGACAAATACAAATATTTTTTTGCTACCAAATACCATAAATGCTGTAAAATTGTCTTTTTTGTTGCTTCTTCAATTGTTAGCACTGCAGTCGTGTTACAAAAATCATTCTAAACACTGAATCTTGTATTTCCAGTACATTTCGTACTTGTCATAAATTAGAACAAAGATATATTTCTGCATTCTATTGATATTGTAAAAAATGTGACTATGATAAATGAGCATTCTGTGCTATTTTATTTATAAAAATGATTTTGAATAATATCTACGTAAACAATATCGTTTGTCTTATGAATATATTTAAAAAAAACGAAATAAAGAAAAACGATCAACAGGTGAAAAAAGTAATAAAATGCTTTCCCGAATAATATAATTAATACCATTACAAAATACAAACAAAAAATGTCACCACCAGGATCTGAATTACAAACGTTCAAAGCTCGAGTAGAATAGCCACGACTGTGCTTACAGACAACTTTTCACGGCATGCTCAGCCACATCAGTTTTTCAGCCAGTCATTCGCCCAAATTTTAACACGTTTTTCTTTGTAACGCGTAAATTTCAAAACAGTGTTACTAGTTGTTTCTTCGCGTTCGAAAACAACCTTAACGACGCGTACAGCAGACGTCCAAGGAGGAGCATTACTCTTTTATCTACTAGCAAAGACATCGTAATCGTCTTTTGGAAGCTAAAGATGTAGTGTACGATAATATCGTCCACGAACGATATAAAGTTAATGCTTTTTATGATCATGGGATATTGAGAAATGATAAACAAGCATATTTGTCCAAGAGGTAGGAATCTGATACACTGCTTACTCCTCTTCATGAAAACCGTGACTTCAGTTGTTACTGAACTGAAATGGTAGGATGAACTTCACCTGACACCCCTCCTTGCAGACCAGTCTTGCCACCATATGACCTCCGTTCCTCAGCCCATCAAAACGAAAAAGTATGAAGAAGAGCGTTTTCCTCTAAAGAAGAAGTGTGCACAAGAGGTAGTATTGCCTCTTGTGCACAAGAGGCAATACTCCATGCACAAAACTTTTGGGATGACGAGATATTTAAACTACCAACAAGATAGCAAACTGTGTGAATAATGGTCAAAGTTAGGTAGAAAAGGATTCCTCGTGTGTGCGTGCTTTTTATCTTCTACAATTCATTAGTGTTATCCAAAAAGTCTTGTTTATCATCCCATGCATATGGAATACTTCAATTCAAGATTAGCAGTTAACTAATGACTTATAGCAGCAAAAATGCTGATGAACAAACGAACAAAACATCAAAACGTAAAATAACACACAGACTGGTCAAGAACAACAAATAAAATACTCTAGTTAATACTACAATAAATTACAAAAGTCGTCATGGAAGTTTTTACCGTTTAACTCACTGCTTTTTCATTTCTTTAAGATTCTGTTTCTTGCCAGAAAATATGTGGAGAAAATTTTCAAAAATACCCAATAGCGATTTATTCTCAATGTTTGTGAATATTTTTGAAAAATATTAAAACAAAATAAAAGCAAAATATACAGACATAGGAGAGTATCTTCACCTTCCCCGTAACAACATCCAACAACTATTGTAAGTGCAATTCTCGTACATTGGGTGAACGTTGATTATTATATTGCAGTTTATGTGACATTTGAATATGATTCGAAGGCACTAGTTTATAAAGGATAGCACATTATACAAAAACGGAATATGTCATAAGTAGGGAACGGATTTTATTGTAATAAAAAAGGAAAATATGTACATATATATGTACTTATTTTTTCTAAACTATGAAAGAAAAAAATAGGAAATATGTGAAATAAAAATTCTTTATAATGTTTAAAATTCCAGTCTTCAAGCGTTTTCCGAGCAGAGTACGTTGCCGATCTGATCTTAACATGGATTCAGAGGGGCTAAAAAAAGGTTCTACATGTACAGAAGCAATTATTTCCTAGGTTCATCCGAAATCTATATATATAAAAGAAAGTCGTGTTAGTTACACTATTTATAACTCAAGAACGGCTGTACCGATTTGGCTGAAAATTGGTGAGCAGGAAGCTTAGAGCCAGGAGACGGACATAGGATACTGTTTATCCCGTTCGACAGCGTTCCTGTGCGAGAACGCACGTTTTCCCGTGATTTCGCATGTTAGCGGTCATTGTTGCCTGTTGTAAGCCATTGTTGTAACGCCGCACTGATAACAGAAGGCGATAATGATAGCCGCCTTTCGTTCGCCGTTATATCTATATATAGTCGTGTTAGTTACACTATTTATAACTCAAGAACGGCTGTACCGATTTGGTGAGCAGGAAGCTTAGAGCCAGGAGACGGACATAGGATACTGTTTATCCCGTTCGACAGCGTTCCTGTGTGAGAACGCGTTTTTGCACGTACGCAGTGCAATAAGGATAGTAGTTTCTCACAGTGAGTGCGACGCGAGAAAAAGATGGGACGGGCTGTTAAGGCGGAACAGAGTTCGCCGGGTCAGCTAGTATATAATATTTTCGTATTATATAAATGTTGTTTACGATGAGTCGTCACTCAAGTAAATAGTACCGTGTAGTAGCTCAGGAGAAAGGAGCATACGCTCCCCCCCAACTCGAGCAAAGGGATAAGACTACCCCACAAATGTCAATAAAATTCAAGTTATGCAAAATAAATTTTTAAGATTAATCACAAATGCCCCCTGGTTCATAAGTAATAAACAACTTCATTCAGAATTAAACATCAATACAATAAGAAACCAAATAGCACAAATATCACACAACTTCTACCAAAACCTAACAGACATACCAGCAGCATCCCATTACAAACTTCCGAAAAATCCAACCCACACACGAATAAAAATAGATTCCCTTTTGAAGCATTCCTCAAAATTTTAGCCAACGACAATTCATAACACCGAGGTTCTCCCCTAGAGTATCCTCTCCAATGCATAGATTAAGGTAGCTTAGATATTTTAACTAGAATAAGTCTGATAAAACACATCTGTAAAGTAGTTGTACTGAACGATGTAAATCCTCCAAAATGAATAAATGTGTTAATATATAAAAAAAGGGATAAGACAATGATCTGCATTTTTTTTTATCGAGTTACGCATGGGGTCTATGAAACACGAGTAAGCATGTCGTTGAAGTTTCTTCTGCTTCACATATTACATCCGCTCATCCTCGATCCCGACTACGCGATTTCCAAGAAGCAGATGGGGGCGGGGAGAGAGGTAAGTTTGACTTAATTAATAGCGATGGTCTGGCGTTAATACAAGCGCATTGCGTGGTTTTATAAGTATTTCAGTAACAAAGTTAGTTTTCAAGTAACATATTTCGAACATCGCATGTGAAATGTTCAATTTCGACCTATAAGTACATTAAAATGTAACGAAATATGTAGCAATAGATAAAATATGTAAAAATATGTAATTATAGCAAAATATTTAAAAATATGCAAAATAAAAATGGTTCCCATTCGTTCAGAATGTCGTGTTAAGTCTAAAAACTATAAGTGAATGCAGGTAAAAATACGTATTTTCTTGAAAATCCGTTCCCTAGTCATAAGTATTAGCAACAATCGGTCTTGCAGGTTGTCTACTTCAAATAATAACAGGCCTGAGTAAGGCTTTAAACTGCAGTAACAAATCCATTTCAAAACCGTGAACATTGAAGTGAGTAAGTACACTGAAAAAATCGTAAGCCAATGTTAAGAATTTTATACTCAATTTCAATTGCGCTTTTATCTTTATTTACCATAATTATTCATGGTCATCAATTGCGATGCTGTATGGATTGTGAATGTTCCTTATGTAGCCAAAATGACATATGACTAAATTACTTGGCGTATCACGTAGTGTACAAAATTGCAACAGCGACTGCCCAATGTTCATATTTTAAATGCTAACAAAGACAACTCCGAATAGTTTGAAAATTTCCTGCAGTGGGATGGGGTACTTATTATTTTGTAAAAAGTGGGGTATTGTCAAATATAAAACAAAGTTTCAATAATAATTTTTATTCCTTATTTTCATTCCATATTTTTATTATGTATTCAAATGTATTTCTATTTCTGTTCTTATATTATATTATTATTATTATTATGTTTACACATTCCTGGTTTACAGGAAGACCTGATTCTCGAATAACAAGGGGCTTTTTGCCAAGTGTGTTATTTGCTATTTATTAAAAAATCTGAAATTAGAAAGTTCAGAACAATGTGGCAAGTATTTAAGATAACATACTTCTGCATTAATTTTAAAAGCCTTGAGGGATATCAAGTTTTTGAATGTTTTCTTTGACGTGTATCTCTATTAGGCCATTACTGGAGATAATTATTGGGAGAATGAATACTTGGTCCTGCTTCCATCGATCTTTCGTTTGATAGGCCAGATCGCTACACTTCTTTATTTTTACGACAATGCTTTTTGCATGTTCCTGGAGGAAGGGACTGCAGCACCAATGAGAAAAGTATTTTTTGTTTATTACAAGAATTTATTTATTCGTTTTATCGTTATAAGAGAATATGTCAAATGTATGGTGAATGGATGGGATGTGTGGACGCTATTAACATCTAGGCCTAGCGAAAGAAAAAGTAAGAGAGGAAGGAGAAAATGAGAAAACTAGTAATGAAATTTCAATTTTATGAAGTAAAGTTGTATGGTAATGACTAATTTAAAGATGCCCATAGGAAGATTAAAAGCCTCCAATGAAAAAGGGACGAGGTAAAGGAGTAAGAAATATAGTAATTTAAATTGAAATAAGATAGCATAATATGTTTAAAGAAAAAATGGCAAATAAATTTGTAAATAGATATACGTAATATTCAAGATAATGGAAGAGGGGAAAGTGAAGCGAAGTGGCGTGGGTGCAAGAACACGCAAATTTAGTGCATCAAGAACCCGAGTGCATCAAGAGCCCGTATGTAGCAAGCCGTATTGGGGAAAATTTTGGTCGTGTTGTAATACCCAATTGCATTAGATATTTGACGCTTTAGGAGGGGGAAGTTGTGATAAGTCAGAAAATTCCTGTTTTATGTAAACACAAAAAACAGCATCAAGACGTGTAAATAGCACGTAAATTAATGCATATAGTATGCTTATAGTCAACGAATACACGTTGTCAGGGCGACCTGTAAACAAGAAGTTCCATGGTCGCAAGCATGACGTTCTTCGTTAATAGGAAGAGAAGCAGAGCTCCGTGGCAGTTTGTAGAGAACGTATGGAGAAGGCGGTGCAAGCCATAGTTTTGTAGAAATTTAGTAATACTAGCGTACCCGTGCGAGAAGTCTCGCATGGTAAACTCCATCCTCTTTTCTATCCTTACATTTCCATATTAAGAGGGAAAGTTTTAACGAAACGTATTTATTTATTTAAAAAATTTATAATATAACTTCCAGTGTACTTATTTATAATATCAAATAAAAATAACAAACAATAAAATAGATGTTTGAAACAAATTTTGAATAAAGGATTATTCAGTTATTGACAGATTTTCCTTCAGCAATTCACAGCCTTTTCCACACCCAACAATTCCTTAAAAACATCTAAAGTACTAATTAAACAACCTTGCCTAACAGTTAGCTTTTCGCTTCATTTGACAGTCCCAAAAATATTTGAAAAAGTTTTTACTCTTAAGAAAGCTTCGTAAAGTTGTCCATGCGAAAATAAAGAATCGCGCAAGCACAATCCTACTCTTTGGAGTATTATTCAACTTTATTACCGAACTGAGAGGTACATCCGTGCTACTTAATCGCCTAGAAATAAAGTAATTAGTTCAATTTTACATACAGTTTGCAGATTCTGCACGTCTCTGAACACGTGGGCTAGTATCGAAAGCGCCGGACCAGCAAAATGTAAAAGAAGATCTCAACGGTGCGAGGAATTTATTACATTTCTACACTTAAAGGCCCCAGAACGTTTTGTTTAGGAGTTATTTAACAGATTTTAATAATGCTGCCCGAGTGTTGCGGATTGCATTTGACGTGAATATTTCCATGTTTCTTTCAACAAATCTTTAATATTTTAAAGTCAAAGTGCAATTTTTCATGTCTCTGTGAAGTTCTCTTTCTTTAGAGACCTCATTTATAAAAATCAGATGCATGTGAGATACACAAAACTCAACTGTACCACTGAAATAATATAGGAGGGGAATTTCTATAATATAAACAATAGAGCATAAGGATAAGTAGCAGCATCTGGACTATCGTATGCTGTGCCAACTATATTTCCACTTTTGGTATCTAAGAAATGTTACAACTTGTTCAAGATAGGCAATAAATTAACTTGTTGAAAATTACTGATCACTCTACGAATGAAATATTTTCCAACTTTTTCAATACAATATCATGACTGAGCACGCTGACTTAAAAATTTGACCTAATTTTTTTATTCTTTTAATTGTACACTATCGTCCATTCTTTGCCAGTATTGTTTCTTTCTTCTTTGTGACGTAGAATGTCAATGATGATGCAAAGAAATCTCGTCAATCTGCGCAAAACACGATGTAATATACAGAGAAAGCGTAAATATTAGATGGAGGAATCTAAGCTTTCTAAGTGTAACGTCACAACGTTGGCTACCAGCACCAAGGGCTAAAACATAGGTGGTATTGGTAGCCGAAGCTGCAAAAAATTTAATAGAATGTTCAAAAATATCTCATCCTATAGATTTCGGTGTGGGGAACGTTTTTTAGGCCTGTGGCCTCAAAACTTTAGTTTTTAAGGCTATGCAACGCTTCATTAAGGAGTTATTTAACTATATAGATTTTGACAATCCTACCGAGCGTTGCGGGTTGCATTTAATATGAATATTTAGATACGTTTTCTCAACAAATGACGATCTCATTTATAAAGATTATTTGTCTGTGAGAGCCACAAAAGGTATGTATAATATACTACTGAAATAATATAGGAGACGATGTCAGTCTCTTGCAACACCGGCCAGAACGGACGCATTTGACAAAAACGGTACGAGCATCATCAGTTAATATTGAAGGTTTAGTGTTTTCAATTATAGGGAAGTGGGTGACGTAATTAGTTTTGTTATGCCGAAGAATTGCATAGATTAATAATTTAAAGATGGCATGTTAATTTTTGTTGTAAATTGTAAATTAAATCTAAATAGACTTCGTATGCTAAATGGAACTTACGATAGGATAGATTCGTAAACGGGGATGGTATTCAATAATTCGTGGCAGTCGCGAGTAGGTGCCCCTCTGATGCACAGCACAGAGAAAGTCGTGATCGCGGGATAATTTATTTGCAGTTTTTATTTTTTATGAATCCACCAAATAACTTATAATACTACGGGGGCATTCTGCAAACTGATTTTGACATTAGGTAAGATTATGGTAGGAGGGACATCAACAATAACATCTAATGGACAGTATCAAGACAGAAGGTTTGAATTTAACTTCGAGAAATGAACGTGGCGCTCAATTATAGTAAGCTATGAAATTTAATTCTTCACCGTACGGAATTATAATTCTTGTGTGCAGGAAAAATAAGATTAGATCGTTTATAAGAACATTTATAAAGCGTAACAAATTTGTAATAAATGTTTATATATTATAAAAAAGGCTGATAATTTGTAGTTATTTGTCCTCTATTCAAATCACCTGATTCCATCAACAGAACTTCCAGTAATCGTAATTCTGTGTAGAAATGCACGTCCACATACGACAGGTAAGAAGTTAGCATGCTGTCTGTCAAAACCCACAAGCAAAAATAGAAATAGAAAATGAAATCAAGATTTCAGTACCGAGCAAATTTATGAGCATAGCAGGGTAAACAAATGATGACACATTTCTAGATCAATATTATAAGAATTGCCGTAACGTGCTTAAGCAGGAAAGTAATAATATTAATAAAATTAGAGAGATTCATAATTTCGTGATAATTCACAAATTAGTACGAGAGATTTATTAGTATTATTTATAATATATCAGTAGCGAGTATTTCACAAATGACTTGCCCAACGTGGGACAACAAAAATAAATAAGTAGCAGAACGTTTAAGTATTCCACGCAACAGATTTGCAAAGGGAGAGAGGCTGAGACCACACCCAGGTATTAATATTGCCATTATTTATTGGGATTCTGAAGATTTTCAGTTTTCTTTTTCTGGGCCTTTCTAAATTATATTGTCAGTTTTGACTTCACAGGATCGCTCTTTCATTTAAAGAAATTTAAACGCATTTCATTTAAAGAAATTTAAATGACATGCCTTATTATCCAACCGGAATATCTCTGTTTCTCAACACATGCCCATTGTCAATCACTGAAAGTCTAATATTTAGTAGTTTTCACTGATAACGGACTTGATACATATGAATAAAATGTTAACATCAATAGTTGATAACATCTGTAATACGAAGTTCTATTTTGAAGTGTAGAATGGAACAATTAAAGTTCGTTTAATATAATAAATACAAAACATATTTTCTTTTTAGAGAACATTTGACACCAATTTTTGCGACAATATATTACATGATTTTGATGTTTATTTCAGTGTTTAAAGAATGACAAATTTCGAGCAATATGGAGACAACGAACAACAAATTTGCAAAGAATTAGAATTTCCGATGTTTTAACCGATTTACCGTTATTAAAACGATGTCCTCTCAACTAATGTTGAGGAATGCGTTCAAAATTATATATTTTAAATAAAGAACTCGTTTTGGCGCAAATTATCTGGAGGAGTATTCCTTAGCATGACAGATTTACTATTCACAGTGTGCGCAGTATTTTGCAGTGTTGATTACGCGTCTTTTTTACAGCAGCTGTTAAATATTGAGCTATTCGTATAATTTCTCTGGATGTCGTGAATTTTGAGGGCAAAATATTCAATATAAGAAACACGAATTAATGTTGGCTACTTCTTTTAGCATTAAATCAACGAAGGAAAAACCGAACAATAAAGAAAATTCTCATCCCAAAGATGTGGCTTTGGTATTTGAATATTCATAAATGAATTCGCAAATAATGTAACAAAAAATTTCTCACGGCATTGAGACCATCTTACCTGTTGAAATAACTCCATTACACTCCTACTACAACTTTCAGTTAATTTAGTTTTATATATGTGCACGTTTGTTGACCAAACTACGCGTATGGGAGAAGAATGTAGACATAAACAGCATTGAATCAATCTCTTTCTCCATTTAATTCATCTCATTCTACATTAATACAGAGAACAAACAGGATCAATTAGTCTATATAGTACGTTGCCTATGATGTGGTCTAGATACGAGTATGTGGTACGTTTCAATGTCGACCTCTTAATTCAAGAAGAGATCCCAAGTAACTTAGAAAACCAACGTACTCATACCTGAATGAGGTACCTCCTGAAGTATTTCTTTTATTCAGTACACTTTACCATTTCTCGCATTACATTTTAAGTTAGGAAGGAAAAAAACTCCCATACGAAGTTCGCAACCCGCTAAGACCATGCTCGTCAACTCTCAAGAGTAATTTGTCGATTGTGTCTCACCAGGGGAATACGAACCGCCATGAAGAGCCGAATAACCAATCGAGAAGAAACACGGCGGCTGCGCGGCGCCCGCTATGTCCCACGAGAGGCGCTGAGCTGCGAACGGAGCGGCGTGAGAACGCTCCCCCCCCCCACGGGCCACGCCCCCGGGCCGCAGCCACCCTCGCCGACGCGGGGCCCGAGTGGCCACTCGTAATACGTAACTCATATTGACCTCGGAGAACAGAAACAATTTAACTCGCGAGCTCCGTGGCGGTGAAGAGCTGCGAAGGGGGGGCGCGGGCGAGGGCGAGGGCGCCGCCCCTGGACGTGGGAAAGGCCGGCGAGCGGGGAGTCCCACAAGGCTCGGCGCTCGGCACCCGGCGGCTGTGGCTGCGGTGGCGGCGTCCAATCGATAAGTAAGCGACGCATATGTGCGCGTGCCACTGGCGGCGGAGGCTGTGGCGGAGGCGGCGGTGGCGACGGTGGGTGGCGGCTTTCCGCTCTGCTCTGTGGTGGCATTGGATGGAGTAGCTTTGGTTGGTTCATTGATTCTTAGTGATTCCGCGTCAACTAATAGAGCCATTAGTCCCGTAAGTGTTGTCCATGTTTTTTCTCGGGAGGTGGCGGTGATCTTCCCCCGCTGGATGACGAGATCCGTCACCGACCTTGTGACTAGCGGAGTTTTCCTCAACCAGGTATCTTCCTCATCAGGGTACCACCCCAGCCGGGACAAGCTCTAAGCTCCCGACCGGTCTCCTGGCATGTGTTGCAGTGCAGTGCATGTTAGTGTAAGTGTCGCAGCTTTGGGGGCAGTGGCGGAATAGGACGGCGCACGAACATTAGTGCGAGCATATTGGGCAAGACGGCAGGAGAGGCGGGGAAGTGGAGGTGTGGTGCGAGCGGGACGGCGCGGGGCAGAGGCGGAGCGGGGCGCGGCGCGAGGCGAGGATCTGGGAGGGCGGGGAGGGGGCGGCGGTGTTAGCGGCTTCTGATGCAGCTCTGTGGTGGCTCTGGGATGCCGCAGCTCTTGGTTACGGCAACACAATATCTGCTTGGGGGGCAGGAGAGTCGATGCGGTGATGGAAGTTGAGAAGAGGCGATGCACAAGGGGAGAAGGGAAATGCATCGGTAAATGAATGATCATGAGAAATGTATGCAATTAATTAAGAATGAAAAAGGGCACAAAATATACTACTATTTCGGAGAGTGAGGCTTGAGAAATGGAGAAGTCTTGAAGAATGAATAATGAAACAAATACTTAAGTCAAAGAAACTTTTCTTTCGTGAAAGTGGATCAATAAGAAGTCATTAATAGTTAGAAAAGAAAGAAAGAAAGAACCTTTCAATGTTCAAGAGGAACGAAGGAAGAGTTGAAATGAAAAAAAAAGAGTCAAGAGCAAGAGTGAATTTCACAGGGTAGTCAGGGACGATTCCAAGTGCGGTGGAGACCGACTAGTGAACAGGTAACACAAGGACAAAAAATGAAAGGAAACGAATAAAAATGGAAGAAATAATGTAAAAGGAATCAGAATAGGTGAATAAGGAAGGAGTTCGTGAATGATTATTGACATTGATCGTTGATAACAAGATGGAATCCTTAGTGAGTTCCGTCTACAGAATAAGCTTAAAAATATGACGGGTACCCTGGAATCAGGTGGAGATGGTGGTGGTGGTGGTGGTGGTGGGAGGGGTTGCGGCCGCGATGACTACAGAGGCAACGAGGGGCGGCGAGGGAGCCGGGCGCCGACATGCAGCGAGGGGAACTCGATGTGATTGTCGAGTGGAAGGGAGGGTAATCCGGGGCACATGGTGCGCGGCGGGAGGGCGGTTATGTTACTGTGAGATTTGCTGCGATTTAGCTACAAAGTTAAGCTGCGGAGAACGTTTTTCGACATTTAACTATTCAGTTGTAAAAGTTGTGTTATATAATTTTGCACACTAAATAGTTACTACAAATCTTTCAGGGGGCAATCCCTCGTATATAAATATTCTCGTAATTAATGTCACATATTCAAATAATCCACTTACAATTGCGGAGTCAACATCCCTGGCGTCAGCTCTGCGTCCAATCAAATTTTGTGTATAGGATGTCTAAATACTCGATATTTATCGGGTTCTTCGTCAAATTCTTAGCAAATTCTAGTAATTAATGTCACATATTCAAATAATCCACTTACAATCGCGTAGCCAACATCCATGGCGTCAGCTCTGCGTGGAATCTAATTTTGTGGACACGAATCACGTGTTCATGAATCCGAGTTTGAAATGGTTCAGAATTTATTTTTGTGGTGTGGAAAGTAAAATGAAATCACTGCTTGATTGATAACTAATAATACCAGAGTAATCCCAGACGAATTTTATTGTTGAAAAATTCAATAATAATAAATATAATAAAAATATATTAAATTTGATAATATTCTAGTTTTCCCACCACGAAAAACATTTAGTTCTTCAGGGAACTCCCAGTTTGTCGCTGCTTTCCGGTCCTTCAACGCTTGGAAATTTTCTGAATCAATGACGGATGAGCGGCCCATCGCCACCCCAGGTATGAGAATGAGGACGAGATAAAGGAGAAAGGATTATGATCAGTCCGTTGCCCTTATTCTAGTGCGCTGCTCGCCGAGAAGTGATTAGGGAAGCTTATGATCTGAGCAGCCGGCTTGCGAATTCGATTCTGGCAGCCGCCACACCTTTGCTGATGTCAGGCCTCCACACACATCGAGTTCATTTCCAGCACCTTGCAGGAGTCAAACCCGCGACCTCCTAAATCATTGATACGCTTTATGAGATCGCTAATAACCATGTTCCAAACCCATCTGAAGTAAAATCAAATATAATAATAATAATAAAATAATAATAATAATAATAATAATAATAATAATAATAATAATAATAATAATAATAATAATAATTCCATTTACAGGTAAAATATGCTAAGAAAATATTCTTTTGTGTTATTTATAAGCAATGAATGGATTTATATGAGCTAAAAATATAAGAAATATGTAAATATATAAGTAGTTATTTTTATCAAAATATGGAGTTAAATGTGAGCTTAATGTGATACAAATTTATTAAGTTAAAATATTTTATAAACCTTCATTTTTAAATTCTGAAATGTGACTTCTAATTTTACACTGGCTAATTGAGCTTTTTTTGACATTTTACACTGGCTTAATAGAGATGTTATTAGAACTGAGCAAACACATAGTATTCTGACCCGACTGTACCTGACAATGAGGAGCTGTATGAGTTGAATTCTGTGTCTAAGTGTGACGTCGTGCGATTCCCGGGTGGCAGCCTCAGAGGGAAGGAGAAGGGGTGGTGTGTATTTTTACTGTAGTAACGGTAGTATGTAACTTAACTCTCTAATTTTCAAAAAAACTCTAATGTTTAAGGAATTCTGAAAATTTTTAAGTTCTTTTTATTGAGTTGCATTTTTAATATTTAATGAAATTTCACTGTTTTGCTTAAGATGCTGTATGTACTGATTTTATAAGAAATATGGAAAATACATGGACTTTTATTCAAATATGTACCAAAATCCAAAATATGAAAAAAATATGGAAAATAAAAGTAGCATTTTTCAACTCAATACATTGTAAAACATAAAGATAAAGCAAATTAGAATCGATTTAGCTTATTTAGTAAATATGTATTTACAAAGAAATACTTTCTCTGTTTATAAGAAACCATCGACACAAAATACCGTAAACTAGCCACTGTTGGTTAGGAATTACTTCACAGATCTGCATCAAATTCTCGTAATTTTAGGGGGAAAAACTGATGATGACGTGCGGCATACCGAAACTTTTCCTTCTCTCAGTGTCCTCTCATTCTCACTCAACAATTACTCCAATTTTAAAAAAGTGCAGTACATAATTTAAAGCTCTACAATTGAAAGGTAATGCAGAAAACATCCAAGCCATAAGTATCAATATGACCTAAAATGGCTTGCAAAGCTGTGCGATATCTTAAATGTTTTGAGTAGCACGCCTAAAATTAGATATGTGTGGGACATCGCTGTAGGAAAGGTGGAAAAGTTCTACATATTCACTACCTGGAAATAGAAAATCCCTAAAATATTGTTTCGTGTCATTCAGTATATATTCTTTAAGACATATTAAAGGAGGTAGGATTACAAATTCCGGAACAATACAATCACTATTCACACGAACACAGAGTTGAATGTGTTTTTGAAAATTTAATTGAAATATTTTATATTTACCAATATCTGTACACGTATGTTGTAGAGAACTAAGACAAAGAAAAAACTTATCTTCGCCTTCACTTAAGAACGTGATGCAAATACAGCATCCTAGTCTTTCACGGCCGGAGTCAATAAGAGTGAAAGTTTCCGGGCTGGTAGGCCGTGGTCCAGTTGGCATTGAAGAGCCAAACGTTTCGTCCACGTCTGCGGTGGACATCTTCAGTGGCGGCAGCGTCGTCGGGGTAGTCTCCGGGTCGGCCGCTGGCTAGCGACTGACGTCAGTCTGAAGATGTCCACCGCAGACGTGGATGAAACGTTTGGCTCTTCAATGCCAACTGGACCACGGCCTACCAGCCCGGAAACTTCCACTCGTAATGCAAATAATTATAATCATAGATTTTTTGTGAAAGCACACATGTGTCAGACGTGCAACATATTGCATTGTGTTCGCCAGAGAAAACACAAATCCGCCATTATCTAATGCTGGAGTTACAATTCATTCTAAGCACAATAAATTGTTAACATTTGAGATAAAATTTTAGTATCGCTGTTTATTTTTCGGTCCCGAAGCATCCGATAGGTTTTGGTAGTTCCTTTAGTTCTTCCATCGCTGCCTGACTTCCAGAAAAGTGGCGTCTATTCCGTATAAACACTTATGAACTCTACTGACATTATGTATCCAAAATTTCATCCTAATATTGTTGCTAATATTAGAGGCTTCTTAGCGGGTCACACCACCTTCAACTTAGTGAGTCAAACCTCCCTATTACGCTTCATTACTTTATGTTTTGAAAATGTTAGTTGAAGATTATATAATAATGCGTTTTTTTGAACATTATACAAGTATATATTTGCAGTTCTCTGTCCTCGATATTTCATTTCTGTATTTCATCTCATACACAAATGTACTATTGTTACCCTTCCAGAGGAAACCAAAACACACCTTTTGGCACCAAACACCAAAAAGATTTTAACTTCCTTTGTATGACAATCATGTCTCCTCTGTTCCCTCTACTTCAGAAAGAGTCGTAGAACATAGTTTTGCAGATAGGTACGGAAAAAAGTTGGTAGTTCCAAATATCTAGAAGTTTTAACTAAAATCGAGAGATATGCTGTCCTAAGAAATAAGGTCTTGAACGTTGACGCAAACGCGACCATTTTATACTTCACATTAGATTCACGAATCACAGTAAAAAGAGCTTAGGACAAACTAAATCCCCAAACAATTTCAGTTTGCTTACTCCTTTCAATGCATACAAACTGTGTCCTTCAGAGCTAGCGCTGCTGGACACGTCCAATTTTACATTATGGCGTAGATAGTGTCCCATAAAAACATGATAAGAATTGCATTATATCCGAAGAGAGAGACTAAATGATCATTAGAGCTGGGGTCACGGTTACTGGGCGCTCATGAAACGATATGATGGATTTCATAAGGTTTCTGAACATCGGAGAAAACTCCTAGTTCTAAAACTATTAAAAAGGCGCAAAAAGTGAAGTATGGCAAAATATCAGACTTTTTTTCAGTGGAACATTCATAACCTCTACTGTGACTGTAAAACAACAAATAAATTATTTGACAGTGAGTACTTTCAAGAAGAACGATTTCGAATCAGCACTTAAAAAAATTCAGTCAACTATAATTTTCATTAAGAAAACGTCTATATATATATATATATATATATATATATATATATATATATATATATATATATATATATATAATGTGTCCTATTCGCTTAAAAAGTCTTTACCTGTTTTGGGGTTCTCTTTCACATTTCTATTTGCTCATTAATTAAATATCTACTAATATCTTCCTTATTAAATAAAACTGTTGTCAACTAAGATCACCATATTGAATATGCGGGAAATGTTTAGAGACGGCCATTAACTGTTATTATGTTAAACTAATTGTTATTATGTTTACTAACGCTGTTAAATTATTATTTAATTAGCCCAACGCATACGTCGCATAAAACAGAGGACTGTAAGAACTAAAAGTTAAATCGAAAAGTAATTCATATAAACTACGTGGAAAACCTAAGATCCCAAAAATATTGTTTCATATCGTCTTTATTATCCAAAACTGATGAAATGAGGGAGGTTAATAGTTCTGGAACAATATGATCACTATTCTTTGTATATACAGAGTTAAACGTTTCTGACAATGAAAAGTGTATTTACCCAGGTCTGTACAAAAATGTAGTAGTGAGCTATTATAGGATATCCTGCAATACACCTTAAATTAAGAACGTAATACATCACTTATAATTATAATCACTGAAAAGTTTTTGTAAAGGGAGACATGTGAAAGTCGATTGCTGGACATTGCGTTACTCACTAACCTTTACATTTAAAAATAGTCAATCTCCGAACTTAAAACACTCGCTATCTCCGCCCCGCCAACTATAACCTCATGATGCAAGGATATCCTTGTACTGAATTGCAATTATTTTGTAGTTGTTCTTGAACATGTAATGAACAAATGACGGCATATCCGAGTTTATTCAATTAAGTTTACGATTTTATTATAATTTAGAGTTAATACTACAAAACTGGTGAATAATATCTATCAATAACAACTCTTTAAATAAGGCTCACAACTTTTCCTTTCAAAGCAAAAATCATGAAATTTGATTAAGTAGCAAGGTCAAATTGAAGGGCTGAGTGGTTAACCCCTTAAAATGAAAAATTAATTACTGACACCATTATCCAAGAAGAACTATATTGTCACACTGTTAGTTTGACCTGTTTAATCCTCTGTTAAGTATGAAGACTAATTTTCTCTTCACAAGTCTTTCTAATCATTACTATGTGTCTTTAACTCAATTTTTCTCCGTTTTCTTAAAATTTGACCGAGACCGCCTCGGGTTTCTGTGAAGGGATCCCGGTTTCGATGCCTAGTCAGGTCAAAAATAGAGCTGTAGCTTTCCATTACAATCATCTCAATTTCTACAGTTGTGTAACGAGAGAAAAGCTCATGCAGGCTAAATGTGAAAGGAATACGTCATTCTCGCCACATCTGTCCCTTAAGCCTAGGCGTGGATATTCAATAAAAACTGAGTCCAGGCATGGGAACACCACTAGCTGGAAAAAGTAGGATTAATCCGACACAAATATCTCAAATTCTTGTTGGCAGATGACAGAGACAGGGACGGACAGACCGACGACGGAGACAGACGACAGAGACAGACTTACAGACAGACATACAGTCATACAGACAGATAGTCATACAGACAGACATGCAGACAGTCATGCATACTGTGACGGGCCAATAAAGTATAATTGTAAAGGTAGTGTAATATAATGAAAGAATAAACAGATTGGGTATCGATAGGCGATTGACAAAAAACAAGGGGGAGAAAAATTGAGCAGCGCGAGGTATGAAATGCCAAGAGAGATGCTCGAAAACTTGGGTAGTGGCAGGAGGTACTATGGGGAAGCTCTCGTGCCGCAGACACGTTGACATATAAAAAAGGAAGTATTTGAATGTGTAAGAAAGAGAGGTTTCGTGTAAAATAGTATTATTTTGTTTTGTGACGTGAACGTTGCCTTGGAATGGACTTGGAATGTGGAGATACGTAGATCAAGATGGGTGAGGAACACAAAAAGGGAAGTGGAATATTCGAACTAAAATTTTGTTTTTGATGTGAAAGAAGGCCAAGATTTGTAATAGCAATAATAATATGAATTAATCTTAAAATAGGGAAATCATGGCCATGAGTTATAGGGAATTCCAAGGAGTGCATTAAAATATGAATGGTGAAATTTGTTTTTCTTTTCTTTATGTTTTGTTGTCTTGAGGCATTTAATTTCGTGTTTGTGTTTTTTTCCTATTGATAGCCAGCAGAGGGCAAATTACAAAACATTTCCTGAAGGAGGAGTATTTATTTTAGCAGAAGGATAATAATTTCCACGATCCTATCCTATACTCACGAGCAGAAATAATCTCTTACGTAAGATTTCGGCGCTGAGATTTCGTACGAAGAAATAAATATTTTTTTACTGTAAACAGAGTGGTATTGTAATTATTATTATTATTATTATTATTATTATTAATAATAATAATAATAATAATAATAATAATAATAATAATAATAATATTAATAATAATAATAATAATAATAATAATAATAATAATAATAATAATAATAATAATAATAATAATAATAATAGTATTGCACTTTTTAAATAGCCACCCCACCCGTTTCAGTTGTCGTTCCTAACGTGGGGCGAAGAAAGAGATAGCAGTATAAAAGCATAAAGATTATTAATTAATAAATAATAATACTCACGAACCCCTCAGTTTTTGATACGATGCATACAGCCGAGAGACAGAAGAGTATGACTTAATAATACTAACAACACTACAACTACTACTACTACTACTACTACTACTACTACTACTACTACTAACAACACTACTGCTACTAACAACACTACTACTACTACTAACAACACTACCACTACCTACTACTACTAATAACAACACTACTACTAACAACACTACTACTAACTACTACTTAATAATAATATACTAATAATTATAATTATTGTTATTATGAACAAAAGGAAAAGGGAAAGATAAACCGAAAGCAACCAGTGAGTACAGCGTAGCCACGCAAGATGGCCCGCCAGAGGCCGCGTGCGGGGCCGCTGCACAGGCGCCGCGCCGGCCGCGCGTCGGGCCCGCGATTAATGATCGCCCGACGCGCAGCGACGCGACGCCGAGAAAACAATTTATGGCTCGGAGCGATTCGTATCCATTAACCCGCGCCTCTCAAGTGCGGCAATGTATTATGATTACTGATGTATGAAGCATCATTACAATCTAATGCCGGCGATATTTCGAATAATGGTTTCATACTGCAGAGAATGCACTCCCGCTGGACATTAATGTGCAATTAACTAGTACATTCTGGAGGCTTTTGTTTCCCCAGATTAAATTCAAACGCCGCGTTCGTTTTGACGCATAAACTGAATATTCAATAACGCTTATTAAGAGTAACTTACGAAACGTGCTCCTAATTTGTTCGGGCGTATGTCACAAGACGCTGATATGCTTTCATTATTCTTGTTCACCTTGGTAACCATCATGTAATATCTCAAACCATCTCGAAAGTTACAGTACATTTAAGAGAAATAAAACGTACATAATTTTTATCCAAATTCCTATTTTTTTGTTTAAAAAGTTACTCATCCCATAGTTACAATTTAAATGTGTTACATTAAAAATTTAATTTAACACGTCTAGATTTCTGTCACATTACATAGATTTTAAATTAGAATCAAACTATAATTCCGAGCAAGGCTTTCATTAAATGTGGAATAATCAATGTGTAATTAAAATTAATTAAAATATGATTAGAGTATTTATTACGATCATTACCTTTGCTGAACCAATGCGCATTTCATGTCAGGACGTCGGACCAAATGACTAAGTATTCAAAATAAATTGTATTCGTGCATAAAATTATACTTTAAACCTATTATTATATTAAAGAATATTTTATAAAATGTGTGCATTAACAATGCGACCACTTTATTCGAAAGAGTGTATCGTAGTCACAAGTGTATTATATTTTAAATGCCACTCAATTTGTTTTATTGAATACTCAATAGTAATATGTCCCGATGCTATGTTGTTATTAAACAAGTAATGACTTTCATAACCAGCTTGTTGATTTTACCTTACGTTATGCTTTAGCGTGGGTTAGGAGTCATAACGTTATGATAACCCACGTTTCTCGGGTCCATAATTTATAATGAAACGTACGTACGTGTAATTACATATGAATGTCCATTTGTGAAGTAAATATAAATTTCAATTACATTGGATTTATATTATTTTAATTAAAAATTATTCACTCACGGAAGTAAAAATTATCATAATGTACGAAACCGTGCAAATGCACTCTTTCAATAACTACATAAACTCCTTTCGTTGTTGATCTTTACAGTTCTCATATACATAGCTACATCAACTATTAACAAAAACAGCTTACTCCAACAGCATCAAGTCGTCGGTATTATATTGTATAGATATCCATTTTCTCATTTAATTCTAAGAGGAGCGTAACACAGAGCATTTACACCACAATGACGTCTGATTCAATATCAGTGTGTAGTGTAGTGTGTATGTTTGCGAGTAAAACTTCCTTGCCCATACCTTGAAAGTTCCGTTCTTTCCTGCACATCACGAATTTTTTTAAAAATTTGTTGCATCTACTATTTGACGCAACGCGTCTCCAAGCCCCTTAAGGGGCGTTGAGCGCTTTGCGCTGGGGAGTTCTCCTCCGTTAAATTTGTGCGCTGGGGAGTAATCCTCTATTAACTTTTTTCTCATGACGTGTCACGTCGTAGTCAGTTGTCAAGAGGACCGCCAGGTAGCATCTCCGCGTACGCGCCTCCTACTATGCCCTCCTGCGTCTCTACCCAGCAGCCAGAATTGGGAAGGAATAAGGATAGGAATAGGATTTAGGACACTTCACAGGGGTTGGACTAGCCCTTGTGAAGCAGCCAAACATGTTCATGTGTTTTTTCTTACTATCATTTCATTATCCAGGTATCGACTCCCATAATGCTGTATTCGCCTCTTCTGCAATGTCAGCAGGGGAAATTCGCTCGAGGAAGCCGTTGTAATCAAAATTCGTTGTTATCACACTCATTCTTTCAAATTCAGTTTGTTTTAGACAGAATACTAAGTACAATTTCAATCGTTTAATGAAATTGTATGGAGTATTGATAAATTAATGTTTGCCATTCGTGGATTACATAGGTTTTTCTCACTCGTGGGTTTTTGCTCACAGGCCCGCTAAGTTAAGACCATATAAGACTGATACAATGTCTGGCCGATTCAGACCGACACCATAAATGACTTATCATTATTGACATAAAATAAAAAATTCAGCAGTTCATCTCCCATGAATTCATATTCATTGTTGGAAACAAATTACTTTTACGACTAATTATGAACATTCCGTACTTTGTAAATCAGTGTTTTAAAAGTCAGTGTTTTAATTCTAGCTTCGAACGGCCCCTAGCAGTGAATTACAGTAATATACGCTCGATATTGTGAGGGAGTGAAGACTCTACTATTGCTAAGATTTGAGATTAAACTTCAAAGAAAATTTAAAAAAATAGTCACTTTAATTTCATCGTGGAATATTATTTATTTCTCTATTCCTTCAATTTAATTTTGGACTGATTTTGAGTTACTTCTCATATCTCACCACCCATTCTGCGGAGTCACGGTCTCCAGAAGAGCTAAAACTCCAAAATATGTAATAGAATGTTCAAGAAGATCTCAATTAGTAGAATACTGTTTCAAAAACAATCTATGGTTCCACCTGCCTCCCAATACTCCCGTCCCTGCTGGGACACAAAAACCTAGTTGTGGGAAAGAAATAAAATATCGTTTCCGAGTTATGCATGATTGTATTTTGTGTTGCAGTAATCTGTTCCCTACGTCATAATCTGTCAACTTCTATTTTTATCTTAAAATCTGTTTAATGCAGGTCTCGATAATTCTCCATCCAGCAGTATTACGCTGACAGGATTTCGTGTCGATTGTTTCTGATAAATTGTAGTGTATTATACAGAGAAGACAATTATTTCTTGTAAATAATAACTCAACATTAGATTTCAACAATTTATTATTCTAGATAATTGCCCAAATTAAAACACGTTTTGCAAATTAAGTAATGAACAACAGTTTTACATATGTACAGGAACATTCATGACTCTTACGTCAGTTACACATTTCTTTCTCTCCGCCTAACTCTGTACAATGAAGGCAACTGCGGTGACAAATGGAAGGGTGGACCCGAGTGCCACGCCTGTCGCACATCAACTGTTTTAAATCGACGTGACTACCGGCGCCGAGAAGAGGCATTGGATCTGTCACAAGCGAATAAATGGTTTCACCGACAGTTGACGAATGCTCGCGCGGACCGGAGAGGTTCCTGGAAATGCGCATTTTTTTCCCCTTCTTGCGATGAAGTCATCTCAAACGTCAAGTGCGGGAGAGGGACGGCGCAAAAGTGAAGTTCCCACGACACACATTGTAAATTCTCAGTTCGCTTTCGAGTGCAATGGTTAATTCGTCACAGCCGCAGATGAAAATGAATGGCAAAACATATGCCATTCATTGGCGAGCGCCCGGACAGAGGAACTTGTCAGCACTCGACATGAGTGCTTCGGTGCTGCCCCCTGCCGCACCTCCACTCCACTTCCAGAGATACGCGCTCGAGCGCGACGGCAAAAGGGCGCGTTCTACACTGTCGGAACACAAGTGCACTCCTCTATTCCTTCGCAGCTACAGACTGTGTAATATCTGTATCGTGATGAAGCGAAGTAAAAATTAATTTCTTTTATTGAATAATAAAAGGCAACTTCAACTGACAGTTATTTGACATTCCGTAGCTGTTTAGCATACCGTTTCCGTACATGTGTCGGTGGGTAAAAAAAGTCGTATATCCTCTCCCACCACAAAGAAAGAGGTAATTTGCATCAAGAAATTAAACATCCGCTCTGTAAAGTAAGCTATATTTGAAATGTTCTAAAAAACGAAGAGGGCATTTCTTATAAATTTTATCAATTGTAATTAGAATTCCCAAGTTTGACAAATTTCCTTTTTATTATTGTAAAGATTTCAAGATTTTTGACAATAAGAATCGGGTAACTGTAGTTCTGCAGGTGTTTTAGAAGATTTTCATTTTTTCCTTTTCTTGTCCTATTTTAGCTTGCGGTACATATTTTATGTCATTTGATATTTTCTTTCCTTTATGTTATCGCCCCGATCTCGATCAAGCTGGACACATACATTCAAGCCTGAACAACACGAACACACTGTCGCCTTTTGTCTTCTGCAAGCATAGGCACGATGCGAGGTTAAAAGTGTAGAATTTGGACTCAAGGACCAGGAAGAGTAAAAAAAATTGGTGGTCAAGTGTAATCAAGATAACATCCTTTCATGCAAGTATTTCTGTAAATTTTAGATATGAGTAAAAATTTAAATCATTTTAACTATTATGAATTTTTATGGTTTCTTTTAAGTGGTTATTTTTCAATGCTTACATGCCTTGTGCATCCCTTTTGCATCCAGAAAAAATGCATTTTAGATGCCCATTTTGGTAAACGATTTATCTTCCCTATCTCTATAATAATAAATATAATACTTATATTGAAGCACACATACGAAGTCTCCTCATGATATTGAATGTATACTACAACTACGTTTTATGACTATGTTTACCGACAAAAAATAGAAACACAAATAAAAATTCTAACACATACCATTTCTCAATGAAGACAATTATCGGAATTAATTCGTGTTTAAATATCTGGAGATCAGAGTATGAAAATCTACAGAGGAAATTTAAGCAAAAAATAACAACAATTTTCCCTTGACACGATGACAATTTAAAATACGGAAGATAATTTGAATATAAAAATAACAATTTGTCACTGAAATAATAATTAAACAGCAGTTAATAGTAATTAGTACATAACTATGTAATTATATTTTGATATTCTATGAAAATAATTATTTTATTTTTTAAATTTACGGATCAATGTTTGTTTTCCAATAGTTCTCAAACGTTCAAATTTATTAGTATTAATAAACGAACCAGGTCATACCTAATTTTTTAAACCGTTCCCGAGTCATACGACCAACGTTATCCAATTCGTAACTTGCAAGATGGTTCAAGATGGTTCATTTCCTTGCACTATTCCTACGTGAGACATTTTAAGAAATTTACGGGAAAATTCATTCCTTTACTTATGAGGACCAACGAAATATTGATTATCTCAATACTTCTTTGAACCCTTGTTGAAACTCGTTAATCACCAGTTACAACCTATTCACGCAGTCACGTACCGGCCACAAAATTCGTCACCATCCCGGTAACCGGATTTCAGGGGACCTCCGCATAAATCCAACCCAATCGGAACCTGGCACGCCTAACGACAATTATCGATTAGTCGAACGGGGGCAGCAAGCCAACTCGAGCAGCAAAGCCCGCGTGAACAGCGGCGAGCACGGCGGCGGGGGCGGCGGCGGCGGCATCGTCGTCCTCCACCCTCTCCGCGACGGTCAGCGGGCCGAGCGAGGGCGCGCACGCAGCGCCCACAAAAGGAAGGTTAGTTCGCCCCTCCCCCACGCGGCGCGCGCGGAGCGGGGCACGGGGCGGCGCCGGGCGCGTGGCGACCGCTGATAAGGCGAAACTCGCTCGACCATCGCCTGCGCCCTCGCCCTGACCTAGGAGCGGTCCGAGGGCGGCCGGTGCTAATAGGGAGGACGGGCGAGGCGGCACACGCGCGCGGGGGGAGGAGGGGCCGACGAGGAAGTGAGGGGGAGGGGGCAAGCATGCGGGGCGGCCACGCGAAGATAAGGCGACGACGCGAGGCGGGGCGACGCGCCCCCTGCCAGTGCCCTTCCCCGCTGCCTTCGCTCGCCGCAGCCTCCTGCACAAGAGCCCCGGGCAGCCAGGCGGCGCGGCGGGCGGCGCGAGGCGGGCCTTGGGCTCGATTAGCGCGATTTACTCTGAGAAGCCCGCGGCTATGATTTTCTGTTCAGCTGCTCCACATGCTGTTGCAAACTAATATCGTTCGCTGCTTTACACAATCAGACAGAATAATTAAGAAAGAATTTACCCTTAATGACATTCAAATTTTCAAATTTAATTCACGGGTTCAAGCTAAACAATTGAAATGGTGGGCAACGTTTATATTGATAGTATAAGTGAAAGATATAACATTACGAGAGGGGAACCGATCGAAATTTCCTTCAGGAGCCGATGAACCAAATTCGCCTTCAGTTTTTACTCCTTTAATAGGAAAAATGATATATTTTAAATATTCGTGTTACTATGGTAGTACTATTGAGTCAACGTCACACATTCATTTGGGCAGATTATTATCAAACAATTAAAAACATTTTATTCGTGTTTCAATTGGTCCTATGTTGATGACTTAATCAAGGCAGAATTGTGACAACTATCACCTGCACAGAAAAATATTGTTAGCGTTATTTTTAACATTTTGGCAAAACGGCTGTTTTATAAAATTATTTTGCAATAATTACATGAAAGATATTATTGATGTATTATATGAAATTTCACGAACGTCGTAAGTTTTGAGCGAAAATTAATATTGTTGGTCATACAGTTACATATTTACAGATATATTTAAATAATGTTGTAATTTACGTAAGTTTTACAGTTACAATATCTTCAAAATTGATTAATTCAAGAGGCATTTAGACTTTATCACGTAGGTAGTTTCACTAGTGTCGTCATTTACATTTACAATATCTTAAAAATTGATTAATTCAAGAAGCATTTAGACTTTATTGTATCACGAGGTTAGTTCCCTTCTCCACCACGCTGCTTGGCACGGGATACGTGGCGGCTGCTGATAACGCGAAAACGCCCTTAAAATCCATTTCTGTTGAATTCCGTCAATTTTTAACGAATTAAAAAGTGCACTTAACAATGATTCCAATTTGTGCTGTTCCAAAACGATGCAACTAGAGCTGGATAATACAATTCGTATTAAAATCATATTTCAATTTGTAATATAAAACGAGTATTCGCTTTAAATAGTAAAGTTTTAGAGTTACATATTAATGCAATTCCAAAGGAAAAAAGTGTTTTCCAAATATAAACGAATTTTAACCCTCTATTCAGTTTGTTTTTTTATGAATATATGTGATTATTTGAGAAGGAAAGCAACTCCATTATGTGATCAATCTCAAATTGTGTTCATCCCTGGGTCAATCTCTCCTCAATCAGATAACAGTGTATCATTTCAAAGGATGCAGGAGCACGGCTGCAATACATCCGAACAGCTTTTCAACATTATTTCTCCCGAACGCACACCGCCGAGACTAATTCCCCCTCGGCGACTCGCTGGAACGAAAATCGAATTGACAGCTCCTGGCAGAGATGACGTGTCCCGCCGAGAGCGGCGCACCGCCTCTGTCTGAAGGCGAGCGCTCCGCGATCATTCTTTCCCTCGTCACCCCCGCCCCATCTTCCCAACCACTCACTCTCCTGCCAATGGCGGCTCCGTCCCCGTCGCCAATGCCCCCCTTCTCCCGCCGTCCCCGCCCCGGCGATCATCGTCACCGTCTCGCTAGCCCGCCGCCACGGGTCCCCGTCCCCAATCCCCGCTGCCGCTGCCTCCAGCCGTGTCCCCGCTGCCGCCCTACCGTGGCCGCTACCATGGCCGTCCCCGCTACCATGGCCGCCACCACCTCCATTCCTGCCATCCCAGCTCCCCTCGGCCACTGGGTTTTCCATCCATCCGTTCCTCCCAACGTCGCCTGTACCCTCGCCCGTTGCCCCGCCCCCGCGGCGGCGGCGGCGTCTGCCGCGTGCCCGGCCACGCGCCGGGGGTTTAACCAGGCCTGGAAACGCAATTTTCATTAATGCTCCGGCGGCGGCGGCGGCGGCGGCGGCGGCGGCGGCGGCGGCGGCGCGCTGTCCGTGACGCACGCGCCACGCGACCTGCCTGTTTGCGCGGCGCCCGTCCGCAAAGCTTTTATTACTTTCTGCGCCGAGCGAGTAGCCCCGCCCCCCGCCGTCGCCGCGCTTCCTCGCGCTTCGCCTCGGATTGGGGAGCGCTCTTCCTCTCTCTCTCTCGCTCCGTCTCTGCAGCGTCTGCCTTTGCTTCACGGACGGCTACTGGATCGGCAGTGACTACTTTCAACTAGGGACGGAAAGATTTTATATCATTTTGTGCATTTCTGATGCTTTAATTAATGAAGTATTTATAAATACTTGACTATCCTGGAGACGCCACGTCCTAGGCATAGTTGTCAACGTTTCGTTCGTCATACTGCAACCATCCTCAGGGCGAAATGCAATTCAATGAAGTATCCTGATACTAAAGAATTAGAATATCAGATATGGAAATGTGTGTAAATATCAGAGTGACTCGCTTTATTAAAGCTTGTTCAGAGTATTTCAGTTCTTTCGTGTATGTTTTGCATCCACTACGCACATTTGTGCTCGATTGATATTTTCTCGGACAGAAACAGGTTTCTTCACTACGTGATCATCACATTGACCCTACGTGTGCCGAACAGTTTATTAGGACAAGAAGAACACATAAAACGATTTGAAATAGTTTAAGATGATGACCAACAATCGAAGAGCCGTATTATATTGAGATTTTTCTCCTCATATAACTTGAAAATAGTCTGTTGCAATTTGCTGATTTATTCATACCTCCAAAACAAATTCCGTACACCCGAACGAATGTTTCTATCCACATTTTCTTTCTTTGTGCACAATATTGTGTTTTAACAGCAACTTCAGTCCAGTTTTCTCCGCACGGCAACTAACTTCACTCAAACGCACGAAAGTAAAAGGCGCTATTTCCAATAAGTTCAACAGCTTACATTTGAACAAAACCCGCGCTTATTTCAGTCCGTCATTTCTTGCTTTCGTTCAACGATCTCGTGGCATCTTGAGAAAATAAGTGTGTTGTAAGAGACAGGACGCATATTAATAATACGAAGAGTAAAACAAGAAAACCCTGAATTCGTAGATAATTAGAGGCACTACCAGGAAAAGTTGGAATTATTATACGATAATGGGACTGATGAACAATTATTTTCATTAATGGGTGCGCAACTGTCAACATCGGGCGGGATGGCGACCGAAATTAAGAAACCGGCGGCGGCGCTAGCCGAATTCGTTGACTACGCTCCGTGAAGTCATGAAGGTTAAGCGAATTCGAGACTCGCGGGTTCTTGGTTGGGCGACCGCCCAGGAACCCCGGGATCCAACGTCGTCGAGCCCCTGGCCGAAGGGATAAAAGGCACTGACTGACTACGACGTGACGAGACTTGACTTGAGATTATTGTAACGGAGGATTACTCCAGAAATAAAGCACATTAATGGAGGATTACTCCTCAGTGCAAAGCGCTCAACGCCCCTTAAGGGGCTGGAGACGCGTTGCGTCAAGGTGTAGATGCAACAAATTTAAAAAAACAGCAAAGTGCCTTGCTGGGTACGTGAATAACCTCTAAGCGAGCTGCGCGCCCCATGCTGTCCGTTGATGGGTAGGGTCGGGGAAATGGGTAGAACATTTTCATTCCGTTAACTACCTTGGCACTACTAAAACAGAGAAGAAAAATATCTGACAAGTGGCTTTCTCGCACACGTTGTTCAGACGGAGCGATAAGATCAGTCTTCAATTTGCACGTCAAGGAAAAGCTGCTTGAAGTAGGCAATAAATGGTCTTTGTATTTATAAGATACGGGAGATAATTTTCCAAAACATAACAAGTGACAAGTGAAATTTCCAAAACTTTTTCATAAGAAGTGGAATTTTCGAATAATTTAAAGATAATGGGTCGTTTTACAGTACGATGTATTTTAAAAGAAAATATGATTTGAAACATTTGTTCAATAGAACCTATGTATTAATAACCATAATTTGTTCCTACCAACTTTACGCAATAGTAATTAGTAAATGATAGCTTGTATCTTACGACTACAATGTTTTTCAAGATAAAAAATAACAAAATGAGAATCAGGAAGCCTAAAATATTTAATGCACGTTAGTAATAAATTATTTTAGCTCCAACCATTTTCTGAATGGACTATTATAACTTTAAATGCAGAATTGTTAGCAAAATAGAGATGAAAAATAATACGTTCCTTTTGGTGGAACATAATGGCTTAGAAGTTTCAGAGGGTCCAAATTCAGGAAATAATAGGAAGTCGCAGCGATATTGAAGTATGAAAGATAACACTCTCACTTCAATCATTCATATTCTGTGTGCATTGAAGAGCCGGAGATGCTCTTTATATTTACTCTCTGATAAGATACCAGTTTTTTAAATTATTTCCGCAGTAAATTCATCATAGAAGAAGAAGAGAAGGAAAAATGTCAAAGCAAACCAACGGTAAAAGCGAAAGAAAAATGACACTGACCCTCCCAGACGATTAACTAATAATTATGAGAAAAGAAACTTCAAATTAAACAACGGGAAATTGGAAAAGATTTCATTGGTGAAATGTTCGATACATAGCATCTATTATACAAAACTACAATTTAAGATACAAGATTAGTTTTCAAATTAATGACCAAATTACCTTTATCAATCAATGTGATACGTACAAGAATAGAAACGTTATGATTTCTAATTCTTAGAACATCGGCCGGAAGATACACTTAGAGAAATTTGAAATAATTTAAATTCATCCCAAAACGTGTTTTTATAAACATATTTGAAAATTTTGTTTCTACTTTTTGTCTTTAATTGAAAGGACGGGCATTGAAGTAGAATGAAATCGAATCCATTGCTATTTAAGGAAGTTGGATTTGATTATTTGCAGTTATTCAAAAGTTGCAAAATTAAAACTAAAATTTTTGGTAATAGGGCTTTTTGCTACTGCAATTTTAATATTCAATGATAATTATCATTGATTATAGTCATGATTTCTCCTCATCACTGCATATTACATTTGTATTCAACATTCCGTAATTCGGTATAAAATTATTCTTTCAAATTTTTATCCCATTCATTTGTAATTTCTGTTATTTTAATTGAATATATTTTAATGAATTGCAAGTCACCAAATAATGAGTCCTATTCATTATATTTTGGGGATCAGACACCCTTTGGCAAGTCAGTTATTACGAGCTGATACAAAAAAGGCGTTTTATAATGTTACATCGTCTCGTATATTATTTCAGTAATATACATACCTTTTGCGGTTCTCACACGCAAGCAATCTTTATAAATGAGGTCTCTAAAGAAAGAAAATTTCACGAAGACGTGACAAGTAGAGAGTGGGGTTTAACATGCGACAGTCCGCGCACGGATATGCTAGTTATAAATAATAGTTGAAAGTTAACAGATAAGCTTTATATAGCGAATTTTAAATTTTAAAGCAACCGAAAAAATGTAATATTTATTGTTAACACATTAGTATGTAAAGAATCAACCCAAAGAGTTGTCATTTAATATATTAGATCATGATTCCTAGTGTCAGCCATAATAAAAAATGTTTCCTTCGACGAAAATATTCCACATAATTGTATAAATAATATCCTATCAATTTTCTAAAATGTTCTAAGACTTGTGCTAAGAGATATCCGCAACATAGATAAGGCATCTGATATTTTCTATTTCCCTTCTTCATTTTTATTTCATTCTTTTATCTTTTCTCTGATTAGTTTTCTCTTTCTCAGTTTTCTCTGTTATCTGCCAGCGCCGCAGCAGCCAGAGTGCCTCGCCTGTAACATAGCTGCGGCGCCGAAATCGCCGCCTAATAAATGGAAATGGGATGCGTGCGTCCTATATTCGCGAGCGTAATGGGACGCCATAAAGACGCGTGTTGTTGCATGTTTTATTGCCGTTTATGCAAGTACCGCAATATGGCAGTAAGTAGTATTCGTGCTTGTGATTAGGCGGACGGTGTCGGCTGTGCGAAGGTGCAGCAGTTGCCGGGTCATGGGATGTTCATGATTGACATCCCATGACCCAGATTGACATCGGTTGACCGATATTAAAATACTTGTACATGGAATACGTATTTTAAATACATTTTGCAATTGAAAAACTATTTTTGACCTTTTTGAACTTGTACTTTGATGTATTTAAAAAATAAATAATAAAAAACTTTAATGGAAATAAAATTCGTGGACCTTATTTTTGCTTTCATTCCCAAGTTCGTGGAACAATTGACTCAGAAATGCCTGAAATTTTTTGGTTTACTTTCGTTGATTTTTAATGACATCAATAATATATATTATGGTCAATATTGTGCAGAAATGTGTGTGACTGTCAGTTAATAAATAATTGTAATTGAAAATTACAATGTATTGTTGCAAAAAAAGATACTCCATGAAAAAGATACTCCACTCCATGAAACCTGGCACATCTACGTGCTTTTTCACCCAGAAGGTTAAAGCGCTGTTAGTTTAGTTGCGATTTCACTAGATGGCGCTGTAGAACAAAACTAAATAATCATGTCAAATGCAACCCGCAACACTCTGCAGCGATATTTTTTTTAAATATCGTTAAACAATCCGTGAACGAAGCGTTCAAGGGCTTTAAAACAAAAAATTAAGGTAATCATGTCAAATGCAACCCGCAACACTCTGCAGCGATATATTTTTTTTTTAATATCGTTAAACAATCCGTGAACGAAGGGCTTTAAAACAAAAAAATTAAGGCCAGTGGCATCAAAGAAACGTTTCTCGCACCGTAATCTACAGATGGCATCTTCTTGAACATTCTATTACATTTTTGCTGGTCCGGAGCTTCTCGATACTACCCCACCTGCTCAGAGACGTGTAGAATATGCAACTAAATGTGAATGAGAGGGTCAGGGATGACTAAATGTGAGAGAGAGGCAGAGACAGACAGAGAGAGCGCCAGACAGACGGAGAGGAGAGGAGGAGAGATAGAAAGATAGATAGAGAGATAGATAGATTAGATAGATATAGATAGATAGGTAGATAGATAGATAGATAGATAGATAGATAGATAGATAGATAGATAGATAGATAGATAGATAGATAGATAGATAGAAAGAGAGAGAGAGAGGTAGAGGGAAAGAGAAAGAGATAGAGGGAGATGGAGGGTAGGACGTCTGCCGGGTCCCGCTAGTCTCTATATACTAGCACATGAGTAGCTGCGAGTGTCCGTGCGATCGTTCATCCACAAATCCGTCACTCTCGGTTACACCACTTCCCGTACACCAATAGGGACATACAAGATGTCATTCGACGCGTCTGGATCTCCTAATGGGGAACATTTGTTTTTGGATCCGTCCAGAAGGTTCTAAGAAATTTTCAAAAACATCTTTTTGCGTGTCTTGGCGCTGCGATCTTAGTGGATAGATCGGGAATTAAACCAACCACCAACCATTAAATAGATCTTAACTTAATCACCACCTTAAATAGATCTATGTAAGTGGTGTTGATTAAACCCCAGTACCTAGAGGGAATTTTCGCTCCACGACGCCATAATTTTTTTCACGGGGATGGCAACACAGATTGAAGCCAGATCAAAGTGCAACAAGTGCGGAAGCTTTCATTTCATTTTCATCAATATTATCGTATTTTTAAAAATAAGTTTGCAAAAACTTGCAAGCAGTATTGCCCTAAAACTTATTAAATTTGAAGAATTTCAAGTGAATACGGAGAAAACTAAACTGTGAGTAATGCTAGAGAATGAAATCACATTTACATTCGACATCTCACATTTACGTTCTGAAGCGAGAAAATACAGATTTGTAAATGGATGTGACTAACAACTTATTATTAAACTTAACTCACACCTTATTAACATAAACATACAAAAGTCGCCTCTTAATATTTATATAGATTCGCCTACAAAACGAATAATAGCGTAATTGTAGAAGTAGAAGTGTACAAAATGTACACAAATTAGACTTAGTTTGTGGAGATTTAATCTCTTCAAGCTTAAGGGACAAAAATATTGAAGAGTTAAGTAAATTTGGGGAAGAATCAAATGTAGTTGTATAATATTTTGCGACAGAATTTTCGGAACTAATTCGGAATAATCTTATTAGAGAATAACGCTGAGGATCGGCTTGCAGATGTTGTATGTGCACTTTTGTGCATATTAGCAAAAAAAAGCATAAAAATGTAGCTGTACTAAATTGTAACTATTACCATCATCCATTTCTGCAAGTATTTTTTACAGCAATTTTGAAATTGCAATATTACCCGATCATATCCCGTACGGAGGTAACATACGAAGGCCATTGGTTGAAGGGAATTTTTGAACGGGGGTATAACATTATCAGCTATTACGTTTCATTGCGAGAGACCGTAAGAACGTATTTGAACAAAGCTATGCATGGCATTTAGACATTTTCAACACATGAAAATACTTTTAAAACAGTTTACAGCGTCGACGACGCCACATTCAACTAGTTTACGAAGTAGGCGAAGAATGTAAATACTAAATTTAAAGTATGTAACCCAAACCTGTCAATTGATAACCAGCACCCATGCTTCGATTCGGAAATCTTCACTAAAAATGTTTATCTGCAGATGAATATATTATATAAATTCTTGAAGCAAAGAATCACTTGGTCCACTGCACTGTCGGTAACATTAGCGAGTAGATCTAGCGCGTTCATCTAAATGGAATTTGAGTGTCACTCTGTTACCTGGAAAATGATCCTCTTTTAAAAACCACTACTGTTTAATACGAGCACTTGACTCGCACGTTACACAAAGCAATCACTCGAAGAAATTCGTCAAGTGACAAACACAAAATCTAAAACGTATTTCTCTCGCAAACATTTGAAGATCATTTACAAAAGAAATAAGTAGATTGCAGACAAATTTAATTTAATTATGACTATATTCTGTTCCTTCGTTAACAAAAAACATAGCAGAACTACACAGAACAGTTTCACGTTCAACCTCCGTTCAACTGCAAATAAGAGAGTCATATGGCATTGAGGGTACTGAAAGACCGAGTCAAGGGAAACGATTCTAAGCCAGGGGACTATTCGTATTGAAACTAGAAGATATAAGCCCGCCTAAAATTAAAAATATGTTGAAGAGCATTGAAAGTAAATTATGCATTATTCATAACTTTTATTTCATTAGAAATCAGTACAAAAAATAGCATTTAACAGTTTTGTAATTTGGTATTTTAGTAAAAGTTAGCATTTAATTGATTTACATGAACAACCGAATTGCTGTTTTAATGAAAAGTAGAAAAGTGTCATCTACTTTACAATATAACATATTTTTTATATTGAAATAGAAAAGAAAACAATCGTGTAAGTTAATAGATTAAAACTTCAGTATGGGCATTGGATTGTAATTTCAAAAACTTTGCGATACAAAAACAAACAAACAAAAAACACAAAATTTGGGACCTATCCCTTCCCATAACGAGTCGACAACAGACTCAAGGATGTTTTTTATATTAATCGCTTAGTCCGAAGGCTGGAGCCTCGTCATCCAACTTGGATACGCGTAGCAAAGTGACACTGTCCCGTCGAAGTGTGAGGTTACAGAACGGCGCCATTCTGCGGGCTGTGATGTCGTTCGCCGTGTTCTTGCGGAAGTGGGCCATTCTGTCTCATTCGTTACGGTACGTACGGGTGTAACATTTATTTCGAAATTCAATGCGAAGTATTGATATGTTTTTGATGGAGATAAAACAGAATGAATTAATTTTTAATACTTTCCTAGGTTCTCAAAACGGAAAAGTTTACCTCACGAATTATTTATTGAAACGTTCTGAGTTGCATTTTTGATACAATAAGAAAATGTTAATAGTTGAAAAGGTTAGGTCTCTAAATAAAAATCATTTAAATGATTAATTCTAGCTAACTATTTCGTGATTTAAATATGGGATTAAATGTAATAATTTTGGCCTCTCTAGAATATCTTTGATTTTATTCATGGAATTTAATCGCGTAGAAATTAAGTTAGTTTAACAACTTTTATTTTAACGTGTTGATAACTTAATAAAACAAGAAAGTTGATTAAATGGCTGATAGTTTTTCCTCTGATGTACATCTGTCAGTTAGTTCACGATTGCATTATTTAAATCCTTTTGTTTAATTGCTTCAATCAATTTATAGACATTCAATTCCAAAATAATTCTAAACTTATCAGAAACAATACATTCATGCTTCAGATGCAGATTGCTTTGCAGTTGGCAAAGGTGGCATTGGATGTTGATGGTGCGGTGGGTACGTTTGTTTGCATCATAAAATCCATTAGTATTTAAATTCACTGTTTGAAGAGTGTTTTGTTTTCTTCTTTCTTCATCGTGCAGATAAGCAGTGTAGTCTCGTCCATTAATTACTAAATATTAGTATTAATTCTTGTAGTCTTTTCTTTATATATTTATTTTACGTCAAAAACAGTTAAAGGCTATGTGACGTGCTATGGGGTGAAGTGTATTTTGTGCACCTTTTCTTTATTCTGGGATCCCTAACCCAAACAATATATAAGTTGAATTCTGAATCTAGGAAGAAACGTGGGTTTTTGACAAGATTTGTAAACAAAATATTCCACCTGTTGTAATAAAAACTTGTAAAAATTTGATCGTGATACCTTCTTAAATGTCCAATATGAATTCCATAGAAATTCTGTAAAAATATAAATAAATGCAGTAAAAATAACTTTGAATGGCTCTATTAACTTAAGAATACGAGAAATATTACGTCTAGTCAATTTGAACAATCTCGGAGACCATATTTCCCTTTGATTTTTCCGGAGTGTTGCGCTCCTCTTGGCGCCGCAGGTGAGCGCCGGCCGGAGCGCCACGTTGCGGCGAAAAGCGCAGCCGGGCGGCGCAGCGTCGCGCGTGCGATTGTCTGGCGACGGCGCTGGCCGAGAGGCGAGGGCTGGGGAGACGGGCGCAAGGGTGCGCGTGAAAGAGGAGAGGAGAACGAGGGAGAGGGGCGGAAAGAGAGGGTTAAAAGCGGGACAGTAGTGAGGAAGGAGGGAGCAAGTGTAGTGGGGAGTAAAGCGGGAACGGGGATGGAGGCGCGAAGGGAGTAAATGTGGAATCGGGGTTTGAGGCAGGGAGCTGGCAAAGGATCCAGACAGGAGGAGAAGCGGTGTCGAGGGTGGGAGCGGGGCCTGAGGGGGAGGAGCGGAGTGTGTCTTGGAGCTGAGCGGGAGCGGGGACGGCGGCATGACGGAAATAGGGGCGGGGAGGGGGGTCGAGGGGCGAGAGAGTGAGGAATCCGGGGCGGCGAGGATCGGTGACGGGTGTGGGAGCGGCGACGGGTGCAGGGCGGGGGGCGGGGCGGGGGCGGGGCGGGGCGGGGCGCGGCGGGGGCGGGGAGGGGCGGGGAGGGGCGGGGAGGGGCGGGGCGGGGCGGGGCGGGGCGGGGCGGGGCGGGGCGGGGCGGGGCGGGGCCGGGCCGGAGATCCCTGGTAATGAACCGACCGCCGAGAGGCGCCGCGCGGGCGGACGCGGATGTGCGGCCGAGTGCCTTATTTCCCCAGCGAGCGCCCGCGGCTGCCCGGAGGGGTGTGGGCGGGAGCGGCGGCGCCGCCGGCGGGTGGCGGAGGTGGTGACGGCGGACAAAGGCATTAAAGGCGCGGTCGGCTGGCGCTACGGACGCTGAAGAGACGAGACAGTAAGCGGCTTAGTGAAGATGGTGATTGAAGTGAAGTATTGAATGATGGTGATGCTTGAAGCGACTGAAAGAGGTGGAGAAAGATCAGGTCAGTAGTTGCTAAAGATTGCGACAGAAAATAATAGAGAAAAATAAATTATTAAGATCCTTTCAGCAAATGCAATGCCACCGTGACAATAACTCATGATTGACAGCACATATCAGAAGGAATTGCGATCGCAAGTTAAGATCAATCGATAGTAGATAGATAATATCGATTGATAGTAGACAAGAGTAAAAGTAGTATTTAGTTAATGCAAAAGAAGATTCATACATCTTAATTTACGGGTTAACAGTATTCTATAAAGAGGAATCGTAAATTCAAGTTATTAGCATTTGTTACTGAGAACTAAAAGGGGTAATAGCAATATTATTCACGATAAGCCACAGTCCGGACTCGAACCTAGGACCTCTCGGTCAGGAAAGGAGAATGAAGGAAAGGCGAATGAAGGAAAGATACTTGACATCCTTGACGAGTGCATGTACAGTACTTTCGGTCATGGCAGATGTAAAGAAATTGTGGAGACCTCCGTACCGCCGAAACGAAAGGCAGATACGAGAAAGCTTGTGCCACTTGCAGACACATGACACAAAATATGAGACGGGCACCGCCGCGAGGATGGAAGTGGCGGGTGGGGCGGGCCCCGAAGGGCAGGGGGGAAGACGAGCGCGCAAGAATCAACAGGGCGGGCGGAGACGGGGGCAGCGGATCAGCGCGCGAGATCGAAGACGCGGTGGTTAATTGCGTCTGGCGGCGGGGGCGCGTCGCTCTTGGCCAGGGGGCGGCGAAAGAGGCGAGTTGATGACACTGGCAACGGTTGTCGCAGCCCACGGGGAGGGCGGGGCTAATGGAAAAGGGGACCCGTGGAGGTGGGAGCTGAAGACACGGTGCTGGTGACGGGGGCAGATCGAGAAGCGAGGCCCGAGGTGGCGAGGCTGGTGCAGCGAAAGGAAATATTACCAGGCGTGAGATGGATGCAAATATGGCGGGAGCGGTGGGTTATGGTGGCGGAGGGTCGTGAGGATGAAGCAGTAAGGGCGAAGGGCAGTGGGGACAGCAGTGCAACGAAGTGGAAAAGCTGAAGTGAGCGGACGGGAGGTGGAGTCGGAGTTCTGAAAAGAGCGAAGGGATGAAATGGAGAGGCGAGGGGGGTTTGAAGAGAACGGAAGGGTGCTGAAAGGGGGGAGTTTGGGGTCTGAGGTCTACGGGGCGGTGATGACCGGGAGCAAAGTGCTCAAGAGAGCAGAGAGATGGTGAGGCCGGAGGATTGAACCGAATGGAGGGTAGTGAGAGCTGAGGGGTAATGAGGACTGCCTAGTAGTAATAGGGGAGGACTGGCGGTGGGCAGAGAGTGCTGAAGAGGGCGGGGGATGAGGGTGGAGTTGGGGACATAGTGAGGAGAACAGGTGGCTAGCGAGGGCGAAGAAGGGGTGGTGGCTTCAAAGGGGGGACGGCGAAGGGGAGTTGGTGAGAACAATTGAACGATGAGAAACGCCGAAGCGGTGAGGACAGAAGCAGTGGCAAGAGCAGCCAGTCCGACGAGAGGGTGGAGCGGCAGGGCGAGGAGAAGTGAGAAGGCAGCGGGGCAATGAAGGCGTGGCGGGGTGGGGGAGGGGGCGGGGTCGCTAATTGCGGCTGGCGGCGCGCGCGGTGCGGCAGCCGAGGCGCGAGGCCCCGACCGCGCCCCGCCCAGGCGGCGGCGGCGGCGGCGGCGGCGGCGGCGGCGGCGGCGGCGGCGGCGGCGGCGGCGGCGGCGGCGGCGGCGGCGGCGGCGACAGGCGAGCGCCGGCGTTGAAGGGGAACGCCGCGGCCGCGGGATCAATGCCGGGCCTCGGGCGGCGACGCGGGCGACGGAGCGCGTCGGCACACCGCCTTTAAAACGAAACGAATTCCCTCGCCCGGCACCACCTCCCTGCGGCGACCCGCCGTCACTCCGTCCCCACCAAGCCCCGCCACGTCCCGCCGCCGACGTCGCCTCCGCCGCGCCGTCATCGTCGCGCCCGATGCCTCTGCCCTTGCTAGCCGCATCGCCGTCTCCAGGACTCGCCAGCAAATTAACTTTGCGATCCAAGGTTGGTTGGTTGGTTGGTTGGTTGGTTGTGAGCCCGGACTCATCAAGTACTAATTATTATTCCCGTACGTGTAGTGCGTGTTTTTGCTCGGGAGGGGGCGGTGGTCTTCCCTACTGTATGGCGAGATCCGGGGCCGACCTACCGTCCGCTAACGGGGTTTCCCCAACCAGGTATCTCCCAGCAGCAGGGCATCGCCACAGCCAGGACACGTTCTAAGGTCCCGACCGGTCTCCCGGCATGTGTGGTAGTTTAGTGCATCTTAGTGTGAGTGTAAGGGGCGAGGATAGGACAAGGAAGAGGAAGGAAAGATCGCGTGCGGTCCGTGGCCCGCCTCCGTTGGTTAGGGTACTGCTGCGGTATTCGCGTGGTGTTGATCGAAGAAACCATGGAAAACTACCGATCAGAGCCGCCGGCCGCTAGAATTCTCCTCCAGATAGCGACCAAATTCGACCTAGCTGATAAGCCACAGTCGGGACTCGAACCTAGGACCTCTCGGTCAGGAAAGGAGAATGAGGGAAAGGCGAATGAAGGAAAGGCGAATGAAGGAAAGGCGAATGAAGGAAAGATACTTGACATCCTTGACGAGTGCATGTACAGTACTTTCGATCATGCAGCCATGCAATACCTCTCACGTTGGTCTCTTCTTATAGCAGCACCAATGCAGTGACATCAGTTGATGCACTGAGCCACCTCTTCCGGTCCAAATTCCCACTTCCGTTGCTACAGCTTTGCGTTGCTATTTTTTCAGATGACACCTGCGTTTCGGACTTTCTTTATTTCTAGTTTTCGTTTTTTATCGATTTCTACCTCCCACTATCAAAATCACGGACTTTGATTGTCATCGCTTTAATGTTGCTGCTCGCCCGTCTTCTCGATCGTCCTCATAGTTATCTTGTGTAGCTGAGAACTACATTTCTCGCTCAAACCTTTGATAATAAAACTTGACGCCATTACCATCATTATTCAAATTCTGCATTTTCTCTTACATCTTACTTTCTATCTTATGCAATTTGTACCAGTTGATTTTAGTAAATATGCAGGAATATCATCAAAATTTCTTGTGTGCGAGTGTTTTATTAGTGTTCCATTCTTTATGTTACTATTTCTGATATCTGGCTGGTCCATTTCTTGTCTCTGTGTTACTGTCTTCCGTTTACATGGAACCTGCGCTTCCGTTCTGTGTTCAAAAAAGAAGTACCGAAGTACTGTACGGTAACTGTTATATCGAAGTGATTTCAATTGACTGCTAAGGCTCTTTCTCTACATTCGTTTTCTTGCCAGTGGTCAAATACTCTTAAGCTACATTATCACAATTTTATTCTCTCTGAATTCGAGAATACTATTGGTATCACAATTCCCCATTTTCCATTTCTACAATTTCATATCTCGCCTACGGCAAACTTTCCTCGCACATAGACGGTATCGGCCTTTCTTTCTCCTTCAATATCGCATGATGCCCATACAATTCAACGAGCACGCCAGTTCAATCCCCGCTGACATCAGTCCGGTTGCTGTATTCGTCTTTGCAACAGTCTCCAAACTCTCCATCCCTATCACTGACTCCTCTTTTCTTGTAAACCCTCTTTTTTAAACTTGCATTTTTTACCTTGAATCTGTGACTGGTCAAACGAAGGAGAGTTAAATGGTAGTGGTGCAGTGAGCAAATGTTTATATGACTGAGAATTTACTAATAATTTTCGCTGTGTTTTCCAAATTACATTAATTAAATAATGAATAATAATATTTTTTGTTAAAATGAAAATCGAATTACATAAAAAGTTAGTAAATATTTATACAGTCTAACACTAATGTTAATATCTATTAAACTGCATGAACATTTTAATTCATAACGTACTTCATTTTTTTTAAACATTCGATCTCGGTAATATATTTGTAATTGTTCTCAACGTTGCTGCAACAGTGTCTATCTGTCTTCTCAGTATTTCACTTCCTATTTTCCATTCTCCTCGCGTCTGTCATTCGGTTTAATATTCCCATCTCTTCCGATATTCTAGGTCTCGGACGTCCCAGTGTTGACATCGCCTGTGCCCCCTTGGGCTCTTTTCAAATGTTTTCTCTTCATTCCGCATCCCGCCTGCCTTCGCAGGACAGCCAGGCGCCATTTCATGGCTACGCAGTCACCATTACTTCCACCGTCTCTACTCCTCATCCAACCAGTTCGTCCCCCGCCCCTCTTCTCCATTAGGGCCGCATACAGCGAAATCCAAGCCCCCCAATCTCACCGTCTCACATTTCGTCGCTATTCCAAGCAGAATTTTCTTTCTAGAAACATTTCTTTTTGTCCTCCACAACTACCGTGGTCGTTATTACCTCATTGTCCCAAAGCTGTCGCCGACGCGCGGGTAACCCTTCACTGTTGTTACTACCAATGGTACTAGTATCACTCGTCTTTATCGACATTTTTTCTCACCATAACCACCACCGTCACATCCACTGCCACCCAAGCGAATCATCTTGTGGCTATAAATTGAGTCACCACCTCTACTGCCTTTTCCATTGCCTCACCACTCCACTGTTCTCGAACCTACCTTCTATTATTTTATTCCACTGCTACAGCTCTCTCAAGCTCTGCATCACCAGACCAGTTTGAACCGTCGCCTGAACCACAGGCTTTCGCATCAGCGCGCCCTTAATCGACCTCAACTTTGCCTTCTCATACTCTGAACTATACTCCTCGTACCTCACTTGCACTTCGGCTCCATCGTCCCTCTTTCTCACTCCACTGCCATCGCCAGCTTTTTTCAACTCTGTTTCCTAATTCTACCACTATCGCCAATAGCATTGCTTCCTCCACTGCCACCGCCGCCGATCCAGCCACCACTGCCAGCCTATTCCCGCAGTTTCCCTGCCATTTCCATCCGCCCCGCTTTTGCCAGCGCCACCGCTACCGTCGCGTCACGGCGGCTATTGACGGCGGCGGCGGCGCGAGAGCCGCGCAACCTGATACGAAACGCGAGCAGCGATATATCCGCGAGCTTTCCGTTCCCCACTGCGACGCGTCTTTTTGCCTCTCCATCTCCCTCTCTTCTCCTTTTTTTATTCGGCTGCGACCGCTCCTCGTAGCGGCGGGTTTGCTTTGGAATCCGCCAGGGGGAGCGCGTCGCCTAGCCGTGCTCTCGCTGAGGCTTCGCGGAGGAAATATTGTTTCCGATGGAAAACATTGCGTTCGCCCGCAGGTCAGAATTTATTACGAAAGAGGTTTCTTCTTGAGAGTACAATCAAAGTGTTTTGATTTCGAGATCAATTTACGAAAGGTTGTAGATGGATTGTATCATAGAGTATTCTGTTATTTTAATTCCAATAATATCTTACTCCGTTTAATAAAAATACACACGAGACCATTCTAACACAAAATCAACAGTAGATCTGTTGAATTTGCTCTAATGGATGAGAGTAGGGAAACATGTACTCGTGTGAAGACTTTTTAACTTACAACATTTTTTACCAAAATGATTATTTATTCTCAGATTAAAATTGTTTATCGTAGATTTAAAAATCAAAAAATGCTCGTGTATTTGTGTCGTGTGTGGGCGCCCTACTAGCCCTCTGTGATTAGACATTCGCGAATTCGCTAATAAAAAATGGTGGTGCCGGGCTGATGGCCGGATCTCTAAAGGCTGAACGGCCGTGGCTACCTTGGCTTGAAGGGCCGCGGGTTCGAATCTCGGTGCGGACATGGATTTTTGTGTGTGTCCATATGCGAGTTTCGTTACCGTTATCCCAAAGTTAACACCAATGTTAAATTACAGTGGTACATTAAATTACAGCGACCTTGAATAAGAAAGAATGAAAAAAAAGATGGAAGATTGTAGCACATTTTATGAGGTTAGATGATGGCTTTGTATCGATTATAAGAATTTATCGACCCAATACTTCGTTAATTTGCTACGAAATTACTCCCTAGCCCTGCATAAAACCGATTTAAGACGAAAATTATGGAATTTTGTAGATTACTGAGCAACAATTGACCGGGGCAAATGTAACGTGCAACACACGTCACCTCGCGCGTGACTAACACTAAGAAAGCCCTTATTCGTAGACCCTTAAAACCCAATTTTTGGACCCCTGGGCCAGAGCTGTTTTTAAGTCATAGTATAAAAAGTGCGAAACATCTGCGAATACTATTACACTTTTAGGGACAAACCCCCGCCGGCTCAAAACCCCACAACTGAACTATCTCTGGAGGCGTATTGAAAACAAAAATCAACATTACCAAAGTAAAAATTGTTCTTAGCCATAAAACGAATAAATGGCTCCGTGATTCGTTAAGTTTGTTAGTGACGTATTTTAAGAAATTGTTTGTTCTTACTTTGTGACATATATTTTACAATATATTTTTCAAAACATTTAAAATGTAAAAGAATTACTTATGAATCGCAAGTTTAAGCTGTTGGAAAGATTGTTTCAAGGGGTATTATTGTTTTATTGTTATTTACCTAAATGATTACACATGTAAAATGTAAACTTCTACTTGTATTGTTTGATCCACAGCCAAAGGTAACTTTGGAAAACATTTCGAAATATCTTGAAGAAAGTGATTGTCAATAAAACTGATTTAAACAAGTCTCATCAGTGCAACAAAAATTGTAAACACAATTTCGTCGACTATTCTTACTAAATGAACGAAATAAAATAGACTACTTAAATTTTAACACATTTGTTATAAAAATGTCCATTCAAAACCTTTTAATACCTCTGTCATCCTGAATTTATAACTTTTGATTATTGTCGTGAAACTTCTTATATTTCATAAAACTAGACAATGTTGAATTTTATCCTCCAAACCTTCTTTACCAACCTTTCATACGACTTCAATAGAAAACCACTACCATACAATTATTTTAATATTGTGACATTGTTGGTACATTTCTTTGAATAGCGATAATAACTTCAACAAATATCGATTTTTACTGAACCAAATAAGTTTTATGTGTAGATATAACGATGAACAGTTTATTGTTTACATTAATTTTGCAACAAAGTTTTTTTCATACAAAAGCAAAATTCTTGCGAAATGATGTTGCACTTTTCGCGATAAGATACTCTGTTATTCTACATAAATACTGAAACAGTGTTTGATTAACATGTGCATTATATGTACAATAAAATTATCGTTAAACTACGTATCATTTTTCACATAATCATACATTGTCATTCAATATCTGTATAACGTATACTTGTAGTATAGGAGCAGTGACACAAGGGTTGTGCATCAATTGAAAGTTAATTTGTTTTTTCCTAGACTTCAATGTGGCAATTTGGGTTAATAAAAGTATTTAAAAGCGGGAACATATTACACATGGAACACAGCTATAACTCGAAAAATAAAATTGAAAATGAGATGTTGCAATAGTGAATCAGCACATTGGATAATTAGGATTCTACATTGCCTTCCCCTTCACCGATTCGTCGGAGAATGAAGAGGGGTGACTCCCCCAAAGATAATGGAAGGGAAACGGTTATAACGGGTAGGTGGCCTTTAAAAGGGGAAACATGTTCTAAAACGTCGAAACGCGTCACAAGATTATCCATCGTTCCCCGTTCATTTCGGACACGCCATTATAATTTTACTGTGTTCGTTTTCATTGTTCGTGTCCCTTCTTTCGCTCTGCACTCTTACTCACTGCCCGCCTTTATGCGTGAGGGGGCGGCGGCGGCGGCGGGGGCGGCGAAGGTGGTGGCGGGGCGGCGGCGTGCGGGCGGCACGTGGCGACCCAAGGAGGCGGCCATTGACAAACGACGGGCGCACCGCCCGCCACGTGCCCGGTGCCCCATTCGGCTTTGCATAAGAAACTGTTGCCCGCCGACCCCTCCCGGCCGCCCGCATCTCTCCTTCCACCAGAACCTACGTGGGGACCTGGTCAGTGGCGCCAACATTGATGTCTTGGCACCAAGAGTGGAACCTTGGATCCCAGGCACTCTAAAGATCCAGAATGTCAAAGGAGGGCGAAACCTCAGGTAAAAATATACGGTCAGTCGACATTGGCCACTATTTTTGCAAATAACTAAGCTTTTCCGGCTAAGAAATGGTAGAGCCATGCTACATAACAGTTCAAGAAACGTGTATTCAAATTGTTCAGACCACTTACCATATTTTTCAAAGACATTGTACGAAACAAAATCTCTAACTGGATCTAACTGCATATTATCGTAAATATTTTCACATTGCATTGTTTTTACGAATACGCAACTAGTACGTTAAACCTAAAAATAATGCATTGAATGTAGAAATATAATCTTCAAACTATAAATATGACTGGGATGCTCGTACGTGAATTGTTGGTAGGTTAAATAAACTTTTGAGGAAACAAGGTTACAAATTCCAAGAAGAGTATTTAATACAGCTGCGTCTGTACGCTTAATAGTCGAGAGGTCTTCAATGCTTCTCTTGGGAACATTTGTAAGGCAGCAGTTGGCAGCAGTGGGTGCAACGCTGAGTGCATCGAGGTCCTATGCGTTAACGGCCCAGGCGGAAGGCAACGCGTTAACGCAGCTCCGATGACACACCCTCACTCGTAATTCAAGACAGGCGTTCGTTATCTCGCTCGTGTTTCACGGCCTGCTTTTTCAATGTCATTACTGCTCGGTCAATCAGGGTGGCATTGTGCCCATTAGTCGAGATGAGGATTTGAAACCATTTGCGCGATTCACTGAACACAAGAACAAATTCATTCCATTATTTAAGAGGAAAATGTTAAAATTGTGCAAGATAAGAATTAATTACACGAAATCATTTCCATCGACGTAGTCATTCACAATTATAAGATAGTATGTTCGAAATACGCAGTGAGTAATTGGTAATGATACTTTCACCAGATGCGAAAGTTTATTTTTAATGACCAAGGATGAATTTATTATATAATAATTCTAATTCTAATTATTATTATTATTATTATTATTATTATTATTATTATTATTATTATTATTATTATTATTATTATTACTATTATTATTATTAAATGTTAGTGTATTTGATATGTCGGAATCATTTTGAAATTACTTTCTTTATTTTCTCGTTGAATTTAAAGTACGCGTGCCGCACTTATGCCACTTGGCTAGTGACTATTGATAGTTGCACTGCCCTCTACATTAGGAGGAAGTGACGAGGACGGGCAATAAAAGCGAGCAGTGAATTGAAGTCCGCTTGACCTCACTCTCCAACCTCAATTCAATTTCAATTCAACGATGCCTTATTTTACTTGGCTACTCTCAGACCATCAGGCCTGCTCGTCCGTCTGACCGCACATATTTCGCTATACTCCTTTCACCATCTAGCGGAGAAAGAAGGTATCTCTTGAGCGAGGAAACAGGCGATTTGAATTAAGTACGGAGGGTTATTTTAGACTTGAGTATCTTTTACCTGCAGTAAATCTACAACAGGGACAGTCAGATTTACTTCTCCGAGGGAAGGCGAACGAAGGATTTTTTCGCCCTTAAAAATCCACGGTTTGGGAATAACATCCCGGTACGCTATCGGTAATACCACCGAACCTCACTCGCACGGAACTGTTCAGGTTTCAGTGAGAGTACAAGAGCAAGACTGGATGTACACTTACTTTACTCTATTCTGTTACATCCATCCCTCCACATTTAAAGGTGTTTTAGCCTTGGTGAAATAAAGACATTACTTTAGCAACGAAAACAGTGTGGAATTGCACTTAAATGGCATTTAAAAATAAAAAGAATTTTAAGGTAGAAAAGAATAAACTATAATGTTCTTGATAATATAAATTTAAAAATTATGTCCAATATCAATAAAATTTACAGAAACTCTTTTAGAATTTGTCCTTGTCCACCAATAAATTGCCCGTCTAATTGTCAAAAGCACTGCAAGGGCATCAATTACCGCTGTAAAAAGAACTTCACGAATAACTTTTTTGAATCGTTCATGAAGTGGCATTGCAATAAAAGAATTGATTTTTCTGAATTAAAATATAATCTTATAAAAACATACATGTTTCTCAACAGATTTTGTCACGTTCTTCATTGTAAATTGAGTGACACTTAAGAGAACAAAACTTAGTAAATAATATAACATTAAATTTTAATAAAATTGCTGGTTTCAAACGAGACCTTATTACAGTCCTTATCTTATCTACTACAGGTCTTCCAAAAAATAAAAAAATTACGAACTTCACAACATTCGAAGTATTCGCATAATTTTGTGTTATGTCCATAAACAGATAAGAAAATATTCTTTATATTTTATTAAAAATAATTTATTTCCTGATATTCATCATCTTTATCTCTTCATGGTTTAGGAAAGACTCCTGTTCCGTTTTCAGCATGCCAGCTCAGTCGTGGACGGCCGACATCCCTTTTACCATGAGGTCTGTAGTGATATATTTGTTTTGGGATGGGGTCACCATTCATTCTGTGTAGATGTTGGGGACCATCAGGTCCTGTAATCTTGTACTTAATTCTGACATTAATTTTTTAACCATTAATTAATTTTAACCATTTCCTGGTATTAATTGAGTTACTCGATTGAACGAGGAACTTAAAACATTCATCGGTGTATGACTTCATTTTTGCCAGCATAAAGGTCAGATTTCTTAAATTTTCTGGTTTAATAATTTGTATTTTTTTCTTCTTCAGAAAATGCACTTGCCGTTGTATTAGAATAACTACTAGAGAATTGAAGTTCATATTTGTTAGCAATAATGTTTGGGTGCCTTGACAATTCTTGACCTAGTATCCAACGCAATTTCTCTATATAACTTGTTCAGAAGAAGCCGAAATGAAATTTCAGTGTAGTGTGAAATGATCTTATAACTGCACTTTCTGGTCTTATAACTGAAAATTGTGTTGCTGCGATTTCTCTGATGATTATTTTATACATACATACACAATCAGTCCTTCATCAAGTAGTGTCCTTACCTACAACCACACATTGCATAATCAAATAACTGACCAGCACGACGAAGTGTCCCAACAAGTTCTGGAGGCAGGTGCAAACCATGATCAACCTTCGTCTCTGCGTGGTTCACACGCGACCCGCGTCGACCATCTGGCGATCAAGTCGGCCACCCTGCAGCACGCCACGCATTAACCGACACCAGAAAACAACGCGAGAGTTACATCGCCACCGGAGGGCGGGGCGACGCCGTCGAAAATGGCAGCTTATGAATCACTTAGCTACGTTTACCATTCCCACGGCAGCGGCACAGGGAGCGGGGGAGGAATCAGCTGCGGGAATCAAATTTAACCAGCCCCACTCCTCCCGCGCGGCGCTCCCCTCTTCCTCCCCCGCCGCGTTAAACCACAATTAAAAGCCCCGGGCGGAAAGGTGCACGGCGGCGGCGGTGGCGGCGGCGGCTGCGGACTGTGGGAAACCACCCCCGAGCGGGTTTCACACGCCCGGGCACGTGCTCGTGCCAGCGCCCCATTGACCTAGTGGACCGCGCGCGTAAGGATCGTTTTCGCGCGGACCGCGCATTGATCCAGGCGGGACTCGCCGAGCGATTCTCGCCCTTACGCGCGCGGCGCGTTGGGTTCTCGCGCGGGGGTCGCGGCACGTGGCTCCCGGGCACGCGACCATTGTGTATCAACAGAGGGCGTCCTCAGCTCCGCTGCCCGATCGCTATTGATCTTTCTGGTCATTTGTTGCCGAGGATTCGGCCTCGACCCAGCGTCTCCATTATCGACGCAGAGCTGATTTTGTTTGTGACGAGGACATGTTCCTGCAACTTGTTGTCCATGCTTTCTTTTCCTTCCCGTAGAAAGCATGTATGAAGTATGAAATGCTATCTAAAATAATGTATCCAAACATATTCCTTTCACAAAAGCATAAAAATGTAAGACCAGTAAAACTTGTTCCCTATAGTGCGATTTCTCACCATAGTGACGTCACTGTAGCGACATGTAAGCTCCCGATTGGATGAAACCGTCAACAGCTGATACCTGCCAGAGGCACAGTTAGAAAAATCGCAGAGTTAAATTTATTACATTTAATATAATATAATTAAATATATGATGTATATTTAAGATGTATATTTGCCATCAAATATTAATCAAAATTTTCCATCATGCTGAAATTTTCATAAGGCTTAAGATGTGAAAAAATTAGAATCAACTATTTTTCAAAACAATAAATATCAGCGCTGAAGCTTCGGGAATATTATAAACCAATAAGGTTTGAAAATGTACACTGGGGCAACCAGTCAAAGGTTATCTGAACACCTTATCGCTAGGTCTTTAAAAATTTCGTTTAATTCCCTGCATATGAAGCCGTAGAAACATTTTTTACAGAAAAAAATATTACGCTTACTTAATATGAAGATGTGGTACTTTAATATTATTTATGTATTAAATATAATATGAATATGTATATAATATGAATAATAATAATAATAATAATAATAATAATAATAATAATAATAATACTATGAAGATGTACTTTAATATTATTTATTTATTAAATATTACATAAAGTTTCCATTACAGTTTTTATAATATCCTGATATTCAAAATGTATTAAACATCAACAATGCAGTATAAATAATTATAAGTGTTACAGAATGGCACATACTTTCTACAAGTACAAACTCGTACCAGTTTCCTTATTTTTCAATCTGGTTTATAATTTCCTTTTAACCCATTGTCTTCTCAGCTGCCATCTTTTGGCGCATAAAAGTTACTTTTTCACGTTTTCACAATTTTTCGGATCCTTAATAGTAGAATTGGAATTTGACTTCAAGTATATTACAGAAGGGTAAAATCTATTCCTATACGGAGTACTTTATTATATAAAAAAATGAATTTTAAGAAAACGTCGTTTGAGCACATCTGAAGATGGTCATTATTACAGAAAACTTAAGTTATCGAGAACCTTCATTACGAAACATTTGGAGCACTTCTACTACCAAATGCAATAATGAATACAAGTAGCCGGTAATATAAATGTTAACGAACATATGAAAGATATTTCAAAAAAATAATAGTTGTGTAATTTTTTTAAATACAACAAAAGAATGCATCAAAATTGCTTACACAGTGCATTTGGCACTATTCGTCTAAAAAATTTAAAGCCAATATTTGGAGCCGTTTTAGACAAAATGGAGCTTGAGAGTTTCTGAAAATGCTCAATTTTGAGCTATTTTTTCAGAAAATATTTGAATATTTGAGAAACTTATAAAACATCATATTAAACTCTTATATTCAAATATGCAATAACGTGTCCAATTCGTCGATAATGTAACGACGTGGTAGAGATGTCAAAAAATTGACATGTAAGTAATTTTTGAAAAGAATAAAGCAAATGGCGTTTATGTCATATTTTATAATACATTTACGACTAACACTACTAAAAGTTTTTCAAAAATTGAGCCGTTTTTTAGACAATATTGTTTTTAATATTCTATAATATTTTTTATGCGTATTTCACTTAAAATTGCTTCTAAAAGTTTCAAAAATATGTACATGTCATTAATGAAAGAACTAATTGTAGAAAACAAATTTAATGTAAAGAAAAAATCTTTATCTTCAGTATTATAGATGTGGGATTATGCTAAAAGAAATCAGTCTTACCCAATTTTCGAAAACTCAGAGTTAACAGTGAAAATGAGACTCATGCCACCTCTATAAGTGTATTTCAGTCTATTCTTACAAGAAATTTAGAGAAAAAAATTGAAGCCATATTTGAGAAAATTTTGAAAATATCCCAAGTGTAACAGCTATCTCGCGTTTACGAAATGAAGCTTTCATAAAACTTCAGCTTCTCGCCGAATAGCGCTGAAACGTTTATCACTTCCCTACGACCGGTAGAAGGGCTTCATGTAAAGTACCCTCCAAAAGTAATGAATGTTTTTCAAAATCGGAAAGCTTTGACTCAGGTCAGATCGACTAAGGTTTATTCAGTTTGGAAAAAGTAATACGCATAGTTTAGGCGCCACTTTCCTTCTTCTATGTGTGGAAACATTTTAAAGAAAAAATTGGAACGCTTTTTCAGAAAAAAGTTAATATTTTTTAAATTGCCTTTACTTTACGCCAAATTACACGAAAATAACTCATTTTTTGCGAAATATTGAACACGAACTTATTTAAAGATCCGTCTTTAATAGTCTTTTAGACTATCCGAGGACAAAGTTTGATCAAACAATTTGATGACATTTTTGAGAAAAATTTATTTAGGCTACGCGTAACGTAGCGTCAAAACTAAAAATATCCATTCGAAACTTCTAAAGCCTCGAGTTCATTAAAATTGCTTTGGGAATATCGATTTTGAACAAAATCGGACAAACGGTTTAGGTGCTAGCATTGACCATAGATGGGGAGACAGACATTTTGTCGTCAGTCGATTTCTTTCAATACCAATGACCTACAAATCGTGAATTCTGACTACACCACGTGAGCCAGAATTTTTTTCTATATTAGCAACAAGATTTATTCACTTTTTCGTTACAGGGCCCGGCAGTAATGGTTTTTCTGCCGAAATTCGCCATTTTCCGGCGCATGATTACATAACCTTGCTTTTCTTACGAAGTATCTTCGTAAGGGCGACAAAGTAAAAATCATACATCGGAGATTACATAGGCTGAAACTATCCCTTAGCTAAGGCATCATATTTAATCACAACACGTCTTCATGCTCCAGGAAAAATAATTCTTTATTACATTACATCAATTGAAACTTCTAAAAACGGTCTTTCAATACGCAGTACCGGAGACAACACAAATTGATTCAAACGCATACAAATGTATTAGGTAAACTATTTTTTATTGTCAAAATTAAGAAATATTTAAAAAATGAGAATATACGAATACAGGCATTTCAAGTTAACAAGTTAAACGCTCAAGTTAGATTCTTACTTTAGGAAATATTCTTGGAGTATCATCATTTATTCATTAAACCCTTTTTAATGAACGTTCGCAATTTAAGGTAGTGTTCTGTTTCCCAAAAGTATAGGCGTGGGTTGTGAAGAGGTTTCGTTTTGGATGGGCAAACCAGTGGTTTTGAATACCAGCCGTATCTGAAGAATGAGAAAATGAACTCTGTTTCATGACTCTCAGGATCCCTACTGAATCCGAATCTGATATAACAAACCAGTGAGAATTGTTTTTATTTGATGTGTCCAACATTAACTAATGGCAATCATACATACATATTAAATTACTAATGTTATAATGGTATATATTACACGAAGGATTAATTTACTCACAAAAAGTTTACTTACTCAGTGTTAACAGTCATTGGACGGTTGTATTTCTCTTGTGGAGTGTGTTTGACCATCCTTTTCAACCAAACATCTATGAAAGGATCATTCAAATCGTTATGAGCTATTGCTTGATGGTAGGAGGCTATTTTGAATCCGACAGGTTCATCTGATTTGGAAAGAGATTATCACGTAAAGAAAAATGTCAAATATAAGTTAATTAATGTAAAAATATGATGCATTGATACTTACATGTCGCGGGTGGCATGAACTCAATAGGCAATATATTCGTTTTATTGTCCCTTTTATTTTTCTCCTTATAAAAACTTTGGACGTTGGGATTTGCTATGTAATTTATGGTATCCATCTCATCAGGTGGATAAAATTAAGCTACGATACAAAAAAGTGTATATATTAATAAAAAATTTAAAATGGTGTAAATTTATCTTACATGTTATTTCCTCTTCTGCAATCAGGGAAACAAATGCGTGAGATTAGTTCTTGGAAATCAATAGCAAGCATACCAACTGGGCCATCGAAAATAAACGTAAAAGTATAATTAGATATTGTAAAATTTTATATTTTAATATTTTAGAAATATATATTCACTGCATTTTCTAATATGAGCAAATGGAGGAAAGAATGCAACGTCATTGTTATTCTCAAAACAGAAAGCTCTACGACACGTTTCTCTGGTCTCATTCATTTTTTCTTTCAATGTAGACATGTCACAGGTACTGTGCTGTTAACTCAGCGAGGAAAAAGGTCAATTGAATTTACGTGATGAAGTTTATGTACTATGTTTAATTTACGATTGCGTCGAGTTGTTTAACATTTTTTGAGAGTTTGAGGAACGAAATGAATTTTTTTGGTTAAATTCGATAAATATTAAGTATTTTTCTTTGAAAAAATGATTTAATAAAGAATAACAACGGTAATTTAGTACATTCTGATATATCTAATATTATGCTGCTATATGAAATGCTACCGTAGAACGTCAACAATTCGAATTAATTAATAACGGACCCTATCAGGATTATCATATTGTTCGGATTTTCGTAATATACTAATGAAAAGGACAGTAGAGTCTTCACTATAAAATCTCTAGCTAAAATCGCCAACAATTCAGTCTGATGATTACAGAAATGGAACGGATGAATAAAATCGTGAATATAGCAAATGTTATACGTTTATTATCTCAGAAAAATACTATATTTTATGTTCAGTACTGCGTGTATCGTCTGTCTAATTTAATGTACTATGGTTTATCTAAATATCCAATAAAACTTAATATTTACAATGAAGTACAACAATAAAAATTCCGTAGTTACAATCATACAGTATTTTAGCTTCCTACGGGAATTCGTTTAGGGAAATTCCTCTTAGCTGTTTTACCTATAACCTTCCATTATTGCCAATAGTAGTTTTATTTAAACGGTAAAACTACAAAATACCATATTTGCAGCTAATTTTGTACCTATGTATTAAATAATTTTCAGCAATTCAGTTTTAATAAAACTATAAAGTTAAGTTGATCCCTGAAGATTTAAAGCTTAAACAAATATGTACAGAAATGTAGTATTCCTTTCATACATTTTTTTCGCCCGAATGGAATCTGGATTATCGACAGCCCGCATTTTTGATGTCCGTATAATTGACGCTCTACTGTACTTACAATAAAGAGGTTGAAAATGTAATATAGTACATGGAAATATTGTGATAATGCCTATTTCAGTAAATGTTTAAAACCTGAAAATTTAACTCGAACTTCAGGCACTTAAACTTGAACAACAAGGACATATTCATCAATAACATGATTTACTCCCATATTTTTCGAAGTTTCGCAAATGAGTTCCTTATAAATGATTTATTTTTAAAATTTACTAATTGTCAATGTATGTGTGTGAATGCATCTACAATAAGTGGTTTCCCACAACTCTCTATAAGGGCAGTGCACCAGCAAATCCCCAGAACAGTGCAGCTGAGCTGCCAGCTACAGTCCCTAAGGGTTCCCATCCCAAACCAATTGGTTTCAAACGAACCTCGGATATTTGCGCCATCTCATCTAGTATGTTCCATCTTCATAAGTCTTCTGCGCCGTTAATCTAAATAAAGACTCCTGAATTTGTTTTATCCGAAGATGAGAGATAAATCAAGTCGGTCCGAGCGACTGCACTAGCAATCTCTCGGAGTGCGGCGTTCTCCCAGGAGACCAAAATGGCGGCGCGGCGGTGGGAGCGATGATGCGGCACAGGGGGAGAGTAGCATAGGCAGTGGCCCGGAGAGCGGCTACCGACTCCCCTATTCGCGCCGTCTTCGTCATCTTCCCCGAAGTACTGGTACTCTGAACAGAAAAATAAAGAAACAATGTGACATCGACATTAGAACCGGTAGCGGTAGCTCAGTGCATCAACTGATGTCACTGCAGCGCCTCTAACCGGGAGATCCTAGGTTCGAGTCCTGACGGCGGCAGGATTTTCGACACTAGCTTTTCAGCTAGGTCGAATTCAACTGCTGTCTGGAGGAGAATTCTAGCGGCCGGCTGCTCTGATCGGTAGTTTTCCGTGGTTTCTCCGATCAACACCAGGCGAATGCCGGAGCAGTACCCTACCAAACGGGCCACGGACCGCGCGCGATCTGTCCTTCCTCTTCCTTGTCCTATCCTCTCCCTTTACACACTTACACTAACATGCTACACTACCACATCTTCCGGGAGACCGGTCGGGAGCTTAGAGCTTGTCCCGTTGGGGGTGCCCCGCTGGTGGGAGAGTCCTGGTTAGGGGGAAACCCCACTAGCCGACGGTAGGTCGGCGCCGGATCTCGCCATCCAGCGGGGAAGATCACTGCCATCTCCCGAGAAAAAACATGCACTACACTAACGGGACTAATGACCGAAGTAGTTGACGCGCCCGGAAACACGAAAAAATCAATCATTAGAAATTGTTTTTTCTACTCCCATTGTATAATGCTGTCATTTGATACCTGCAACCCGTTGCATAATGATACTCATTACGATACAGATTTCATTATAGTACAGGTTCTTGACCAATCACAGAGAAGCTTACAAAGTAAGTATTGACACGTAATTAATCATTGAGAATCGTTCTAGTAAATGTTTCGTTCGATTCTGTACATGAAAATTGCATTTAATATCATATTGTGTTTATCAGTTTCAATTTCTTTTATTATCAGTAATTTTTACGAGGAATATTATTTAAAATAAATTGGATCGTAATTTCACTTTGATCCTATTTCACTAGCGCAGTGGTAGTGGTAGAGGGAACATTTGACTGACGTTAAGATCAAAACGCAAGTTATTGTGTGTTATACGTTGCTGCCGTGTTTGTCCTTTCAAACCGGTCAATTCTTTAGTTTAAAATGTCTAGTGAATCAGAGGATGAGTTGGCACCTCCAGAAATATAAGAAATAGCGAAAATGGTGACCTGGGAATTATTGCTGCAACTTTTGTACTCTCTCGCAGGCGGACTGGTAAACCAAAGCCACCTGCGGCAGGTAGGGTAGCTGTCCACTAGGTGGCCTTGGCTGAATCCTATATGTCAACTGCCACGAAACTATTCAATGTAATAGTTTCTACAAGTCGTAGAAAAAGTACCGTATGAAACTCGATGTAATGGGTGTGAAGTTTACGATACTCGCTCGTACCTCGCTGGTATGTAATATCACACCCGTGTATTAATACCCATCATTACATCATCGTTTCATAATACACTATTATGCGTTTATTGTTAAATAAAAATTACACTTTTTAAGAACAATTTCGGATATTACGGGATGCTAGAGGAACCCGGCTGACGTGGTTCTGCCCTTCATCTTCCTGTTTCTCCTTCTCTCTCCGCCTCTCTCTTGATGTATCATGACGTCAGCTGTGTCACAAGCGGGGACGCGAAGCACTGAGTATGACTCAATTCACTGGTTATGCGCAGTATGAAATTAGGTGGAATGACTCCATTATTTATTTATTTATTTTACGTCAAAAATAGTTAAAAACTGTGTGTAACGTGCTATGGGGAGAAGTGAATTCTGTGCATGTTTTCAAAATTCTTTGAACCCTACCCTAAGTCATATCCTACTTGAATTTTGAATATAGAAAGAAAGTGAACGTTTTTTTGCAAGGATTGTTAACAAAATATTCGCTCCGATGTAATAAAATCTATTTTCAAGGGTTAATTAGCTATAAATATGAGCTCTTATCCCTCATCATGTCCTTCGCCAAGGGGATAATACTTCCTGCCGCGACAACATGGAGAACGATAATTTGAATAACTACATTTCCCACTGAATTCTGAAAGACGTGCACAGATAATGAAGTAACAATTATTTCCAGAAGCAAAACAAGGGGCCATCTCATTGTCGGTATTTGCACAAAGGATTAGGGAAACTGGACGAAAAACCTGATCGAGATGGGGGTCATTGACCCAGAGGCTGCAGTACAATACTTGTTACAGATTGTTTAGAATTATACAGTCCAAACGGCAATTAATATATTAAATATCACTGTTAAAATTAATGTTACTGTCCTTGTGATGCTCAGTATAGTCTCTTAATTGTATAGAAACAGTTATGCAGCAGAAACGATTTCACTCGGGATTTAAACTTTTCTATCGAATTTAACCGTTTAATGTCATGTGGCAAAGTGTTGTTAAATAATGTACTTGTATTGAAAGTGCATTTTTGCAGTGAACTGTTGATACTGTCACCTGATGAATATGATTACTACGTCGAGTGTTATAAATATAGACATCGGCGTTTACTGAAAATATATTCCCGCCCTTAAGCAAGTAATTTTTGACAAAAAACAATGATTCGTAAATCAACAGATGAGGAAATGGTAAAATTCCTAGATTAATAAAAAGAGGCTTACAAGAATCACGTGGGTGGGATTTGGTTATTATTCCTAGAATTCTTTTTTTAAATCTAAACGTCTGGAAGCTATAAGATGTATTTCTCCAGAATATTATGCCATATTTCTGGTGGGAATGAAGGAATTAAATATTTGCATTTTTCAGTCAAAATCGAACGTCATTGTTTTTGGATTTTCTCGAGTTTCTGGGTATCTGACGAACCCATAGACACTTCTCACATGAACAGAAGCTGCTTAGTTTTCTTTCATTTTCTGCGCTCAGAGGAAATTTGTTATATATACTAGTGGCCTGAAGCAGCAAAAATCCTGCTGAACAACACAAAATGGTTTTCTAAAACGTAGGATGCACACTGCACAAGAATAACAAACGAAATACTGTCGTTTAGTACTAAAATAAATGAGAAAATTCAACAAAACCGTCTTTACGAGCACAATACCATAGTGTAGCAGTGGTGGCTGGTGCCCCAACAGACTGGAGGTTGCACCTCCATCGAATGACGTAAATAATTTCCAAAATTCAAAATACGAATCTATATATTTAAAAAAATAAGGTATTCTGCCATGGCTTAGTTTAGAGCTTCTACTGAACCGATTGTAGTATTTTTTCCTTTAAATGAAAGAATGTGATCCCTAGATGTGTTATCATATATTGTTTGTGTTGATTCATCAACATTTATGGTGTAAATTAATTAATTAAATCATTCTTTAATAGTACGTTTATCAATAGTCAATTGTTTTTTTCCAGAGTGGCTGCTTCATGGTGGCGCTGCTTGATGCTTTATTTTTATTGTTGAGATTTGTTTACAATTCGTCAAGGTTTTGTTTCAGTGTAATAATTACATTGTGGTTTGACAGTTTGCATGTATTTGCTTTTGTGGTGTACTTTGTATTCGAACAGTGAGTTTTGCTCAGTTGTACTGAAGTAATGAAGTTGTTCACAGGTTATGTCGAATTCCGAATCCTTGCCCACGCGCCCCAAAAGACGCAAACGTACATTAACTGGACGCAGGGAAAGAGAAAGTCAGCGTAGATGTCGTGATAGTAGGTCATTTCGTTTTCTGTTGGGTCATTGTCTATGAAATGTCAGTTTTGTTCTGATTTGTACTTCCCATGTGAGAAAAATTCTGCAAACCAGTTTACTCTGTGTTGCTTAAATGGGAAAAGTTTACCTTCGACCAATATGCCAGAAGAAATCAAACAGTTGCTTATGGGAGATGATGACACCTCAAAAATCTTTAGAAATAATAACTGTCAGTATAATAGTGCTCTTTCATTTGTGTAATTTAGTGCCGATATTACATTGCCAACTGGTCATGGGCCATACGTGTTCAAACTTTTGGGAACTCCACATCACAGAATATCTTCGTTGACCCTGAAGATCCAAACAATGCAACGTATTGTAAACATTAGTCTGGGCACAGTATTTTACATTTATCTCGGACCTCACCGTCACATTTTTACGGGTTCTCACTAGTATGTAATAAAAATGTAAGCAACTCAAATCAATTAAAACTAAGTGAAATAAAAATATATATTGAAACACTACGTACATAATTGTATGCGTCGTGTCCACGTAAAGGTGTCCGTTAAAAATAAGTTTCTATAATTTGGCAACAAAAATATCTAGTTTTTGAAATGTTAATCTCTCGCTTTTTAAATTTGTTATTATTATTATTATTATTTCTATTATTATTATTATTATTATTAATCTTTCAACTATTAATAGTTAAATTGTTGGGAAGGGATTCTGAAACTCAAGAAAGCGTGCGCAGATGATTTTCTCCCCCATACGTCACATACAGTTTTTGACTGTTTTTGACTAAATAAATAAAAAAAATAAAAAAAGGCGGCTCCATACATTCGGTATTCGCCGAGCAGCGAGCTAGAGCTCGGCCAATCCCGAGCAGCTGACGTGTTCGGCGAATGCTCGCTCTCTTTGATGTGTCCAAAAGACCGACACGGGGTGGGTTGGGCGAACCCCGAACGTTCGTCACTCGGCAAATAGAAAGCAACTCATCCACCCAATCGGGATTCGGCGAGCGGTTGCTCGGTGTTCGCCGAATAACGAATGTGTGGGCATCCCGCGCAAGTGGTTCTGGCTTTGGTTTCCACTGGGCACTCAAGTTCGACCCCATCCCATTGCAACAAGCACTATTGCTTCAACACGTTTCACACAAATAAAATTATTTTATTTCGAAAACTTCACTACCCTGGTATATTCGACAATAATGAAAGATCTGAGACACAATCGTATTCACAAGAACGTTTACAAACCGCTGGCCAGCTGACACTGACTTCCGCGAGACACTAAGGGACTTCAATCCAGAACGGCCACCTTTAGACAAAGAACTTACCAAATGTAAGTATTGAATCAACAAACCTAATATCAAATGAAAACAAATTCTCCAAATATCATAAATAATGCATTGAATATCGTCAATAATTGACCGAACTTGTGTACTTTCAATAACAAGCGAAAATCATAAAACTACGTTGCAGTGAGTCAGACGAAGACAGAATATGGGTATTCCACTGAGATTCCCTCCATCGCCGCGCAGCGCTAGACAGCGCCACTCGCTGGTTGCCCATCCAAAAGGCCATATGGTGCCTGGCAAGGCACTAGACACCGGAAAGAGCGCCATTTGGACGCTCTTTGGTTTCAAAATGATTTCATATACCTAGATTTTGCTGCAATATCTTGAATATTGAATGTCATTAAAAGGAAAATGAGTAGTCCTAAGATATTATGAGATTTTTTCTATTTTCTGGGGGTTGTGCAACCGTGCAACCCAAGGAGGAGCCGCCACAGTAGTGTAATGTATACGGATACACAGTACAACACTTCTTTACAAAATAAAAATATCGAAACCGTTGCTGTGCCTCAACACAACACGTGATAACTCTTAACAGTGGGCAGAATCTTCCTTGAAACCTCTTCCTTGAACATTCTCTATCCATCAGGACTCGACTCCTAGGGTCATACGATCAACGATATCGGTATCGGCCGTCCTGTGCACGTATAATACTTGTCCTAGACATAACCAAAGATTTAGTGTGACAAGTGTCTATCGCCTGTGTCGGAGGGAGAATGGTGGTGCGGGGTGCGGCAGCTACCAGCGAGAAGTGCAACGCAGCGAGGCGAGGCGCGCCGGTCGCAGCGAGCGAGGCAGCGCATACATCTTCGTGCGCTGGCCAGCTGCGCCCGACCTGGCCACTCTGTCTTATGAAAATGCGTAGTGGCCCAGAAAACGGCCGCGGTGCGGCACTGCGTCTACGCGACCGCATAAAACCCAGTCGGCGCAGGCGATGGTGGTGCCGGTGGGGGGGGGGGCGTTATGGTCCCACAAGTCGTGATGATTCAGCAAAGAGGGCAAAACTGCATGGGACCACGGGATTTTCGTCTTTATTGGGTTTAATATGATATTTTTTATAAATAATTTGATGATTTAAAGAAGTGATAGGTCAAATGATTTTTTTAAATTACAGATTTAATTAAGTTGATTTAATATGCTGCTTGAATCGACTTGGCGCGAATGAAGGCCGCTTCCGATCACTTAGAAAATATTCTTGCGATTTCATAGGGTAATGAAATAAAATTGAAGAACTTCTTGATAATTCGGATTAGAAACATGAAAGATAATTAACTTTTAAAAATAATTGTTATAAGAAAACCTAAAATAAATCATTTTCATTTAATGTGTTGCTTCTCTCAAGCAATTAAGCTTTTCGGCGTTTTTCTTTCTTTACAAGTGTTCCGGGAGACATTTTTGTATGCACTTTATTACTATGTAACTTATTTATAAATTTTTGGTGTCTCAAAATGTTTTAAAAAATTTCGTGCTTGTAATCGCGAACACTCTGCTCACTTTATTTCCATTATAACAAAAATTAAATTAATAACATTAAATAACTATTTAATTCCATAAAATTAATAACTATAACAGAGATCATCAGAGCTCCTCGAGGCAAAGTTACGGCTTAATCCACAATGGCGATGAGAGCGATTTCTGTTATTATTATTTATTATATTATTATTATTCCTCTAATTCACGACGAAAGATGTTATGAGAAGGTTGATTATAAAGTCTACTCTGGGTTGCAACCAGCTTCCTAAGGAGAGATATTGGGATTATCGTTGCCTTTACAATTCTTTGCGCAAAATGTGGGCTGTTCCAAACAAAACAATGTCTTGCACTTCCCAGTCTTTTAAATAACCATGGGAGTTCAGTCAACTTCTTACACAAAATTTGCGGAATTATTATTATTATTATTATTATTATTATTATTATTATTATTATTGTTATTATCATCTTTATTCACAGTTTCTTGGTAGTATTGTACAATCATATGTCAATCAAACCATGATAACATTTTTGGTTTGATAACACTTATAAAGAACAAAATGAAACCACATATAAAATATAAATATAAAATGAAATATAAAATGGTGGAACAATTATTACATTACCAATTCATTATACAAATTATTACACAATAATCAAATTATTACCAAATTACTATACATATCGAAATTTACATAATTTCTACACGTTTCCACACATGAATTTTCTGACCATAGAGCACGTACAGCTTTACGTGCGATTACAGCTTTCTGGATGAGGATCATTACATTTTTATTGATGTTCAGATCCTCCAATCCCTTAATGTTGACCTTCGAGACGACGCCAATGGCTGACAATATAATGGGTATGATCTCGGTACGTGTCAGATCCCATTCTTCCCTCACAATGTGGACCAGTTCTCTATATTTTTCCAACTTCGTCTGGTAGGTTGTCATGATTAGAGACCGGATTTTTATGTAATTAAATATTTTTTGTTTTTCCACTTATCGCTCTCAAAATTTTAATCTTGGCAAATTGTCGCCGTCCAAACAAAATACACAATTTTTTCGTTACATATTTTTATATATTTGGTACTATATTACATATTTTACATATTTCGCTTCTTTCACAAAATATTTTTTTGTTCTATCTTATTTCTGCGTGCTACTGAGCTCTCTACTCAAGGTACGATACGTGAAGACTCGGTCGGATATTCTCAGAGTGCGGCGCGACTGCTTCAGTTATCTCAATGGCAGAAGTGCGCGTCTACGACAGTTCATTTTTACATTTAGGTGTGAAAAGTATCATTGACGCCACGTTTGACGACCTTTAATCAGAATTTCCACGAAACTTTGGCAATCGTCGTGTAACACTTCGATGAGAATACTCCATGCTGCGGTGATTGCTGGTCGTAGATATCGCCAGTTTTTACTACGATGGTTTCTATTGCTTCTAGTCTGGCTGCTAAACTACATTCCTGGATTGTAAAGGTTTACTGCCGATAGGAAAGTTGTATGATGCAAGTGTACATCAACTTGTGCTTTCCAATTGAATTTTAAAACGTTTGCATTGTTTTCAAAATTTGAATAAGAAAGTTTTTATAGACGTAAATTCGAATTATGTAAATGTGTTTTATAATTGGAGTATTTTAATATTACATATTATATCCGATTTTACATATTTATTACATATTCTTAATGTTTTATTATATATTTATGGACATATTTTGACTTTCATAGTACATATTTTTCCGGTCTCTAGTCATGATGTTATTAGTGTTTACGACAGCGAAGTCTATAAACCAGATCTTCTTGGTTATATTATTCCAGATGGTCATATCCGGTCCATTGTGATGGACGGTTTTATCCATCAGAATGCTGCGGCCTCAATATGCAAGTAATTTGTAGGCTCATTTTCTAAGACCGTTTGTGGTTGGCATTGATAGTATGGTGTATTATCCCACAGGAGTCCATACATCTTGGCAAGTTTGGCGTGGATAATTCGCCCCACGTTGTCATGCCTCAAATTATTTTAAATGGGTGCTAACATACTATAGCCTGCTAATAAGTGCTGGAGTGTTTCAGGACCTTGGCCACATATTCGGCAATCATCGTTTACCACTCCTGCATCTTTTACTATGTATTTTAGATAGTTTTCTGTTGCTATTACTTGATCCTGTATTGTATAATAAGCCCTTAACTCTCTGGGTATTATTATTATTATTATTATTATTATTATTATTATTATTATTATTATTATTATTATTATTATTATTATTACAGCATATGTATGTATTTGTCGTTTGTGGTCGGTAGTCCGATTTCGTCGGCCAGCTACCGGCGTTCCCCTTGCTGGGGCTTACTTAAATTCCCATGCTTGGGTGTAAACGACATGAGGCGAACGTGACGCATTCTCTTCACCGATTCGCAACATCCGCTTGCTTGAGCTTTTCTTCGTCGGAAACTGGGACGATTTGAAAGGAAAGCTACATCTATATTTTTGCCTCGACCGGGAATCGATCCCGGGAACCACAGCACGGGAAGTTAGTCAGCCATCCCAGACGACATTATAGCATATGTAATAATTATTATTATTCCAATGTCGTGCGGCAGGGAGGATGTCGTGCGGTTCACAGTAAGAGGCAACGGCCACAACACCGGCTCCGTTGGCTCGGAACGCCCAGTTGTCTTGAAGCCCATTGCGCTGGAAGGCCCGCAGCAGGGGTGTCTGTGCCACGGGGCGACGCCTGCCCGCAGCGAGCGCCGCGGGGCCGATAAATAAAGAAACCTGCGATGCATAGCAACGCGTTGTTTGTTTGTCTGTCGCGGCGGTTTTCGTAGTGAGAATACTGCGAGAAAAGGCACATCCCCGAAATTTTATGCATGAATGGCACAGTGTTTGGGGAAGCGGTTGCACGTGATATACTGTGTTGAAAAGAGCCCCCGGGGTAGAGAACGTTTTGTCATGACGCACGGCTTCGACACTCGAAACGATAATGGCGCTGGGGGTGGGGTGAGTGGTCAGGAGTCAAGAGACATTGTGAAAAGTTGGTCTCTTACCGAAGTGCGAATCGGCTTGCTGTATTGCTCGCCAGATGGGGCAAAGGGAGATGCAATTATTGCGAGATGTTGAGAAGAATATATTTCATAACACCCCACTGAAAATCATCAAAAGTAAAGAATTGTGTATGGAATAAATAATACAATCACATAACGTTTGACTCATGGTAAACTAAACTGATATTTTTGATACGTTTTGATGTGATTAGAAAAGTATTAATATTTTAAAAATAAATATTATTCTCACAAGGGCGAAACAGGAATTTAACTAGATTAACGAACGCAACCATTGAAAGTCCGCAAGAGTTCAATACACCCAAATACTTCACGATTATTGACTCAATACCATCTCAAGAATCATACATTCTTATAATCTTATGGTCAACTTACGCTGGTATTGTGTTAATACGGTGAGGCGTTTTTAGTTCATTATGATTCTGATGTTACGTTTTGAATGGCATCTTATACTTATAACTTACGTGCGCTTCTAATTTACTCTATTTTGAAAAATTAATTTGTTCCACTTCGAAACGTTTTTCTTAATCGATCATTAATAAAATGATTGTCACAAATAAAGGCATGAACAACGAACATGGAACTTTCTGTATTTCGAGTTCTAATTTCCGAAATTTAGTTCATTGGTGAGGTATAGTTGGCATTGCAAATATTTGATAAAAAGTAGTTGAAATTACCAACTTTTTATTTATTGTGTTAGCAGCTTTTGACTGTTTGGATTAAATGAAATTTCTTGATTCCAGATAAAAGATCTGATGAAGGCTAAGTCGTTGAAAGATGCTAATGTGATGCGTAAAAATGTTGGTAGTGAAAAGATATTTTATTCAAATATGTTGTTGATAATGGTGAATACGTTTGAAATTACAAACTAAAAATTATGTTTCTCAAGACAAATTCCGTTCCCCAAAAAGATATATTTCAGACTAGCTGCATGAATTGAAGAATTCCAATTGAAATTGTCTTCTTGTTTACAATTCACGGCGTTTTTCCGAGGCACCAAAAAAAAAGCCCTCAAAAATGTATAATAGCATCTATCCAAATTTGAATCATACGTTCAATGCTGTCCAGAACACCGTTCTATCCAGATGCAGAGAGAAGATTTTGGCGAAATCGCAAGCTCACTCTGTTTCACTTCATAATCAAAATTGTATTTTTATTTAAGAGAGGTACATTAAAATGAACAATAAGAATAATATCTTCACACGTGGACACCCAGACATGTCCGTTATAAGTCAAAATTCAAAATTTCGAGGTCAAGGCAAAATTATCCACCAATATTTGCACTAGATATTGTAAGAACTGTAAGTCTTTCTGAAAACTCATCAAGGTCCTTCAAAGCGTCGTGATGTCAGAGCTCCTGACACCGGACATTCTAAATTCCCCACTATGCGACTCCTAGCTTTGCGTATTTATCCGAAAGCAAAAATTAAAAGACCATCCGGTGGCTGAGATCGCTAAGGCAGTAGTGTCGTTGCGATGTCGTACCGAAGGATCGCGGGTTCGAGTCCCACCTCGGGCATGGTTGTATTTGTGTTCGTCCTTTCCACCCTTTTCATCATCATATCGTTTCATCTTCACAGTAATCATAACAACTACAATAGTGGCTGCTAGTGACCTAGATGTTGATCCGACCTTAAATAACAAAAAACAAAAAAAAGAAAATTAAAAAAGAAAACGCGCTCTCAGAAACTCCATGTTAATGTATTCACGGCGCGGCGTGGCGGTGCAGTGCGCACGTGTGGGTCCAGATGCGAGGCGTTCGGCGTGGCGCGGCGCGGCGGCGGGCTTCGAGAGCAGATGCGCGTGGACACAATGCGTGGCGGCTCCACGCAACGCGACGCGCCTTTTCCTCATTAGCCGCGCGGGCGTCGCCGGAAATAAAGCGGAAGAGCGTCCGGCGACCGCAAAAACAAAAGAGGCGTGGTCGCCGCCACGCGACGGCCGCCGCCGCTGATGCTGCCGTCGCGTCGCCGTTGTTTTTCGACGCCCGGCAAGTTCCCATGGGAGGCGGTCATTTGTTTCGTTTTGGGATTTGGCGCGCGCGCCGCCACTACTTAGCTTACGCGGAAAAGGAGGGGAGGTAGTACTTTCAACAGACCGGTTGGGAGGAACGGTAGTGCAATGATTCATTGAATATTTCGTGTTTCCGGGCGCATCTCCTATGGTCAACAGTCCCGTAAGTGAAGTGCATGTTTTATCACGAGAGGTGACGGTGTTCTTTCCGCGCTGGGTTGTGAGAACCGGCGTCGACCTACACGTCGCCTTGCAGGGTTTTATTTATCTCCCATCAGCGGGGCTCCGCCTCAGCCGGGTCAATCTCTAATTTCTTGGCATGTATGGTAGTGTAGTGTTTGTAAGTGTATGTTTTAGTAAGGGAAGGGATAAGGCAAGGAAGGCGAAAGAAACATCATGCTCAGTCCGTGAGTGGTTTGTTAGGGCATTGCTCCGGCATTCACCTGGTGTGATCACGGCAACAACGGAAAACCACATATCAGACCAGTCTGCCGCTAGAATTCTCCACTAGATAAAGGTTTAATTCAACCTAGCTGTCTAGCAAGTGTTCAAAATCCTGCCACCGTCGGGACTCGAACCCTAGGGCCTCCCGGTCAGGGACACTGCAGTGACATCATTTGATACCCTGAACCACTTAAGCAGATTGCAGTGGTTAGATCGCTCACATTCCATCTCAGGGTATTGGGGTTCGAAGTTTGCGGCTACGGTTCGCATCGGGTTTTCTCTGAGTTCCCCCGTTTCCCGCGCTTCGCATCACCTATTCATTTAACATTTCATATCAAGTCTGGGCGCAAAATCTGACAGAGTTTTATTACGGATTAGCTAAACAAAGTGGGGCGACCCATGCAACGATGGCCAGGCCTATGCTGTTCCGTTTCTGGGTACCGGGGACTCGGTCAATTCTTGTAGAATTTGTGGTGGATAAAGCGGGCGTATGATTTCCTGGGATTCTCTTCTTACACCCTACTCCTCATTCCAATGTTGCCTATCATTATCGTCATCACCAATACAATAAAATAACCTTGGATGCAGTTTAAAAGGAAAAATACTGAGGAAGTTAATAAGGTCTATTTTAACTATAATAATTTTTGTTGAAAACTAACTTGACACAATACAGAAGCAGACGCTTGAGGCTGCAAGGTAAGCTTGTAGAAGAGATGAACAGTGGCGGATACAGGGAGAAGGGAAATGGGGCCCATACGTCCATACTCCCTTTTTACTCCATTCACAATTACGATGTTGATCCCGTTATATCCGAATGAGTATTCTCATTACGAATACACATTTTCAAAATTTTGCTCCCTGCATTATAGTACAGGGAGGAAAAGTAAAGGAATCACCTCAACAACACGAATTCGAATTTTCGGTCCTAATTCTTTGCAGTTAACACGTCTCACACACGCACGATCTATGAATGCTATACCAAAAATGATGAAGATTGGTGCAGTTAACGTGAAAATACACAATTTGGAGTCCGAAAATTGAAATATCTGCCTGGATGGATGGATGGCTGTATCACGCATAACTGTCAAATTAAAATCTTTTGGGCTGAAACTTTTTCTTTAATATCTTTTGCAGGATTAGATGAAAGTGCATTTATAAAAATTGCGAAATATCCGATTTCCAATAAAATTTATGAATGAGAAGGGAAGGAAATATTTCAGTATGCTATGCATTCCCAATAGTTTAAATTTGAAGATTAAAAAATATTACTTCAAAAATAATTTTGGTGGTACGGTGTCCGAACTCAAATTAAACCCCTTGAGAAATTATTTCTAAAACCATCCCTATATATATATATATATATATATATATATATATATATATATATATATATATATATACGAGTATATATGCCGTTCAATACAATTGTCTACAGACAAACATTCCAAATATCTGATAATAGTTACCTTTGCCACTATCACATATTTCATATGTTGCAATTTTAATACTTAAAACACGCTTAATATAATTTATTATATATCTGTACACTCACCACCAATCGTGAGTTTCGTGCACAAAAGCGCACTTTTAATTTACTCTGTCCGTTTACTGCTCACTACCTCCCAACCTTCGAACTGCTCCGAGTCTGTCAAGAAACCGCTCGGGAAATCGGCAACCTGAGCCCTTGGCTGGCCCTTCCTTACTAGTAGGAGGGGGAGTGAGTCATGCAACGAACACACACTGTGTGAATACCGCTGAGTGCCAGCGGTTTCTTCGGTGTTGCCGCCTTTTAAGAGGACTGATGCGCCGACTAGCGAGAGATTTAATTCACATCTCAAAATAACAGATTATATGGAATTTTGAAAACTGTATGTCACTGAAAAAGAATGTGGCCTATAATTATTTTTAATATAATATATCTTGTCATATTTGTTCTCGTAATTTTTGGGGCTACCGCCGGTGGCCTCGGTATCCCACAGAATACGCCACTGATGTTACAACAATTTTATCACTCTAGCCACAAACGAGGAAATTGTAATCTTACCTTGTTTACTTGAGTTGAACATCCAATTGCCGATTTTTCAGATGAAAAATTTCTCCATCAATCATTCAAGTTACTAGGTTCACGGTTAAGTTGCTTCTCTAAAAGTATCTGACAGCATTGTGAGGGCGCGCGATCGCTCGGTTGCCTTTGAATTTCTATGAGATATTTTCATCCACTTCATTGTTGAAAATGACGTTCAGCTTGTGAAGAAGTCATTGGAGTGGTGAGAAGAATTCGAAGAAGTTTGCAGACTTCTGGAAAAAACTCTTCGAAATGTCATATTGCAGCATTACTTGAAATATCGATACCGCTCCTATTGCAGTTTTAAATTCGCTTCTCTTGTACCTTCCTTGCAACAGTGTTCTATACTGAATTTGACGTCCCTTTGAAAATGGTTGCACCTTCTAAATGATTTTAAAGCACCGTCTTTGGTACTAACAAAATAATCCTAACCCTCAAAATATCCTAGGGTTTTCCGATTGTTCACTTCCGGCGTGCCCTCGCAACGGAAGCTCAAATGCACCACAAAATTTGGCAGTTTATTAGACTGCCCAGAATAAGTCTGTTCTAAAGCCGGGTGCACTTCATCGTGGTCGTTTTACAGAGGAGACGATAACTGTCGTCAAGCTGAGTCACGATATTTACGCGTCACAATAAAGCCAGTTCAACACTACTGCTTTTATGTAGATGCCTTTTGATGCTTTTCTGATTCAAATGGCTCATGTCATTATTACCGGTCTTTGTTCACACATTTTCCTCCTAGTTAAATAATACGTAAGGAAAACAAAACAGTGCATTTTTTCCCTTACACCCACGTAGCAACTTGTATGTCGAATAAATACTAGCGGTGAATCGTTGACGAAACTCTCGTTTTGCTGATTCCATAGTTGTTTCAATTTACAGACCAGGCTGATCCGGAACAAGGTTCTTAATTGAAATAACTGAACAGGAGGATGCATGGACACAGAACTGAGGCACTATTCAAACCCGAGATGAAAAACACACTTCTACACTGATTTTAAATCGTCCCTCAACATCCACATCAGATGCAAAACTTACGTTTCGGAGTATCGAACCGGGGGCACTACTTTACTGACAGTGCGACTGAGACTTTGTCTCGGAGTTGGGTGACACGATAGCCTGAAGGTGCTGCGCCAAGCGGAGTTCACTGCCTAAGTGTGAACATGATCCGGTGAAAGCATTCAATGAAATCCCAGAAGCGAAATCACGTGGTACCCAATGGTCCTTATGGAACGAGGTCTGAGCGAGGTGTTGTTTCAAAAACGTGAACAGCGATGTAGCCACATCGGTTCGTCAAAGTAATACTGATATGGAAATTATAAAAAGAGGAGCAGAAAAATGCCTAAAACTATTAATGAGATTTCAATAACGAACTGAATATTCTATTTTGTTCAGTGTTTTGGGTGTTGCGAGAACCGGTGAACCTTATAAATAATCGCCCTGCTGTATCCCCTCCCCGACCCGCCGATATACATCGCCTTGGCCAGAAGATGTTCTCAATGATCACCATCAGCGTCACAGAGCACGACTCTTCGTTCAGCGCTCTCTGTGAGCAAGCGTACGAACTTGTACACCGACGGGTTGAGCCAATACATACCGTAGACGGAATGGTTGAGCGATGGAGATAAAGCAGTGCTCTCTACACTTCGACTTAAACATAGCTGCACTTGAAGGTTACGAGCTGGAAGGAGAGGGCAATACTGTCATTCAATCAGGAGCTTCGTTAGGACTTAAAGTTGGTTGGCTGGTGATTGCGGGCGCGTCAACAGTTTAGGTCATTAGTCCCGTAAGTGTAGTGTATGCTTTTCCCCCCTGGGGAAATGGCGGTGATCTTCCCCCGCTGGATGGCGAGACCCGGCGCCGACCTACTGTCGGCTAGGTATCCCCCAAACCAGGACTCTTCCACCAGCAGGGCACCGCTCCAGCCGGGATAAGCTCTGAACTCCCGTCCGGTCAACCTCAATATGTGGTAGTCCCGTGCATGTTAGTGTAAGTGTGCGTGTAAGGGGCGAGGATAGGACAAGGAAGAGGAAGGAAAGATCGCGCACGGTCCGTTTGTTAGGGTACTGCTCCGGTATTCGCCTGGTGTTGATCGGAAACACCAAGGAAAACTACCGAACAGAGCAGCCGGCCGCTAAAATTCTCCTTCGGACAGCGGCTGAATTCGACTTAGCTGAAAATCTAGTGTCAAAAATTCTACCGCCTCAGGACTCGAACTTAAGACCTCCCGGTTAGAGGCGCTGAAGTGACATCAGTTGATGAACCGAGCTACCGCTCCCGGTGTTAGGAGTTAAAGTTTTGGTATTGCAGCTCCCGATTGGATGGCAAGGTCCCCCCCTCTCCTTCCAGCTCGTGACCTTGAAGTGCAGCTATGTTCAAATCGGAGTATAGCCGGCGACGGCGAGTGGTTGTGACTGGTAATTAAGCGGTGCGCTGGGAGTGGAAACCTTCTGATGAACGTCCTATTGACGCCATAAGAGCAGTTATTTGAAGAATAGAATCAAATTTGTAATTGAATTGCGAGTAGACTCTGATGTTCTGATAAAATACTTCCAAGTTTGAAGATTTATAGAAATTATGCAAAAACTATAACATCAGCTGCTATAAATTTACAATTCCAATAAGTGCACAGCTTCAACATTCTCATGTGAGCCGTTAAACACCGTGATTGCACACGCGTTATCCTAGCCAGAAATACACGCCGCATTGGGAGGTCGGTTTTGGTGTTGCTCCACCCACGTTGCAGGTTCATACGATCAGTGCGGCTCGTCCACCAATTTTCGCTTCGATTTCAATAATTAATTCGCGCATCTCATAAATGCAGGCGGGAATGGCAGTTGGTGGGGACCAGACAGATCCGAACAGTTCGTGCAGGGAAGGGACAGGGAATGGCAGGGAGAGGAAAAGGAGCGAGCAGGAGCAGGAAGAGCGTGACGAAAAGCAAGAATATGACTGAATACGGTGGGCGGGTGGGCGAGAATAAGTAGAAAAAAGGCTACTGAAGGTGATTCGGAGCTGCAGGGGGAGGGGGAGGCTGGTAGGGCGAGTCGAGCCAGAAAGAGAAGTACGGGGCGTGTCAGGTTGGTTAGGTGAATGGGACCCAGGGAGTTACAAGGATATGGCTGATGTATATGATGGACGAGTTAGGGCAAGAAAAACGAGTTAGGGCGAAACACATGAGACGGGAGGGAAGCGGAATGCTTGGGAAGGTACAGCGAGTGGGCGAGGAACAGCGAGGAGAGAGGTTTGGTTGGTTGGTTGGTGATCCCGGTCGCGTCAATGGCTGATGTCATTAGTCCCGTAAGTGTAGTGCATGTTTTCCTCGAGAGATGGCGGTGATCTCCCCCGCTGGATGGCGAGATCCCGCGCCGACCTACCGTCGGCTAGCGGGTTTTCCCATTAACCAGGATTCTCCCACCAGCGGGGCACCGCCCCAGCCGGGACAAGCTCTAAGCTCCCAACTGGTCTCCCGGAATATGTAGTAGTGCAGTGTGTAATAGTGTAAGTATGTATTTGTGAGGGGAGAGGATAGAACAGGACAAGGAAGAAGAAGGAAAGATCGCGCGCGGTCCGTGGCCCGTTTGTTAGGCATTCGCCTTAGAAGAGAGAATGGAGAGGGCACAAGGAGTGAGTAAGAGCGAGATGGCGACTAGTAGCCAGAGTAAAGAGTCTGGTCTGGAGGGACAGGTCGGGGCGAGAATACAGCGAAGGCAAGTGGGGCAAATCAGGCAAAGTGGGACGAAACGGACGGAAGGGGGCGTGGCCGGGGAGGCGGGAGGGCAGGCCGCAGCTAGGCGAGGCTCGGGGCTGGCAGAGTCGAGTCAGCGGAGGTGGGCGCTTTAGTGGACCGCGATATGATTGCGGGGGCGCCGGCGGGGGCGGGGGAGGGGGCGGGCGCGTCGATGTGCAAGTCCAATGAAGTCATATTGCATTCGCATGTGGAATGAGGCGCATAAATGGCACCGCGTGGCCAGAGACGGAGCCGCCGCCGCGCAATCAAAGCCTCCTGCGCGCGCCGATGCGGTCAGCACGGCGCGGAGGCGCTGGCGACCGACCCCGAGCGAAAGAACGCTCTGCGTAGCAACAATACCGTGGCCAAAGACTTTGGAATAGAAATAAACTAGACTCTGCGAGAGCCCGGAATAACTTGAGGCCCAAGAATGCTTTGAAATGCATTGCAACAATATTGTCGAAGACAAAGATTTTGGAATAGAAATAAACTAGACTTACTGAGAGCCCGGAATTTGAAACCCGAGAGTGCGTTGAAATGCATTGTAACAATACTGTCGAAGCCAAAGACTTTGGAATATAAATAAACTAAACTCTCTGAGAGCGCGGAGTAATTTGAAGATAGAACTTGCGTATCTTGTGCACATCGTCGTTACTGTGATAGGAGTAACGCCTTTGTTCATTAGTTGATTAGAATATTGTTCGAAGTTCAAATTTAGAGTTTAATTCTTAAGAAAATATATTACGAGGGCATCATTTTCGCAAGATCGTCTTGCTACTGGATCAGTAATCAATTGTAAATGTTTATGACTGAAAGGTCATTTTATGAAACAAATTTCAAAGTCAAATGAACTGTTTGGAGTTTACGTGCGAAAATGTTATCTCTATTGTTGACGTTAAAGAAAAATGACAACATACAAAGAAGCGTATTACAATATTAACCATATACAGATTTTCATTTTTCAATTTTAATCTTTTTATTTCTGCTTCACTCACCCAAAACAAATATAATGATGAAAATGAGCGAAAGTGCAGTGTAAAATTTGAAACTCGCTTGCAAATCATCCACTACAATAACACTCATGCCTCCAATTTATCTTGTGTCCTGAACTGTCCGTCCACGAAAAAGTGTGTGTGTGTGTGTGTGGGGGGTCGATTATCGGAAACGGAATCCCCCCATTCCTTCATCTTCAAAATTCATTTATGTATTGTGTGAAATTTCAGTCAAATTTCCTGAACATCCCATTTTACGATAATGTTCCAGAACAGTGATCTGAAAACATTACAACATTACACGAACCTCGATAACAGGATGGCTTCACTATATCGAAATTCTTTCACTCTCGTTCATTTTGTATACACATACACATGTTAATTTATTCGATAAGCCCAATTCTATGAAACAAGAACCTCGATAATACGGATATTTCGCTGTTTTTTCTTCAATTTTAACATTAGTTTTCTTTCTTTTAACATTAGTTTCTCTTTTCCTTTCACCTCTTTTCCCACTCTTTCTCTTTCCGCTGGAGTTAGGTCATTACTGGTTGGGCGTCGTTTCCTTGTGGTGTGTGATGTTCAACATTGTAGGATGTTTCTGGTGTTCTTGATTTCATCAAAGAACCAACCTTACTCAGTATCAATCTTACTGAGTAATCCACGAGAGAGGATTCCTTATTAGGGATGATATATTTCCTTTAAACTGTGAACAAGACAACTTTTCATAGTATACTCTCAAATCCGTGAGCCAGAACATCAACGTGAAAGAGGGGTGAACCAGGGATGAGCGAAATAACACTTGAGCACAGATTTGTCCAGGCACAGCCTCTACGCCATGCCCCAACGCAACACGCGTGCTCCTCCTCTAATCCTAAGCGAAGCCGGACCTGTTAATGGAACGCTGGCCGGGTGTCAATCGCGCGCACACACTCCAGGCCGCCTCTCAAGAACGTGACTAATTTCAATACGCCCGACAGCCGAGCGGTCAGTGTTTGCCCAGCAGCACGCGCCTTCTTACGGCAGATTAATTGTAAACACGCGGAAGAAAAGGCCGGCTGCCGCGGCGGGCACGTTCGGTACACGAGCACTCGAAGCAGGCCGGCCGAGGGGGCGGGGGCGGGGTGGGGAGGGGTCAAGCGGCGCGAGTCGACCGCGGCGGCCACGCTCACGCCCCGTGTTATTGTTACGTCAGATGGACAGTGGCCGGCACAAAGCGGCCGCGCGGAGCGTGACCGCTGGTCAGTGCGCGGGGCACTCTCGCATCTGGCTTCTGGCGCGACCGCCACAATGCGCCAATTACCGCCCTGCCCGCCCCCGGCCCGCCCAGGCCATCTGCCCCGCCCTCGGCCGCCCGCGCCCACGCCCGCGCTTTACGACCGGCCCCGTAAAGATGTCAGCGCCCGCGTGTCGGCTTTCGACGACGCGCGCTCGCGCTCTCGAGGGCGCCGCACCGCGCGGCTTCGCCCAGCCCACACCGCTGACGCCAGCGCCCTGCCCGGCGCCGCGGACGGCGGGGGAAGCGCGCGAAATGGCTGGACAAAAATCCTCTGGTTGGTCGGTTGGTTGGTTACTGAGTGATTCCGGGTCAACAGCGTAGGTCATTAGTCCCATAAGTGTAATACATGTTTTTCTTTCGGAAGATGGCGGTGATCTTCCCCGCTGGATGGCGAGATCCGGCGCCGACCTACCGTCGGATAGTGGGGTTTCCTCCTAACCAGGACTCTGCCACCAGCGGGTCACCGCCCCAGCCGGGACGACAAACTCTAACCGGTCTCCCGGAGTATGTGGTAGTGTACTGCATGTTAGTGTGTGAGTGTGTGTGTGTGTAAGGGGAGAGGATAGGCCAAGGAAAAGGGAGGAAAGATTGCATGCGGGCCGTGGCCCGTTTGCTACGGTATTGCTCCGGCATTCGCGTGTTGATCGGAGAAACCACGGAAAACTACCGATCAGAGCAGCCGGCCGCTAGAATTCTCCTCCAGACAGCGACTGAATACGACCTAGCTGAAAAGCTAGCGTCGAAAATCCTGCCGCCGTCAGGACTCGAACCTAAACCTCCCGGTCAGAGACGCTGCCGTGATATTTGTTGATCCACTGAGCTACCGCTCCCGGTCCCTCTGATCTGGAAAGGATATTCCGGATCATTAAGTGTTCCAAAATACGTATGGAAAAAAATGCTTTTCCTCTTTTCATTCACTTTTCGTTTATTTTTCACGGCTTTAGGCCTCACTGATTAGTGTACAGAAGATCAGGTGGTATCGAGCCACTAGACCTTCTCTTCACATTGAGATTTGCGACTTGCCTTCAACCATTGTATCTGAAGAAGTATGTAACAATGTAACAAAAGTTGGCTTCTCAGTAATTCACAACTCATTGAATGTTATGTAAATTATATATTTCTTATGAATTTTAAATTTTATACCACTCATTAGAAGGTTAAGCTGATCAAGATTTGGAACTGTCAGAGAATTACGTTCCATTTTATCTCAATATCTCTAGATGAAGTTTGGAGCCTAATTTTTTTTATTATTCGTTATTATGATTCTCACAATTTACACTGCATATTCGGCCACACCCAGGATTAACGGTGAGATGGGTTATGCCGGTATGATTTCAATGTTGATGAAGTTATGGTTGGTTGGCCCTACAACTGCCATGGTAATTAGTCCCGTTAGTCTAGTGATTGTTTTACATCAGGAAGCGGCGGTGTCTCTCCTCTAATGGATTGTGGATCCGGCGCTGATCTTCACGTCCCCTTGCGGTGGATTTCTTCCATGGAGCGAGGTGGAATGTGAAGCAGAAAAAACGGTGAGAATACGTGCTGCGAAGTTGATTTGTTCATCACAAATTCCACTTGCATCGACCGGGATTTGAACTCAGTACCCATAGGTGGAAGGTGAGCTGTCACCGGGAGCGGTGGCTCAGTGCATCAAATGATGTCACTGCAGCGCCTCTGGCCAGGCAGTCCTAGGTTCGACAGGATTGTCGACACTTACTTTTCAGCTAGGTCGTATTCAGTCGCTGTCTGGAAGAGAATTCTACCGGCCAGCTGCTCTGATCGGTAGTTTTCCGTGGTTTGTCCGACCAACACCAGGTGAATGCCGGAGCAGTTCCCTAACATATGGGCCACGGACAGCGCGCGATCTTTCCTAACATGCACTACACTACCACACATGCCGGGAGACCGGTCGGGGACTTAGAACTTGTCCCGACTGGGGCGGTGCCCCGCCGATGGGAGATACCAGGTTGAGGGAAAACCCCACTAGTCGACGGTAGGCCGGCACCGGATCTGGCCATCCAGCGTGGGAAGACCACCGTCACCTCCCGAGCAAAAACACACCCTACACTTACGGGGCTAATGACCATAGTAGTTGACGCGCCCGGAATCATTAACAATCAATCAATCATGTGGGCTGCCTGACTACTAATCAACGGGTCGCCTCTCGATTTTTGATTAGATACTTCGACATCAGCGCCCACTGCGACGGCTTCGCTTCCCCCACCCCTCAGCGACCACCGCCGCCGCCACCGCCGCCGCCGCCGCCGCCGCCGCCGCCGCCGCAGCGTTTGTAAGGCCCGCGCTGCGTCGTAAAGATGCCACGGCTGAATATGCTAGGTTTCGCCGTATTATTAGTTATTATGCGATCGCGGATATACGCGTGAGCACAGTTTACGGCCCGTAGTCGTGATCAGCGGCCCTCGGCGCATAAACTTGTCGGACAGTGTCATGTTTGCAAACTATTGAATCTATCTGACACGAGAACTCACACAATACGCTGGTGTCAAGCTGAGTTCGAAGTGCTGCTTTATAGCGGCTATCGGGGGCGTGTGTCTCTTTTAATTTTCGGGAAAGTTCTGCTTTAAATCTAAATATTGGACGGCGGGTCGTGTATTGTGATATCTCTTTTCACGCTCTTTAATGTAAGTACAAATAAACCGTTTTTCAAGCTGATGATAGAAGCCCGATGGGGTTAATAAAGAAAGATGTGTTCAATGAAAGGCATTAGATGTGCTACTATTTAATGCTTGCTTTCTTCTCTGTATTTATTCCGGTAGACAAACCGAAACTATTTGTTCCCAATTCCATTATAAATAACACATGAAAATAAAATAATATCAGAATTGTACTTTCTTGCCCAAAACTGATTCGAGAGATACAAGATTCTCATTAAACAACTGTCACGTAACAATAATTCCAACGTTCTGTTAAAATAATAATTTTAATTGCAATTGAAATGAACATACGACATACCATTAGGTATTCGTTAACGTATGCCTACATTCCATTTACGCATACACGCATTTTTAGCGTATTCTGTTGTCATTGAATGGGAAAGCAGATTATTTTTTCAAGTTTATGCATTATATAGGACACCAGACATTGTTAACTTTTGAGGATCTGTTGGAATCACAATCCAAAATTCAAGATAGAATTTCAGAATAATGGACAAAATTAATCTTTTCAGGACAATGCCACATCCACGCCTCTGATGTTTTGCATTAGTTTAATTACAATTCCTTAAGGAAATGAAATTTCAATCTCAAATTATACTATCCCTTTTTTTTCGATAATTGTATCGTATTACTACTAAATTAGCGGTAATTAATTCAGTGGATTAACTAGAATATTGATCTTCACTCACAATTTTTAAATAACTGGGGATAGAAGACACGATTCGCTTCACTTTTTTCCAAGGACATCAAACAAAAGCCAACACGGAATAACAATAATTCATTTGCCGTAAATTAATGATTGATGATTGATTTATTGTTAGTAATTCCGGGCGTGTCAACTACTGAGGTCATTAGTCTCATAAGTGTAGTACATGTTTTTTTTCATTGGGAGGTGGCGGTAATCTTCCTACGCTGGATGGCGAGAACCGGCGCAGACCTTCCGTCGACTAGCGGCGTTTTCCTCAACAAGGTATCTTCCACCAGTGGGACAACGACCCAGCCGGGACAAGCTCTAAGCCCCCGACCTATCTTCCGACATGTGTGGTAGTGTAGTGCATGTTGGTGTAAGAGTGTGTGTAAGGGGTGAGGATAGGACAAAGACGAAGAAGGAAAGATCGCGTGCGGAGCGTGGCCCGTTTGTTAGGGTACTGCTCCGGCATTCGCCTGATGTTGATCGGAGAAAACACGGAAAACTACCGATCAGAGCAGCCGGTCGCTAGAATTCTTTTCCAAGCAGCGACTGAATTCGACCTAGCTAACAAGCTAGTGTCGATAATCCTGCCGCTGTCGGGACTCGAACCTAGGATCTCCCGGTCAGAGGTACTGCAGTGACATCAGTTGATACACTGAGCCACCTCTCCCGGTCATAAATTAATCAGCAGCAGAGATCAGTAGAACTAATAATTTAGAATAAAGTTAAATTAAATTTAAGATTATTCAGAATTTTTGTATTCGTAAATATTTGTAAATGAACGCAGCAAACTCATACCCTGGTCTACAACAGGTCTTAGCCCAACAAGGATGTTATAGGCGAAGAACTGGGAAAATTTAAAGCTTTTCTTACACTAAATAAATCAGGTTACTTTCATATTACCTAATTTTAAATTTAAAACTTCAAAACTAACATAAAGGAATAAAATTATTATATTTTAATATACGTATGACATAGAAATTAAGTTATGAGAAAGTAAAAATTATTCAAATTAACTTAGTGTAAAATATGAAACCAGAAAGAACGTTAAATATCTCCATTTTTACATTTAATTTTCTTTAAAAATACTTCTATTTTCCAATTTATGATATTCTAATTGAACTTTGGTTTATTGAGATGTCATTCACACCTAATTTAGTCGAGGCCATGAAATATGATTGTATTGTATGTTTTCCCATATCTTTGTCTACATGCGTACGTGACGATATAACACGGCTGAACACAGAAGAAGCTCATGTGACAAAGTCCGTGATGTCTTTAACAGTTTCACATGAGATGCAGATACATTTCTGCCTTACATAATTAAGATCGACGTTATCTTATAAATGACGTCAACAGCAATCTCATCAGACATCCGCTACCAGTCGAATTATGAGAGCACCCTTTTTGGAGATTTTGGCGAAGAACTACCCATAACAATAAACGTCCGCAAGTGACACACATAACATATATATTAATTCTGATTTATAGAACTTACTACCTTTTAAAGCGGAAAACATTTTGGAAAGTATAAGAAAGAAACAAGATAAACATCATACGATAATGAAATAATACTCTTATATTTTATAAAGCAACTGATATGGCTGGTCGGTTCGAATCAATGTCTACAACGTAAATTCTTGTTTCAGATTTCTTTTGTGTGAGTTACTCTAGTTACTTTCATGTTATCACAAATAATTTCAAGAACAAATGGTTAAACGCGTAAAAATGATAAAACAATTTCACTTCTCTTCCCATTGTTCTAGTTCCACAAATAACAGTGAAAATCCGAATCGCTCGCTTGTACCCAATGTCGGTGGGTTAGGAATTCAGTCTTTCTGAGTTCCAATTGTAATTTACGTAACTAGTGCAGATAGCGAGTCTAGCTTACGAATGAAATTACGGAGGAGGTGACAATAGGAGCAAAATCCATCTTTTTGAAATGAGTCCGCCAAAGACACTTTCTTATGAGTGGGGTACATTTTTTTTTTGGATGAATCCATGGAAACTTACAAGTATACACTTGTGGGATCATTCTCAAATATGCAAGGCGGTTGCCATATTGATTAATGTCGCCCGAGTGTTTTGATTGCTTTGCAGACCCCAGTTGTTTTATATATGAGCACGACTTCTTTTAAAGTCCCCCTTCAAAGTGTATTTTGCTGCACGCGTACTGTAAAGAACTCTTAACACTTTTCCATCAATAAAGAGAGAAGGTAAATGTAGTTTCTATGCATAACACATTATGTTATTGGCGGCTGCTCTTTAAGCGCTCTAGGGCGGCGCCCTTCCTAGAAATATCAACTTCTGGAAATGTTACAGAAAGTATTAAACTTGCAATAAATCGACTCGTTTAATTTGTGCATATACCATCAGCACAATTTTGAGGACGAGTATTAGTGCCCTCTTAAGCGAAATATTAATGTTTTTGAAATGGGTTGCTTCGTGAACTACCGCGAGCATAGATTAAAGACATAGACTTTTCGCTATGCCGCGAGTCCGTTCCGTAGGCGTTGCATGTGAGGCAATGGAAGCTTGAGGGCAATGGAAGAGTGGGGGTACTGGGAGTTAGGTGGGGACAGCGAGCTGCTATTAGGGTTTTGTTAGGCAAAGCTCGCACCTATTTTCTAAGCTAAGAACACCGACCCTTGCTTCTGACTTCATAAATTACCGTTTTCTTTGCTGGAAGTATTTTTTTAAAATCTCTTATTTTCGTGTGAGCACTATTGAATCTTCCGTTATTATCAAATTGCCTTCGACAAGGATTAAAATCCCGATGCGTGTATATGGGTTATATAATGTATGCTATAGTTTTCATTGTTCGATGCTTTATTTTGAAGAGGTAAAATATATGTGATAGTTCGAACATACATGCCGCCCTTCCTAATTCACAATCCATCGGCTGCCACTGGTTATTGGTTCCTTAGAATGAAGGTCAGAAACATCATTGCAAGAGGATGACTGAGAAAGAGGCGATCTGATAGTCGAAGGAAAATTATGCAAATATTGATTGATTAAATATTTAATAGAATTACGGATTATTAAATAGAATACAAACAATAATCTCACAATTGAATTGCACGCAACAGAACGACTACGACAAGAGTATTAATTTCTCATGGACCTTCCAGACCCTGCCTGGTTTCATGGATAACAGAAAAGCAAGAGTGGTAAAGAAATCTTGCTGACGAACGAATTTGGAGTAATGTACTCATTTCACTGGATTATTTTCGTACATGTTGAGTGTAAGAAAGAAAAACTACTAGTTTTACTTTTGATTTCTTCTATCATAGTTTAACTTCGTAAAATATGTTTTATTTATGAGTTTTGAAAAACGACAAATTGTTCAAAGAAATTTTATGTTCTTCAAAACTATTGGTTTTAATGTTTCAAATTTTGTACACAAAGTTGAAATTCAAAAAGATTTAAATTAATATTTTTATACTCTTTGAACATAGTTTGTGTTGAGTTTTATTCTTTTTTTAAGATAACACCCTTATCGATATCACAACGTTATTGTAACGTTTATTCCACTGTTTCAGTTAGTTTTACATTAGGACCGTCTAAAATAGTTTTTTCTGTGGTATTCCACGGAATTTCAATACGGCAATGATTGTATGACAGACGATATGACCCGAATTTGATAAATAGCTCAAGTTCCCGGACCTAAGATGCCAAATCGGAAGTCAATTCTTCAAATTGATTGGGCACATAGATCTTGGAAAATAATGTAGGGAGATGTTTCAGATAGAGGGGTGGGTGTCGTTATACGGTTCTACGAAAATTTGAGTAAATTGAGTGATGTGAAGATTAAAAGGCATAACTAAAATTAACTTGGTTGATGTATCAGGAAATATATTTTTTACTATCGTATCCGTGCGAGAATTCTCATGTTAAATTCCACCCTCTTCCCTATCATTTCTTTCCCATATTAAGAGGGGCAGTTGTTCATGAAACATGTTTATAGGTTTTTAAAAAAATTGAAAAGGTTACTTCCAATGTAGTTATAAAATTTAAAATAAAAATAAAGAACAATGAAATTGATGTTTGAAACAAATTTTGAATAGAGGTGTATTCAGTATTACAGACATGTTCTTGGAACAATTCACAAAATAGTCTTAAAAACAATATTTGAAGGAATTATACAATCTTCCTTGATAGCTTTTAGTTTTCTTTTGATAATCACAAAAATATTACAAAAGCTTTTTACTCTCGAAAAAGCTACTTTAAGTTCTCCATGCGAAAATATAGGATCGGGAAAGCTTAACCCTACGCTTTGGAATCTAATTTAACTTTATTACCGAACTGAATGGTACACCCGTGCAAATTAATCGCCTAGAATATCAAGTAATTAGTTTCATTTCACATACAGTTGCAGATTCTACACGTCTCTGAACAGGTGGGATAGTATCGAGAAGCGTCGGACCAGCAAAATGTAATAGAATGTCCAAGAAGCTCTCGTCCTGTATATTACGTTGCGAGGAACTTTTCTTTGTAGCCTTCGGCTTCAAATTTCCAGATTTTAAGGCTATAGTGGGCTTTGTTTAGGAGTTGTTCGACTAAATATATTTTAATAATGTTTCCCAAGTGCTGCGTGATACATTTGACATGAATTTTTACATTCATTTTTTCAACAAATTCTTCATATTTTCAAAGTCAAAGTGCAAGTAGTCAAGTCTCTGAGAAGTTCTCTTTCTTTAGAGATCTCATTCGTGAAGATCGGTTGCGTGTGCGCAAAACGCATCTATACTACTGAAATAATATATAGAATTTTATATAATATAAACAATAAAACATGAGATGAAGTAGCAGCATCTGGACTATGATATGCTGTACCAGTTATATTTCCACATACTTTCAATTATTAATAAATCGATCTGTTTTAGAAGCAATTTAACATGCTTGTATGTAACATCTAGATATTTTCAAAAGAGCATGTACTAAATGTACTTCGAGAATAGTCCTTCTACATTTCTTGCAAATGCTTTAACTTGTTCAAGATACAAATTAATTTGTTGAAATTAATAATCACTCTAGAGAAAGTATTATTTCCCAGCTTTTTCAATGCAATATCATGACTAGAGAACGGAATTTATTGTAATAAAAAATGCAAAATATGTACTTATTTTTTCCAAAACCTGTAAGAAAAAATAGAAAATATGTAAAATAAAAATTCATTGTTTTCTTTAAAATTGTTCTCTACAAGCATTTTCCTACCATAGAATGTTGCCGATCAGTTAGTAAGGATTTGCAGTGGCTAAAAGTAGGTTATATCTCTACTGAAGTAATTGTACACTAGCCTTCACCACATATAAGACTTTTATTCGAAATATAAAATACGTTCATAGTATATATTACAATATTTACGAAGAGCCGGTGTACATGTGAATAGTAGTGCTGTGTAGTGTAGTGTAGTGTAGTGATGGATCCCAGGAGAGGTGGTTAAAGGGTATACTTTTATACTATTATAAGGGTATTACTAAAGGGTATATCCCACCCTCAAAATTGAACAACGTGGTAAGACAATTTTCTGTAAAAACTATTTGTTAGTTTTTCGATCAAGTAACGAATTTGCAGTTTGAAACACGAGCAAGCACGTGGTTGAAATTACTTTTGTTCATAAAAATCCGCTCATCCTTGAAAGTACGCAGTAAGCGGAGGGAGGAGGGGTAAGTTTGACAGTTCATGGCGTAGATATGGTGGTAATAGAAGCGCAAGAGCATTACATTTGATTTGTAAGGAAGATGATTCCGTAACACATATTGCAAACGCGCATCTGAAATGTTCCGTTTTGATTTATAAATGTATTGAAATGTAGCGAAATATGTAAGAAATGTGTCGTAATAGGTAAAATATGTAAAAATATGTAATTATACAGAATATGTAAAAATATTTAAAATAAAAACAGTTCTAATTCATGCAAAATGTCTTGTAAACTCTAGAAAATGTAATTGAATGCGGGTATCTAGTTCCTGTAAAAACATGTAATTACATGGAAATCCGTTCCCTAATCATGACTGAACTCGCAGACTTGAAAATTTCCCCGAATCACTGCTGATAAAGAAAATACTGGCACAGGTAAAACAGAATCCAATCCTAATAACACACAGTCACCACTCTTCACTTTACACTATCGTGAATTATTTTCCAAAATTGTTTCTTTCTTCTCTTTGACGAAGAACATCAAAAGATGAGCTCTCTTTCCGTCCGAGTTTGATTTAGTTTCTAAGCTCTTTGATAATGCCCTGCTCAAATTTTCTTGAGTCTTCTGCCTTACCTTTCGTATTCACACGCAGAACACTCAAGCAATTTCATGGAGATGGTTCCTTTCTTGAGGGTCAGTTGTCCTGTTGTACACTGTAGCTCATTTCGTGACTTATCATTATAGCATAACGACTTGCAGCGAATTTCCCTTTTATCAAAGTGAAGTGCACGCACCTTCAAAGAAATGAGATCGGATAAACAAGTTAAAACAACTATTTCTAATAAATGACTTATGTTGTCTTTAAAATCAACCACACGAGAAAAAATAAAAAATATTGTGTAAGAAATACAGGTATTTTTTAATTCATTATAGGTAATTTCATCCATGAATGTATATTGACTTCAATTAGCAGAGTTTGAAATTTGAGAGTTGAGCGATAAAAACGGACAAGAATATTTTGAATAAGAATAAAATGAGTGTTTAGTGATTAGTAGACATGTGGTAACATACGAAGCGCATGAGTACTGTAAGTTATATCAAAACTTCTCACAGAAACCAGAATGTCAATACTTACATTCGATAAATAAATGGCTGCACTATACACATAAAAAGTAATCTTCATCGGTATCAATCAACCGTTAATACTTCTAATTTTTGCTCCGAGAGTATTCAGGTTTATTTGCATAATCGTGAATTAATGATTATGCAAATAAACCTCATCGGTTGGCGCAAATCACGGTGTACACGGAAGCATACTTATGAGTTGGAGAAATCGAAGCCTTCTAAGCGTGACGCTACAAACAAAGATCGCCTCCAGCGCCGAGTAATATAGTTGATATTGGATAATATTGATAAGCACCGGACAGGCAAAATGTAATGAAATGTGCAAAAGTTTCTTATTCCGTATAGTGGGTGTGAAAAACGTTTTATAGGGGCATTTTGCCTCATGTTTGCAAGTTTTAAGACCCTAAAACGCTTCGTTTAGGAGTTATTGAACTATGTAGATTAAAGAATTCGTCCGTGTGATGCGGGTTGCATTTGACATGATTATTTAGATGCGTTTTTTTCAACAAATCCTTCGCATTTCTAAAGATAAAATGCAATTTGTCACGTCTAATTGAAATTATCGTCACGTGAAATTATCTTGCTTTAGGGATCTTATTTTTAAAAATTGGTTGCGTGTGAGAGCCGCAAAAGGTAGGTATACTACTGAAATAATATAGGAGACAATTTTCATTTTCTTGCAATTAGAAACAATGACGGTTTTATTTAGACGCTTTTATTTAACATACTCAAAATTATAACATTCTTTTATATTTCTAACCAAGTTACGAACATTTGGGTATGTAAACAACTTGAATGACGGTTTTGGGGGGTGATACTTAAGTAGAAATCTACACGTTACAAATCTTCTAGTTACACAAACTTATGTAAGAGCTGTATAAAGTATGCCGTTTAACTTAGATTGATAAAACTGAAAATGTACATAATTTCGGAGAGAATACGTGTTTACAGTAATTTGAAATATGCAACTCCCATTTCTCCAATGTAAATGAGGTAAAAAAATAAACAATCTCAAAATTTTGACGTAAGTAGTAACTTATCTAACATTTAATGGAAAATAATTTTTATACAACGTAGGGAGTATAACTCACGCTGAGAAAACGGATAAAAAACAATTTGTTACAAGAGATTTAATTTCAAAAAAATGATTTTATACTTGTAACTTCCATTATTTAAAAAAATAGAATTTATAAGCTGCTATTGAATCAGGTCGGAAAATAACTTAAAAATATTCTGTGTCCGGCTTCAAACTTTACCACGACCGGCCGTCTAAACAGAAAACAGCATCTGCGTCAAGCGCGAGCATCCTAGCGCCATGACGCGGCGACAGCAACCCTCGCGTCCCGCGGCAGCAGGTGCCGCAGCGCGGCGCGGGGCGGACGAACAGACGACGCACGCGCGCGCCAGGCGGAAGCGACGCGGCGCGGCGCGGGCAGCAGGCGCGGCCGCGGAAAACGCTGACGCGCCTCCCGTCACGCGTCATTGGCACGGCGTGACCGCCCGCCCGCCCGCCCGCCCGCGCGCGCCCGCAACGGAGACAAATGGCTTCCTCCTGCCCGCCCACCCGGCGCGGAGCGGCCCACAGCCCGCCCGGCCGCGCGCCCGCCCGCGCCACAATCACGCTTGATTGAATTAGAGCTGATAGATCTGCAGCCGCCACCGCTGCCGGCGCGTCCCCGCCTCTCTCTCCCTCTCCCCCCCCCCCGTGCTAATTGAGCGACCAGTTGTCGTCCTCGATATTGGATTAGCAGGTTGGACGCGAGTTCGATTGAGTCACCGTTCGATTACATATGAATTCGTTCCGCCGACATCCATCTTCGATCGAGCCGCTCAATCACGCGGCGCGGCGTCCCGAAAGACACGCGCCCCGCCCCGCTGCGTCCCGCTGGCTCGCACAATGCACGCGCGTGGCTTATTCAGCCACGAAGCGCGGCCGCACGCGGTTGCGCAAACGACAGCCCACCGGCCGCGTCGAGAGCCTCTTCTTCGCGGGACGAGACAAAAAGCGCGCCCGTAAGCCCATGCCAATCCAGCAGCTGAGTACGAAGGGGTGGAAAGAGGATCTGCGGGAGGGGGGACGATCGTCCAAAACGACACACTTCTAGGAGGCTATTCCGCAAAACGTTTGGATTGATCGATGTTTCAGGGCGCGTCAACTGGTAAGGTCATTAGTTCGTTAAGTGTAGTGCACGTTGTCGGGGGAGATGGTGGTGATCTAACCCCGCTGGATGGCGAGATCCGGTGCCGACTACATGTCGGTTAGGGAGTTTCCACGACCAGATATCTCCCACCAGTGGGGTACCGCTCCAGCCGGGACAAGCTCTAAGTGCTCCACCGGTCTCCTGGCACGTGCGGTAGTGTAGTGCATGTAAGTGTGTGTGTGTGTGTAAGATGTGAGGATAGGACAAGGAAGAGGGAAGAAAGGTCGCGCGCTGTTCGCAGCCCTTTCGTTAGGGTGTTGCTCCGGTATTTGCCTGGTGTTGACCAGAGAAACCACGGAAAAGAAGCGATCAGAGCAACAGACCACTAGAATTTTTTCTCCAGACAGCGACTGAACTCGTCCTAGCTTTCAGCTGTGTCGAAAATCCTTTCACCGTCGCGAGATGAACCCTAGGACCTCCCGGCCAGAGGCAGTGCAGTGACAAAATGATGCACTGAGTCACCTAAGCCGGTCAAAAAGTTTGGATACAAGATTCATAATATTCCACTGACGTTGACAAACCTTAACCTTCAATATTGCACAACATAATTTACAAAAACCGTCACTTAGTTTGTACTTTTATTACATTTTTACGACTATTTTTGTAGTACATCATACAAACATTTTGTTCAACTGCTACAAGCCTCAGTACACGCTGCCACCGAAACACGCCACCAGCGGCACCACTAATACTACAACCTGCTTCACGACTCCTTCCCCGCCGCCATCACTACTCTTCCAACTGATCAGCATAATTCTCCACCGCGCCATCGCACAGCCCCAGCACTTTTTCTCCGGGCGGGCGGGCGGCAGCCGCAGCAAGCGCCAAGAGCGAGCGGCTTAAGCTTTAGAAACGCCGCCAATATCCCGGAGAAGGCGCTCGGCGAAGAGGCCGCGTCGCCCGCAATCCCCTCCTTATTGTGCGCGCATAAAGATACCCCGCGGCGGCGTCGCGTGCGCCGAAGGGGGCGTGGCGCTCTCGACGCCCGCGACGAGCCGAGGCCCAGGCCGCGTGGCGGGCGCGCTCGACGCCCGGGCCCCGCGGAGGGTTTTGCGTTTTAAAGTCGCCTTCCGGATGGTTGAAATGCTAAGCGGGCGGAAGAACGCGGGGTTGCCAGATCCGTACTGGGAATGTCTGTCACCTGAAGGATAAATGTACACCCAATTCTGCCAAATGACGGAATGGTAAAAAAAGGCCAGCAGTGAATAAAGCTGACTGTCACTGGCGGTGGTTATTTCAAAATAGCTGCATAATTACAAGATGTTTAAATTAAATACTCTTGTGTATAAAGCCTACATATTAGAAGCCATCAATAGTTGTACAATTTTGAGAAAAATGTTGGCACGATTGCAGGCCTGTTTAATTAAAAATAAAATAAGTGGGCTTTAACATCTTTTCATAAAAACTGCACATTTTCAAATGTTCAAAACTAAAACTCTTGTGCGTGGGGCATATGTTTCAGAAGCCATCAGTATTTGTACAATTTTTAGGGAAACGTGGGTACTGTTGATGATTTAAGCAAAACAACAACATCGCATCATTCAAAATCCTCCCAAGAAATGAGGGATTCCGCCCATTGGGCGGAAACCCGCAAAATGCATTTTCTTTCCTCAAGTCAATGCTGTTTTTTTCGCCCAATTGGAGGAATTCCGCCGGATATGGTAGAACCAAAATCCTCCGTAGAAATGATGGATGCCGCCCATTAATCAAAAACCCCCAAATGCATTTTCTTCCCTCAAGTCAACGCTGTTTTTTTCGCCCAATTGGCGGAATTCCGCCTGATATGACAGCATCCAAGATCCTCCCAAGAAATGATAGATGCCGCCCATTAGACAAAAGCCCCCAAATGCATTTTCTTCCCTCAAGTCAACGCTGTTTTTCTTTCGCCCAATTGGCGGAATTCCGCCCGATATGGCAGTATCCAAGATCCTCCCAAGAAATGATGGATGCCGCCCATTAGTCAAAAACCCCCAAATGCATTTTCTTTCCTCAAGTCAACGCTGGTTTTTTTCGCTCATTTGGCGGAATTCCGCCCGATATGGCAGCATCCAAGATCCTCCCAAGAAATGATGGATGCCGCCCATTAGTCAAAAACCCCCAAATGCATTTTCTTTTCTCAAGTCAACGCTGGTTTTCTTTCGCCCAATTGGCGGAATTCCGCCCGATACGGCAGCATCCAAGATCCTCTCAAGAAATGATAGATTCCGCCCATTAGTCAAAAACGCCGCCCATTAGTCAAAAACCCCCAAATGCATTTTCTTCCCTCAAGTCAACGCTGTTTTTCTTTCGCCCAATTGGCGGAATTCCGCCGGATATGGCAGCATCCAAGATCCTCCCAAGAAATGATAGATGCCGCCCATTAGTCAAAAACCCCCAAATGCATTTTCTTCCCTCAAGTCAACGCTGTTTTTCTTTCGCCCAATTGGCGGAATTCCGCCCGATATGGCATCCCTGGATGGACGGCGCAGCGCGGCGGTGCGTCAGGGCACGCACGGCTGCAGAGAGATGGGGGAAGTCGATGGGATGACGTCCCGCGGCGACGGGCACTGCCCGCCGAGGCACCTGCAACCGCTGTTGTGGCTCGCTTCGGGGAATCGGTGGATGAAGTTGGGTGTTGAGGGGGGAGAGGTAGGGAAGCCCACAGGAGAGCATTCAAATGGTGCGCTTCTCGCTCACTCGTGCTCGTTTTCAAGGATTCGTTCTCGAGCCATCTGCGCGGCTCGGAAAGCGATCGCGACTGCGGGCGAACGAGTGTGCTCGACTTTGCAGACTCGCTGACACCAAATGAAAATGTTTGAGTCATATTTGTGTCCATCTGTCACATCTAGGTTTGTTCGTTAGAGAATCTAAGAGTACAGAATCGCCTAATTTGGCTTCCAGAGTTCATCGCGTTACTTTCAGTATCTGTTTCCATGGAAATAAACGTTACGTTCTTCGCCTTCTCACATCTCATGTTGGATTTTCTTCCCGTACGATCCTTATGCTCGCACTCTTTTCTGACCCAGTGATTAACTCTTGAGTTCGAACACATTTCAATTCTGTAATACTCTAGACCAATTGCGAAGATTCAGAGCCTGCTTAGTATGCATTGAATGTTCTAAGGTATTAACACTTATTATTCTGTAGCGTCAACACGGACACGATGGACAATAACTACATTCGAAGTTTTTCAGGTTGGGCTGCAAGTATTATGTTATTTCCAAGCACGTTGGTATTACTGTATGTATTGACTCCTCTATGCATTAGAGGAAAGCTCTAATCATTCAGTCAGTAAATATGGAGAGAGAGAGCTGTGCTGCGATATTCGTTACGTAACTGCCTCCTTCTCTCGGTAAAGGAAAGAAGCCATAACACCACCACGCATGTATCGTGTGTGCCGATGGTGCTCCGTAGTCACGAAAAGTATGACGCCGTAGATCATGACATTTAAGACTACTATTATCACTTATATCTTCGCATGGGTAATATAAACCTGGGCGCCTTACTTTGATAAAGGTGTGGGGAGGAAAGGAGCCATTACTTGAATTGAGTTCATTGAATTGATTTAAAGAATGATTATCTATTACTTCTTCGCGTGAGTGAATGTCTTGTATTAAATTCACCTTGTATGTTTAATAATCTTTTCGTACTTCCAGCCAACTTCCAGGGAGGACAAGTGCTTTTATTGTAACGTAATGGGTTACCGCTGTCAATTGCCTTTTCCTAGCAACGAGGTATAAGACCCTAAATAAATATACATAATGCTTTGCGAGATCACGGAGACAAGCTGGAAAGATTCTCAGGTCCATGGAAATGAGGGTTTATGCAAAAGTCTGTTTGTTACGCTAGGAATTGAAGCAGTTACAATTTCTACATATTTAAGATGTTGTAGCTGTAAGACAGAAATCTTGAAATTCTATTGTTATTTATTTTGTTGTTGAGAAAGTCCATTATTCCTCAAAGAAGAAGCCATTGACGAGTAGGCGATGATGTATCTGTGGCGCTCTGGCAACTGACACGTGACAATAGCTCCCACACACACATCGCTATTTTGCACGGATTTTATTCTATGAACACTAAATTTTAATGAAATCGTGAAATTAATAGAGTGAAGGCTATGTCATCATTTGTTCTTTATGTAATTTTCACAACCAACTACCATACAATTACAATACAATACGAGGATATCCTTGCATCATTTTACTTTCACAAAACTAAAAACAGAAATAAAAAGGTAAACTTACCTAATCATTCGGGTCGTACATTCTAGCGTTTTATAATTTAATGCCATATCATGACCGTGACCACATACTCTTGGATAATGTATTATTCCTTTTTCCTGCAAGAACTTAATTACTTCCTCCTCGGTTTTGTAATTTTCAGCGAGTCTGAGAAAATTCATTCCGGCTCTCTTAATAATTACAACTATTCAAAGATCCGTATTTTGGCATAATGTGTTACAAATTATGATTATGTTATAATCTACACAGACTTAAAGTAGTTTACGTGAACCGCGAAGGCCAAAGACTGGGGCCTCGTCCCTACTCCAAAATATTAAGCGAAGCAGTAACGGAGATGTATAGTGGGGTTAGGTTAGGCAGTACTATCGTGTGTAAATATAAATGTACGATTGACAAAGTGGAATTGGAAACTACATACCTTAACTTTAGGAAGCCGTAGAAATTTCCCACCAGCATTATGACCCCCATTTATCACATTATGATCTATTCCCCAGACACCGAACGTTTTCTTATGTGCACGGATCCGAATAAAGCCCAAAGTATGGTTCGAAGATGTTCCTTCTTCGGACTGTATGGTGCTAAAATGTTCACATTTCATCTTCTCGTACAGTATGTCTCTTAAAACCAGCACGCGGAGAGTACACAGTGATCGTAAAGCCGAGAAACATGATGACACCCAATATTACACATTTCGACACGCTGGTTTCCGTGTAACACAAAATTGGAAATTACATGCCTCACGATTTAACCCGCGAACTCGCATATAGTTAGTTAAAATAACAATATTCGCTCACTAGTAGAATGCCTGTCTTTTGAAAACAATTGCGCAATAATCAATTACAAACGTAATTAGTTTTGCGGCAAGCAACGTGGAAACTATCATCTTTTCTTACGTCAAATGCTGGGCCCGCCGACCTGGATAGCCGAGGTGGCTAAGAGCGAGTACCGACTCAGCGCTTCGGTCCGAAGGGTCGCGGGTTCGAGTCCCGCCTTGAGCATGGCTGTTTGTCCCTTGACTTTGTGTGTGTGTGTGTTGTCGCGGAGGGCCTCGCGTTCTGCTGACCCCAGATCAGAGGAGCCCGCAAGTGTTTGTCTAGTGTATGGTCGAATATGCGTCCCTTCGGGACGTAAAGGGCAACCGGCTGTCGGCTGGATAAAAGCCCTAGGGACAAAAAAATGCTGGGCCCGAGAACGGCGGTACCGGACGGGCGAACTCGAACTTCGGGGCGCAGCACCGTGGGCCAGACATGCCTCAAAGCTGGCCAAAAGTGCAAAAACTCAAATTACACCCCTGAAGCTCAGATTTCGCCTATCGTGAGACTAAGGTCCACCCTTTACATAAACATAAACAGAAATTCAATACACCGTTTGAAACCTTCGGAACTGAGCTGAAAAGTGGGGTTCGGTTTCCTTCTGATTTCAGTCATGACAAATGTGAAACAGAAAGTCCACATTGGTACTACCAGTACTCAGCCACTTTTTCAAGATATCGTCCTAGTCAATATCTCAATTTGTAGAGGGAGGTTTTCTTATTTTCTAGTAAAGACTTTCCATTTTTGTGAATAAATTTTTAAGTTATTATTGATTGATTTTTTCGTGTTTCCGGGCGCGTCAACTGCTTAGGTCATTAGTCCCGTTAGTGTAGTGCATGTTTTTTCTCGGGAGATGGCTGTGATCTTCCTCCGCTGGATGGCGAGATCCGGCGCCGACCTACCGTCGGCTAGTGGGGATTCCCCCTAACCAGGACTCTCCCACCAGTGGGACACCGCCCCAGCCGGGACAAGCTCTAAGCTCCCGACCGGTCTCCCGGAATATGTGGTAGTGTAGTGCATGTTAGTGTTAGTGTGTGTGTGTGAGGATAGAGGAAGAGGAAGAAAAGATCGCGCGTGGTCCATGGCCCGTTTGGCAGGGTACTGCTCCGGCATTCGCCTGGTGTTGATCGGAGAAACCACGGAAAACTACCGATCAGAGCAGCCGGCCGCTAGAATTCTCCTCCAGACAGCGACTGAATTCGACCTAGCTGAAGAGCTAGTGTCGAAATCCTGCCGCCTTAAGTTATTATTATAAATATAAATTTGCGCATTTGGATCGTACAACAAAGATATCGTAATTTTCTTCTAGGCTTTTAGTTGTTACTTTCGCTTACTTCCAGTTCGAGACAAAATGTCATAAGAAGAAGAAGAAGAAAGTGTGGGGAAAATGACCCTGTCAAAAGATTGCAGCTGTTTACAGAGTTTTGTGAGATACACACATTTGAATTTTTTCCGCCTACTTTGCACTGCTTGCACTCGGTACGGCGCATTTCGTCTTTCTCATAAAAGTCACGTCCTGGCCTATGTTAAAAGAGTAAATACCATTTTTAAGTCTTCTAAGACGATTTTAATTACAAAACAAACATTGCTTCTTTTTAGGCGAGTTTCTGCAAAATGCTGAAAAATGGGATATGTGAAATGCTGTCGAAAGCTCCCGGTGGTCGCGACACCAAATACCGCAAGTAATTAGTCGTCTTCGTCAATTTATTGATACTGAGAAAATATGAAGCTATGATCGGATTCTGAATTTCTGAGCTATTTTCAAGAAGGCCAAACTCAGTTTGTAATAAAGCGTTTGCCAGGTGGGACAAATGCAATAGAAAAAGTGATTCTTGGTTTATCCTCCTATAACATGCACTCACGATCCACAAGTTCAGCACTTGTACTAACTGTTAATATTACTACCCGTATGTTATAAAATAATACTCTAAGCATTTGTTTATTTGATGATAAATTGTGTGCAGTTATTTTATATTTATATTAAAATTAATATTATCTCCTATTAAAAACCCACTTCCTCGGCTCTGGTAATGACCCTAACATATGGCATTATGTTACATTAACGACCTGCAAAAACGTGTGACACGATCGATTAAAATTCTATGCGACTTCGCGCCCAAGTCGGCATGGGTTAGAATCCTCCGTTCTCAACAAAATTTTGTATAGGCATGTTTTATGGTAATTCAAACAAACCTGGAGGGTAAGCGTTCAAAAATTTTGAAGTCGGAAAATTAGGGACATCCTAGTGGCCACTAACCTTAGTTTTGGGAGCCGCAAAAAGTCGAAGCAAGCCACATTATTTATAAAATCGTTTATAAAATGAAGACACATTTTTTTATTTTATAACAAATGAAGACACATTTTTTTCTATGGAAGAAACGCCACTTTGTTTGAATCTTTTTAGTCCTTCGTCCTCTTGTAGTTCTATTGCTCCAACTGTACAGCTACTGCATCCTTTGTTATTCGTGATGAAACAGGACAACTATTGCCCATAAAATCAACAGCAAAAGGATTTTCCAGAAATAAAAATAATGGTTTAAGTGATCTCAAATCATTAAATCTACCATTGATTTCTTCAACAAGGCCAGACATTTTACTCAAGTAATCTTTAATTTCCACCTGAACGTCAGAAAGGCTCTCAGTAATTTTCTTTAAAAATTTGAAGTGAGCAAATGTTTTAGTCGGAAGGTCTTTTTCAAGAAGCTTTAACTTGCTATGAAAGCTAAAGACAATCTGGGCCAATCAGCAATTTCCTCTTCCTAGTTAAGATACATGTGTTTAGTGTTTATAAATGCTGGACCACTAGGGTGTCCCTTATTTTCCGACTTCGAAAAATTTGAACGCTCACTCTCCAATTTTTTTCGAATGACCTTAAAACATGCCTATACAAAATTTTGTTGAAATCGGAGCATTCTAACCCATGCCGACGTGAGCGGGAACTCACATGACGGACAAGTTCATACCTACCACGCACCCCGAGGCTAACAGTACTAGAATTTTAATCTACCGTGTCACATCTGTTTGCAGATCGCTAATCTAACATAATGTCTTATGTCAGGGTCATAGGTAGTGCTGAGGAACGTATGTTTTCAATAGGAGATAATATTAATTATTAATGTAAAACACCAAATAACTGGACACAATTCACCACCAAATAAACAAGTGTTTGAAGCCTTAGTTGATAACATACGGGAAGTAAAATTAATAGTTAGTGCAAGTGCTAAACTTGTGGTTCGCAAGCGCATGATATTTTGGGAGAAAGCAAGAATTCCGACAAGAGCTAATCAGTATTGTTCGCAAAAGACTTGTTACTACCTTTTATTCGGAGTGGAGAAAATTCGAACAAAAAAACTGCAAACCAGTGTGAAGCTATTTTTAAGCATCGTGAAGATGAGTTTAGAAATAATTTGAACAATCTATTTGATATTGCAGATCTACATACTTTACAAATGATTACATTGGAAGAAGACAGGAAGTTTTTACTTCGGCCGTGAGAGCCAGGACGTAAAAGCTATCTTACAAGAGTAGACCAAAATATTGGGGATGAAGAAGAAAAGGCGAGACAAAGAGCATTACAAGAAGAGAAAAGGAAAGATAAACAACCGTGTGAAGCGTCTACATCTTCTGCTGTACCTCCTTCATCGTCTGAAGATTCCGATAACGAAGTTCTAAGTTCAGATGAAATCGACGTAGGTGAATTTTAGAGAGTACATCAGTACAGAAAGTTGGACGGTGTGTCAAAAGAAAATTCATTACCTCTAAACTAATGGTTTAGATAGATATCAGCTGATAAGAGATTCTGTATACATCCTTCAGCAGAGGCACTTGACCACAATACCCTGAAGAACTCTCTATTAATAAATCTATTCTTCGAATCAGACACAAGAGTAGAGAACGTTAAACAATTAAATCGACTTTTAAGTCATTTATCTGAAATTCTTACTGTTCATTGGGATGGTAAACTGTTCCCTGCATTAGTGAGAGACCAGTAAAAAAATATTTTTGTAATTTTTGAAAAACAAACAAACAAAAGAATAGATCAATATGGCGTTTATGTCATCGGATTGGGTGCATTTGGTACTACCCGTATCAAAAATTTAAAGAATAAATTTGAATTTTGTTTTCATAATTTTTTAAAGTTGCAAATATTTTACGCTCTATGTCAAGAATGCTACAAAAATTTTCAAAAATGTCTACATGAGTTTAATGAAAGAACTATTATTGGGCAACAAATTTCATTTGAAGGAAAAATCTGTCTTCAATTTTGTAATTACAGGAAGATACCGAAAAAAATTCAAACTTTTGCAGTTTTCGAAAATTTAGATTTAACCGTGAAAAAAGGACCTATGCCACCTTAATAAGTGTCTTTTGTTACAAGAAATTTAAAGAAAAAAATTGGAGCTGATTTTTGAGAAAATTTTGAAAATGTCCGGGGGGCATCATGTAAAGTACCCCAAAATTTTAAAGAATGTTTTTCAAAATTTCAAAGCTTCTACTAGATCCAGATCGGTAGGGATTTTGGAAATTTGGAAAAGATGGTACGCATGGTTTAGGCGCTAGTAGTGCTCACAGACGGACGGACAGACGGACGGAAAGACGGACGGACTGACAGGCGTTTAAAAACAAAATACTTATTCGGTATCAGGGGACTCCAAAAGGTGTATTTCTGTTGAAGTCTGGAAATCGATTTTCCGCAGCATTAAATAACTTTCTCTATTCTACGTAAATTACTCCGTATATACGTACGTATACGAGAAAGTAACTAGGGGTGCTACAGAATGGCACGGACTTTCTCTTGCTGCATTCTCTGGCCAGCTGCCATCTATCGTCGCCTTAAGTTCTTTTTTTAAAATATTTTCTCAACATTTCGGATTCCTATTAATACAACCAAGATATTACTTCAAGAATATTAGAGAAGAGTAAAACATCGTCCTAAATAGAAATTTGCGTTGAAAAATTTGGAGCTGTTTTTAAGAAAATGGTGATTAAGAATTACTGTAAATGCGAAATTTGAAGCTCGTTTTCGCAGGAATTTGTTTTTTCGAATAACATCAATTGACGTAATTTGAAGCACTTTCACAAATGCAATAATGTATAAAAATCGATGGAAATGTGCATATTAACGGCGTGAGAGATATTAAGAAAAAATTGTGTTTTTTTTAACAAACAAAGAATACATCACAAAAAACTAAGTTTTATTAAACAGTGCAATTAGCACTATCTATTGCAAAAGTTTGAAGAAAATATTTGAAGCCATTTTTCAGAAAATCACGTTTGAGCGTTTCTTGAAATGCGGAATTTTGAGCAAATTTCACAGAAAATTGTTGAGTTTTCGAGAAACTTTGACGTTATTTGAAGCGCATCTATTCATAATGACAATAACTTAAAGAAATCGCCTCTTACGCAAATATTACAGACGTGGGAGACAGCTCAAAAAATTAGGTTTTTTAATTTTTGAAAAAACAAACAAACAAAAGAATAAAACTGTATTGCGTTTATGTCATCGTATAGGATTCGTTTGACACTAATCCTACCAAATTTTAAAGAAAAAATTTGAAGCAATTGAGAAAATCTTTTTGTAATTTTTTAAAATATTCAATATTGCACGCATTATTGTAGGAAAACTTCTAAAATTTACAAAAAAAATCTAGATGACCTTAATGAAAGAAGTATTTATGGACAACATATTTCATTTGAAGGAAAAATCAAGGTCTTAAATTTTATAGTTTAGGAAGACACCGAATAAAATTCAAACTTTTCCAATTTTCGAAAATTCAGAGTTAACCGTGAAGATGAGACCTACGACACCTTTAGAAGTGTATTATACTCTATTCTTACAGGGAATTTAAAGAAAAAAATTGGAGGAGTTTTTGAGAAAATTTCGAAAATGTCAGGGAGGGCTTCATATAAAATATCCCGAAATCTTAAAGAATGTTTTTCAAAATTTCAAAGCTTTAACTAGTGTCAGATGGACAGGGGTTTCTTCAATTTGGAAAAGATCGTACGTGTGGTTTAGGCGCTAGTAGTGTTCACAGACGGACGAACGTTTGGCTTTTCAATAGGTTTCTCGGTATCAAAGACCCACAAAACGGATTCTGGCTATACCGCGAGTTAGAGGATTTCCCACCTTAATTTAGCAACTGTATTTGTCCACTTTTTCGTTGTAAGGGCCCGACAATGAATTTTTTTTGTGCCGAAAATCCGCCGTTTTTTGTCTAGCATTACAAGTATCTGTCTCGTTTAATTATTAAAAAAGAAGTTTAAAAAAATGTTTCATGTCGTCGGGGGCCCTAGGCAATTTTCTAGTACTGCCTATTGGTTAATCCACCACTGGTACTTAACCGGCATTTTCCCGGTATTGACAAAAGTGAACAGAAAACTACCGATCAGAGCAGCCGGTCATTAGAATTCTTTCCCAGTCTGGTTGAATTTAATCGAACTAAAGTCGGAGATCTCTACCGATGTGATTCCAACGCTTGAGGCAACGCAAAAAAATTGGATTTAGGGGGAGCGATGGTCACCTTACTGCCCCCTCCAACGTCTATGCAAAAAATTGTTCACGTGCTTCTCGTAAACAAAATGGTATAATTTAAGTACTTAATTTATACTTTTAAAACTTACATTCTTTAGTAAAAACTAGTGCCCAATTACTTCTGTATGGGTAAAACGTTTTTCAACAACTCCGAATCCATTTTAAGGTCTGATCTAGGACATTTTATGTTCGAAAATTTGAAAATGCTATTGGGGTAATTTTAAACAGTAATGTGAATTTTATTTGAACTATTTTATATTTTTTCTTACAAGTTTTGAAAAGGTATGTACATATTTTGTTTTTTATTATAATAAATTCCATTCTCTAATTATTACTAATAATCTCAGATTGTGAACTTTTTCTGTGAAATTGATGTGTGAAAAGATGGTCACAATTTCAATATTATATATATTTTATATCTGATGAGCAGCACCAACATTCATGACAACTTCAATTGAAGCATGAATCTTAAAGTTCAATTTTTCCCAACATAAAAGAGGAAGGCCATCAAGTAAAACTTTACCAGATGCAATAATTTGCAACTGAATCCAACCAGATCCAAAAATTTGATGATCAGTCACAAAATTCGAAAAACATGAAAACAAAATTAAATCATCTCTGTAACAATCTTTCTAACAAGTCTCATCTCAAACGACATTATTATTAAAAATGCAATATTCCTATTCTTGTAAAGTGTTTCACAGAATTTCATGGAAAAAGTTATACGATATATTTTAAAGTTTCTTACATTTTTTTGATAATGTTTGTATTTCTTTCAAAATGAAAATTCAGAAGGCACTAGATATATATTTTCATTTCTTTGATAATAAACTTACATTGTAGAAATAAGAGTCACTTCAATACTTTTATGTTCCCAAAGTTGTACAAAGGAAACATTATTTTTCCAGGTGTCTGATACTAAATAAAAATTGGAAACCACTCAAAGATGTTTAGTAATACTAAATTGACACAAAAATAAACTAATTTGAAAAATATTTCTATGTCCAGAAACAATGTGTAAAACCCTTCAGTATTAAAAAATAATTGATTCTGAAAAAAGTTCAATGATGAAAAATCTCTCTGAAATTATTTTCTTTTCTTTAGTGAAAATGCTAAATATGAAACATTCAATGAATGCTTCTCTACTTTAATTGTGAAACCTTACATTATAACATACTAATTTTTGTGATGAAGGAGCTAATAAATCTTTGTATAAATAGAGAATTTCATGATGCATCAATAGAATTTTCCACTATAATTTCAACACCTAGAACAAGAATCTAGAACTTCCAAATCAACATCTTTCATTCACCCATCAGAGATGAAACTAGGTTTAAGCCAACATTTCCTTTGTATACTCATGTCTCATCAGTTTTATTCATTTACATTAGTAAGTATTAAATGTATATCAAATTTTGAAATTCTGAAACAAATAGGTACCGACTGACTTAACGTAAAATATTAATCTTATTTTACTTAATACTTATTTTACTTTTTAATATTAATCTTAAATTCTTGAATAATTTTTTCCTTCCTCATATTCATGCAAATCTGAATTTCAGGAGCAGCTTGGTTTCTTGCAAACGTTTGACCATTTGTTTATGCATGTTACTAATGCAAGTTTGGGGCAAAAAAAGAGAAGCATTTAGTAGAATCATATACACATTTGTACAAAACAAACATTTTATTTTCCTTATATTTCATCAACACATTCACCACAAAAATTATAAAATTAATGATAAATGTTAATGATAGAAATAAGATCTGTATCCACTCATGATATTTTCCAATGAATACAAGTGCATTATTTCACTGCCACTATTATATCAATAGTATTAAGGATTCAATACTTTAAAACCAAAGCTATTATTTTCATTGATTTACCAAGAATGCAAATGACTTTCCCTCTAAACAAGATAAAAATCAGTGGCAGACATCATTTACTCCCTTTGAACACATTCAAACCAATAAATGGTTTTCTTTATTGTGATGAGTATGTGTTGAAAATTTCATCACTTGGAAAAGTGGTTGTATGCAGCATCCAAAACTTAGTAAAAGAACAGACATGGATAAAAATACATTTAATGTGGAATGTAAACTATGTCAGGAAAGTTTCTCTGCTCCAAGCCAAGTCAGAGCCTCCTATTAAAAATTGCATTTATGTTGGTAACAACCAGATCTCTAGGAAACAAATGGAGACAACACTTCCAGCATCTCATGATTGTGGTGAGTATGCTATTTACATTTTCTTTGTTAGAAGCTACAGCTCAAGCTACCAACATAATTTCTGTTGCTAGCACTCTCACCAGCAAGGTGCTACTGCGAAGAGACTTTCCTAGCACACTTTACATTCAACCCAAATCCCAAATGATAAATGTGGTAGCAAATCCATCATGTCCATTGAACACCTGCATAAACTAAATATTTTAGCGTTTAAAGCATTTATTTTCAAATAATATGAGAATGTTCACAGAGCAACAAATACTAGTTCTGACTAATTGAAATTCAAAACAATGAAACACATAACAAAACATGACAGAACATGTACAACTTGCAACAATGGAAAATATGAAAATGTTTTTGCTTTGATCTAAGCAGAGGAAATCAGGGCAAAGTCATTGCCAAGGTTGAGTAATCAGTCCCAATTTATTTTCATAACTGTCAAGTGAACTTGTCATTGGTACTGTGAAGGAAGCTTTAGATAACTTCATAACCAAAGGAGCCTGATTAAGATTCACCACTGCTAGCAATGCCTGCAACAGCAAGTTCATAGGTATGAAATGTGAAATCCTAATTCGTTTGTGTATTCCTAATATTTCTGACAAACAAAAAACAAAAAAATAAAAAAAATAATGATATTAATATTTAAATCACTAAGACAGACTTATGACTAGACATCAGAAGTTTAGGCACTAAAAAACGTCTTTTAGGCACCAAAAAAGGCACTGAAAATGCCAAGAATAAGGAGAAAAAAGGAGGCACTGTTATAAGTTATGTATACAATAACATGAAAAATTATTTGTAATTTTTGTCTATATTATTTTGTAAATTTAAACGCACAAAACAAGTACGTACATTTCAATGTAAATCTAAATTTACATATTTACAACTCTTCTTAAATTTATTCTCGATAGTTTGCATTGCAAAGTACTACCAGTAAGTTTTCAAGGATCACAATTTCAAATTTAAAACGATTGTGAGACAAAATCAGTTTGAATGCAGAGGAGGATCTCTCAACATCTACTGATGTGACTGGCATATATTTTTGAAATTAATTCAACATTAGCAACACTGAAAGCTTCTGAGAATTTACAATTACTTCCACTTAAAATTTCGATGCCCTCGGTGTATTGTCAAGCGACCATGTTCTCAGAACATATCTGGTATTTATGAAATAGAGAAACAGAGAAAAATCTGTTGGTAGAATTTTAGGAATTCTCTCGTATTTTAAAATACAAAGAAATGAATTGAAATTTTTGAAATGAATAGTCATGTTGGATCATGGTTGATTTTCTGATACCTTAGCATTATATATAAAAATAATACATAAAAGGCAGAAAAGTTCAATAATCTTAAAAAAAGGTATTCATGCAAAAAAGGCATTTATGTTTAAAAAAAGCAAAAATAAGCTTTAAAAAACTTTGTCATATGTCATCATTTGCCAAGAATCATGCACATATATTATCAGCCTTTAAATAAGTTTGCTAGAATAAAATAGGCATTTCCCTAAACATCCGATGTCTACTTATGACAATTTTGTGCATTTGAGACAAAATTGTCACTATGTAAACAGGGCAGGGTCTGCACTAATTAAACATATTCTTCTGTTGGTGAGAAGCCTAAAATTAACAGATGGTATAGCAGAGCACTGAGTAGAGAACAATAGGCAACTAGAAAAATTCTCATCAGGGGAATTGGCTCATTAGGGAAATAGCACCATACATGAAAAAAATAAAATTTTGGAGTTCAAGAAGAATACAAAACTTCATATTAACCTATTAAATCAAAGGAAAAAATGCCAGTTAAAAAATGAAATTAAAATCACTGTATATGAGTGTACACAATAATTTTACATCAGATAATATTGATATGATATTTTTTATAAACTGAATGCAATTTTAATTAGTTTTTTAACCCCAATGGTTGGTATGGTTAAAAAATACATTAATAATTTTTGTATGAATTTTTATTTAAAATTTTAATCTCATTGAATAGTCATGAAATCTCCCCAAAAAGACCAGACTACACAGTAAATTTTGTTGATAGTACCGATTTTGTTTCCCTCTTTCACAAACAGAGAATTGAGAAAAAGACTATGATTTTGCCACTTATAATTTTTGTACTAACAAAGCATGCATGAAGACAGTCTTTCCTAATGTAGGTTTTCAAAATAAAAGCATTACTTTATTGTAAGAGCAACACTTTTCACTCACAAGATTTTATTTTTTCTTAGACAACTGCTTTGTGTTAAAACACAAAGGGGAAAAAAAACAACAAATTCAAACAGATCTTACCTTTGATTGAAGAATTTTGAGAGGACTCAAACTGTGCCCTCTGTTTGTTCACTTCAGTAACAAGGGAAGTTATAAATGGATGTGAAAATTTATTCTTAGTCGACTCAAAAAAATCTTGCAGTTCATGAGGTCTTCCACCACGTTTCTCATATTCAAAAGCTTGTAGAACCATATCAAATCTATCCAAATCCTTCACAAACTTAGCTTCAGGAGTGTTTTGATCTTCATATTCCTAATTGGAAAGAATTTTTTAAAATTTAATTCCAACAAAGCATAACAATGATATCAATGATATAAAAATAAAAGAGAGATAAATTAAGAAGACATTCAAGCAACTGCTTTATAATAAAATTCATACATTTAATTCACATTTCATATTAATGCTTCAAGGCAAATTTTTGGGATAAACACTTACTTAATAATAAACACTAATTTCAACCAACAACACCAGCAAATTTTGTTAATATATTGTTGCTTTTCTTGTATTAACAAATATTTAATCAGCAACTCACTTCTGAATATTTGTTTTTATTAACAATTCAGCAAATCAAAATATTTTGACTCACTGAATCATTTGCAATATTAAAATATTTTTATATACATGCAAGTGTCGTCATTACTACATATTTATATTTGTTTTGTTTGCGAACATTACAATACTTATGTTGTAATTATCTATTAAACAACTAATGTCAGATTAAAAATAATAAAAACAAACTACAACAATCTGTAAGAAAATTAATGGATCAGAAGACAATACTTAAGCTTGGGTGTATTTTAGTAATTAAATCATATCTAAATTCATATTTTGGTCAACTACTAATATTCATTTTACTGTCTCTATTTTCTCTAATTAAATAAAGAATTTATTTGGTTCACTAAGATAATGCAGATGCTACATTGAAGAAGGAAGTAGCTAAAGATTTTAAATAGATAATTGTAATGTATCACAATGTTTTTAGAACATGAATAATACTACCCATTCAAGATGCAGATACAGAGCTTAACAGATTGAAAGATTGGGATAACACAAATAACAACCTATCATGCATTAAAGAATGAAAACTAAAAATATCCAGAGAATGCTTTATATTTTGAAAGATAATCTTCAAGCTCCCACTTACATTTGAATTTTGCTACTATGTTCACTAGGCCCTATTCAATAAACAATGGTTGCAACATTATTCTCTGATCTTGTTGCATAAAATTTAAAATCAATCAATTTAGATTTTTCATAAGTCAATACAAGTCTTTTTAAATAAAACTAATTTCATGGAACATTCTAGCAAGAGTAACTACAGAATAATTGGGAATTAAATTACTAATTACAGCAGTATTTTTCTCAAATTATCCATGTTAACATAATTCAATTGTTTGTTGTAGAAAAGGAACATACCTAACTAGAAAGGAAAATACCTGTCAATAAATACTTCCCTCACAAGGATCACAGTTTTCCACCTTGTGAACAAATTTTTGGAATTGTCAGAACAATTAAAATGCTAAACTGTTATTAAAATACAGCAACATCATATATAATTTTGATAACTGATGGCTCTTATTTCAGAAAGTATGCAATATTAAAAGAACAAAAATATGAAGAGAAAGATTTTAAAAATGTATGAGCTTCACTATCATAGCTAGAGTCGGGCTGCTAATGTGACCCAACTTTCACACTGAATTCAGTTCTTTACTAAAACCTTTACACCCTATATAATCAGTTGTTATTTTTTAGTCAGTAGAGATTGATTATTTTACTCATTGCACACAATCCTACACTGACAGGAAGTGCAGCCATTGTCGTTGTTTTATGTTATCAAATGTCTTTTTAACCAGCAATGCCTATCTTTTATTTTCCTTTTAAGCCAGGTCTCGAGGATGACAAATAAATGTAGTTAATGCAGGTTTTTAGTATTTTATGTGAAACAATATTTTTGCACAGTGTATATTTCATGATGTTGGCAATCACCTTAACAATGCTTTCCGGTAAGAACACAAAATGTACCTACGAAATGAACTGTTTCATAATAAGTACTTCAGATCTGAAATAAATATGTCTATTTATCTCCTTGACTTGATTTCTAATACTATCAGCCACCTTATAAAATTCTCTAGATAAATATCAATATTTTTATGACTCAAACAAATGAATCATTTTGATTCTTTCATGGTTACTGTTTGCTTTTAATGAAGAATCAAGAATAAACATAACTTTTTCACGAGATGTGTTCAAAGAATTGCCACCCAAAGTTTTACAGGACCTGAACCCTGGTCTTCTGTTTTACAACTATTTACTGGAGCAGCTCCCTTCTCGTCCCAGTTGGCATGACAATTCTTTAAACAAATTTAATTATTAAAATACATTGGTTGCTCAGTAAAAAGATCATGGATGCGGAACATGCTTCTGATGTAATTGACACTCCAATAATGTAACAGTAGTGACAATTAAATAAATATTTTCATGCATTAGTTTTAAACTGTTGCTCGGGAGCATTCTTTTATTTGTGTGGGAGTCAGTTTAAATATGGGCCAAAATACCAGTTGTCCAACTGGCTCATAAAAAAATCAACAATTGTTCTTTTTCCTTACTTTTCGAAAGCACTTCTTTTGATTTTTTCAATTTGTACTTTTTGCTTCCAAGTTTGTAATTTTAAATACTGTATTTCTTTTTGTCACTTTGATGTGAGTAAGGATGTTCAATTAATAAATTCTCTCTTTATTAATTTTATCCAAAAATTTGTTTTGAAAAATGAAAATTCTTTTTGTGTGTGTAACAGAAACAAGTGTAGTGGAATATGTTACCAACACATGCTGGTAATACAGTTCTAATATCAACTCAAGCTAATATTATAGCCCAATGACAAGCTTTTGGGAGAATGAGAGGTGAGAGAAGTGTAGTTACTATTCTGAATTAATGAGCTATTGAGGGGAAGGAGAGGAGGTGATAAAGATTAAAACAGAGGGGAAAAGGAAAAACAACAAACTTTAACAGGGAAGGGAAGAGGAACGTATCCAAGAAGGTACCAAATATTTAACACAAAAGACAAAGTCTTTCTGCGGCCCCATTCTGAATAGGTCAATAGGCAACAAGGCAGAGTAATTCATGCCCAAAGTGAAAACACAAAGCATGCTTCACATTCATCACTGTTGTATCATCGATTGTTCAATAAAGCATTGATTTGTAATATGCCCAATGTTTGAAACATCCTTATTGCTGAATTTACATGAGAAAGGATGTTTATCCATGTCATTCACACATACAAACCAACATAACCACTCTTAATTAAAAAAATATGAATCTCATATGTATAGCATTTTTTTCAAAATGCAATACAAATTGAAAGAAAAAATAAAAGGAAAAAGAAATGTTTCCCTTAATCAAACAGTATTTGCATCTCTTGTTTAAGTGGGAAAATATTATGTGATCACTTTCCAAAATAAACGCTTCAATTGTTAATATTCTCTTGAAAATAAATTTCAATGATCAAAATATTTTTGTGATCTGTATCACTTGAAGCTTTCGAGTACAGATCACGGTAGGTACAGCACTTAGGAAGAATGTCTCATGAAAGGATCCCCCGACATGCCTTTCTGTACAGACCACAAGGAAGAAGGGACATTGGCCGTCCACGACAGAGATGGTGTAATGAAGCCGGAACAGGGAATTTCCCTAATCCGTGACGTGAAGAAGAAGAAAATATTTTTGCGCAACATCCACAAAGCATTTAAGGCTGTACCTTAAAAAGCATATACAACTCTTCTCCTGGTGAACCCACCAATTGAGTTAACTTTTGCATTGCCTCATCTTCAAGTCTGTGCTTTTCAGCAGGATCTATGCCACTGTTCGGAGTCAAATCCCCAACTATACATTCTGCAAGATCATGAGCTAATGACAGTTTGATACACCTGTATTAAAGTTTCATATTTAGAAAATGTACATGGTATATAATGTTAATAAATGCACACTACAGCATACATACTTGGTTTTATCTAAAGGGTCCGAGTCACTAATGAGAAAAGCCATAATACTCATTCTATACATGTGTCCTGCTACACATTCCGGGTCTTCAACGTTCCGTTCAACCCATCCTGTCCTCTTGAGATGCTGAATGTAAATTTAATATAATCAGTAAAATCAAAAGTATTCAAAAAACAAAATAGGTTGTTTTTTATTTCTTAAAGCACCTTCAATCGGCTGACTAATTCTAAAAATTCAATAATTTGGGTCGAATTGGTAGCCATAACTAGGGAACCAGATCCTAAAATACAGATGTTTACACTCGACTAAAATTTGGTTCAGTTTAACCACGTTCCACAACTTGATTGCACTTGCTCGAGGCAAAATCTATTGCCAACTTTTGCTAAACATTGCGAAACACTGGACAACTACTTTGCCAGTGTCACCAATGTGAAATGGATATTATGAATCTATAAATGCTTTATTTTGTCGCACACTTCAACATATGAGTTTCAATAAAAGTTTAAAATGTATAAAATCAAGTCTAATAAACGAATACAATACAATATTATCAACATTTTTACATTACGGATATGATTTATTTTGCATGAAGTTGCTGACTTGTCTCTGTCATGGTGTCATTTGTTTTGGCTGTCACTTGTTTAGTGTTTTGGTTCTTGCGTGAAGTGGTGTAAGGTTAGGTTACTTTAACTTAGAAAATAATTCCATATTATATTTTAATGAATTCTTGTATATTCGTTTCATTGAAATTATTTGTTCTTAAGTTTAAAGTGTTTTTGTTATAGCGTGATTGCTGCGATTAAATTGTGATATAATATTGGGGTAGTGTCAAACATCTGTGAGAAGATAACAAGATAATAGGACTATTTAAATTTCTTGAAAATGAGTGATGATAAGACACCTACCAACCAAGAATTCAAGCTTGAACCAGATTCTGAATTACGTTTTGAAGTTGAGAGCAAGAATGAAAAAGTAACATTAGAGGTAACACAATGCTGTAACATAAGAATCTATGTAAACATTGCTTCAAATACAATTTTATTATATACACGAGTTTTATGTGGGGTTTTATTTCACAGCTCAAAAGTGGAGTTGCAGAAGTGTTTGGTACAGAGTTGGTGAAAGGAAAATTGTACACCTTCACTACAGGAGCAAAAATTGCTGTTTTTACTTGGAGAGGGTGTGTAGTAGAGTTAAAAGGCAAAGTGGATGTGAGTTATGTAGCCAAGGAGACTCCACAGGTAGGACACATAAGTTTTATGTTTTTTCAATATGGGGATACCTTCCTATGTATTTCGTATAAATTATTTTTTCGCTTTAGGTAATGTACCTGAATGCACATGCATGTTTGGAAAAGCTGAGGGAGAAAGCTGGTGAAGAGAACAGTAGGGGGCCTATTACAATGGTAGTTGGACCAACAGATGTAGGAAAATCGACTCTTTGTCGCCTTCTCTTGAATTATGCTGTTCGCATGGGGAGACGCCCAGTTTTTGTTGATTTAGATGTAGGTCAGGGTCAGATATCCATACCAGGAACAATAGGTAAATCTGTAATTACAAGTTTGAATTTTATCTGTAATTTCAAATTTATGGAATCAAATAATCTTGTAAAAGAAAGGCTTGGATAGACACAAAAAGAAAATTTTCCCACTATGTGAACATTTCAATTTCAGGAGCACTTCTTGTTGAAAGACCAGCATCTGTGGAAGAAGGATTCTCTCAGCAAGCACCATTGGTATACCATTTTGGACACAAAGCTCCAAATGGAAATCTTACTTTGTACAATATTTTGGTTACACGTTTAGCAGAAGAAGTTCAAGAAAGAATGCAAGCCAATCGAAGAGGTAGAGATATTTAGATTATAATCATCATAAATATTATTTCTAAAACTTATTATACACACACATCCCTCTTTTGGAAGAACTACTCAAAACAATCAATCTCAGCAAATAAGGTGTTGTTTGAAGCTGGAAATCTGCAATGTCTGCATGCGTAGTTTATATTTCGGTATATAATTTATAAACATTAGTAATATGAAAAAATATTTTTTTTGAAATGTTGACATCACACACAACCTGGTGGAAAGGTGAGTAGTGTCAAGGTCAGGCAAGGCAGCACAAGGTGAGGATGGTGGCAAGGAGCAAGGTGGGTGTGGACAGTTTGACATTAATGCAGGGCAGAGGAGGCCACACCAGGCCAGACTAAGAGGATACACTACAGACAAAATGCTTTCTTTTTCCTGCCTGAATAGATAAAAATGACAAGACCAAACAAAACAAATCCAGACTAGAAAAAGGGTTTGGCTTTAAACTTCCTATGCGATTTAATTCCACTAATTTCCTTTAATTTTGTAAGTTCCTGTGAAAATATTGTTTATGGAAAACACTTGTATATCTGCTGCTATACTAGACAGAAAGTTGCAAAAGATAAAAAAGGACGTCTTGTTACATGCTTTGCAGTTCATGGCTCCCACATAAGTGGGAGTGTAATGAACCTAATGAAATATGCATTTGTGAGTTATGCCACAAAAAGTAATGTCGATATCATCCAGAAACGTTTAAGGAGAATCTCTGAGTGAATACAGCAAGATATAAATAACAACAAATGCCATCTAGATGAACTTTTCTTTTTTTTAATACAAGAATCTGTTTTGAAATTTGTAAGGGCAGATACATTATTTAAATGGAGTTATATTCTTGTTTATTGGAAATGATTACCACACTTCTTAGATGAAACAATGTGTATTCATGGTGTACATATATGTATCTTTGTAAATAAAATTTAATCTTACATTCAGGTAAAATAAATTTTACCTTGTGGATATTGGGTTTGCCGGTCTTAGCTACCAATTAGTTTTGTTGATTTTCTAGAGCAAGCATTAATTCTTAGGGCATAATCACTTGAGTGTTTTAATGTACAAAGTTTCTTATAATTGTTTTGGTAATAATATGTGTCCTGATCTTCATCTGTGATTAACTTCATGGATATTTGTGGCAGTTTCAGTTGCCACTATTGCTGCCGTGTTTTGTGAGGTTAGATTTGTTTTGTGATAGATTCACAATTTCCTCTTATGGTAGATTAACATTGCCCCTAATTTATCTGTTCATTCTAATGAGCATGAGCAATTTTTGTCTAGATACATCTGACGAATGAGCTTGACATTAACATTTTTCTGCAGATTTTTTGAAAAAGTTTATTCTTCAAAAAATTAAGGATTCTTCCACTACCGTGCATGTACATATTTGAAATAGTTGTCTTCACAAAGAAGATTCTCATGGAAAACAAAGACACTTTCACTCTAAATTCAGGTGTACACAACTATAACACTCGACAAAAGGATAACCTACATGTTCCCCATTCTGAAACTACACTTTATCAAAAAAGTACCCCAATAGAGGGCATTACACTTTACAACAAATTGAGCCATGATATTAAAGATATCAATACAATACATAGATTTAAAAGTAAATTGAAAGCTTTCCTGCTTAACAACATGCTCTACAGTGTGAAGGAATACACAAATCACACCACTACCTCCCTTAAAAAACAAAAATAAAAATTCTAATCCCACTGATTCTCTGTTTCATGTTGACTGTTCAAGTTGAAGCAAAGAAAAAAGAACTGGCATATCCCATCCTGCCTGTGTTAAATTGCAGTTGGACTGATGTAGAAGGAGAATGCCAAACCAAAATTCTATTTCCTTCATCCTGAATTTGCTAAATGCACTAGGCATCATTAATATCGTTAAATCATTTCTGAATGAATAGTATTTTATTATTAGTATTGTTACTATTATAATTGATATTACTATTATTAGAATTGTTATTATTACAATTATTATTATTATTGAGTATTGTAAGATCAATGACCAACTTGATCAGGGTTTTTTGTCCAGTTTCCCTTGATCCTTTGAGCAAATGCTCAAAGCTCATGCTGAGATGGTCCCCCTTGTTTTGATTTCTGGACAGTAAATGTAACTTCACTCTGCCATATCTGACTCGTCATACACGATTGAAATTGTATCTGTGACTCAATAAATATTATTATTATTATTATTCATCATGACTTCAGACTGCACTTCTTGTTATTAATGGTTTTGTCAAAGTTCTTCAGAGATGATGGGACAGTATCCATCTTTGTGCTTCAAGTTTGTTTTTTGTGTCTTATGGTACAACTTCTGGAAGTAATTTCATTGTTAATTATTTTTGTTGGTTTTAACAAGGCTTGCATGCTAAACTTTGTCCATTTAATTTGGCACTGTTGATGCGATCTCCTCAAAATCTGTATTCATCTATTTAGTCATTCTGTTTTTATGGTGTTAATTAAATTTGCAGTATGTTTGTCAAAAGAAATTATTTTACTTTAAGTTCAAGACAACTTCACAGAAATTTTTAAAATTTGTAAATAAACCATCATATGACATGCGAAGTCAGCTTAGTCAAAACAAATACTAGAATGATTCTAATCTATACTTCTGTATTACTCTTCTCATAGTTCATGACACAGTTTTTAACTGTTTTTAATATTAAATAAATAAATACTCCTGTTATGATGGAACATAAATATGAATTCTAAGCAGTTAATTGACTGTGTCAAATTAGATACATTCTTGCAAGTAAATGGACAAATGAATTTTGCTGTACGATTATAGAAAAAGATGGGAAATTTCTTGTCAGTAATTGTAAATGAATTTGAGTACTACCAAAAATTGTTGTATTTAAAGAGAAAATGTAGCAAGTATAATGTAGTCAAAATCTGCTTTGTTTGTTTTTAATTGTATTTTCATTGTTACAGCAAATGCATCTGGAGTAATGATTAACACCTGTGGTTGGGTAAAAGGAGATGGGTACAAACATCTTACTCATGTTGCACAGGCATTTGAAGTGGATGTGATTATTGTATTGGACCAGGAACGTTTGTACAATGAACTTGTCCGTGATATGCCAGCGTTTGTTAAAGTAGTTTTTTTACCCAAGAATGGTGGTGTAAGTTTTCAAGTCATTGAGTTATGAATTATTTTTTCCATGTACATATTATATATTCCCTTTTTATTTTTGGTGACTAGGTTGTTGAAAGGAGTTCTGGTGCCAGAGCTGAAGCTCGTGATGCAAGAGTGAGGGAATACTTTTATGGCATGCGTTCTCCATTATATCCACATTCTTTTGATGTGAGATTTAATGAAACCAAAATTTATAAAATTGGGGCTCCATCATTACCTGATTCCTGTATGCCTCTAGGCATGAAAGCAGAAGATAATCATACAAAACTTGTAGCAGTGAGTGCTGGTAAGAAGCGAGACATTTTTTGTATTGTGCTGTAAATGAAAACAATATCAGTGGAATTAACAGCAAATCATTCACCTGTATGCTTTTGTTTAAATCCATTTGAGTTATAAGAAGTTTGATTTGGAACTTATTTGTGCTTAAAACATTTTGGATTATTTTTACACCAAAATGATGATAAATAGTTTAATCAGGTCAGCTCCATTTAGTGGTGTTACAAAAATTATAGTATCCTTTATAAAAAATAGTGATGCTTTAACAGCTTAAGGAAACTGATCCAATCTATTAAATCAATACAAGACTTTTTCATATTAATTGTAACAGTTACGAAATATTATAATACTGCAACTTCCACCCAACTGATTCTTCACCTTCCTCATAAAAAAAACTGAACAAAATAATGCCTAAGAGTCTATCTTGAATTTTTGAAAGTTTAAAATTTGGAATGAAATTCCACTTCTGAATACAGTATTGTCTGTTTACAAAAATGTTTAAAGAAACTAAAAAGAATATTTTGGGCAGGATAAGTTTAAAGACCTGTGACCTCAACAAACTGGGCTACCTGCAATATAAGCTAGAAGCCTCCTGGAATGGATATGCACCATTTTTATAAGCATACTTTAATCTGCTTGAGCAAAACCTTTCCAGAAAAACTTGGGAGTCTTTTTTGAGAAAATTTTGAAAATGTCCTGGGACTTCAGTGATACATTAAAATTAATTTCAAATTTGCAGGTTCTTAAGTGGAGTCAGATCAATGAGGGATTTTTAGTTAGGACAAAATCATGGAAATGGTACGGGTGCAAGTTTTGTGGAAAGGTATACTCGTCTACGAAGATGATCAGAGATTTCTAAAAGTCTACAATGGACAAGTAATTCGTTTAAATAGTGATATATGACCCTTTTTTGAGCCATCAGACCAACCTGCAAATTCCGTTCTGTCATTTATATAAAAACATTATGAAATATGCCCTGCGTGTAAATGTGAATTACTTTCACATTTCATGTTGTATATGGAATTTTAATTATTTTTTTCTTTGAGATTTTCTTGTTAACTCATTCGTATTTGGACTATTTATTTGAATTACTGTATGTGTACTTCAGGAACAAACTTGCTGCATCATGTTCTTGCTGTTAGTTTTGCTGCTTCCACTGAAGATGATGTTATTCGGAGTAATGTTGCAGGATTTATCTGTGTGTAAGTAGTTTCAACAGAAAAAAATTGAATTGTCATATGTAACATAACGTAATACATCTCTCTGATTTTTCAGTACCAATGTCGACATGGAGAGACAGACGATGACAGTTTTGTGCCCACAACCTCGGCCTCTACCCAAGACATTACTCCTCCTCTCTGATATTCAATTTATGGACAGTCACTGACAATAGTATTACCACTTGTATGTATGTTTGTGTGTGTGCATCATGTGTTTGTAAAAAATTTGGAAAATCAGTGTACAAAATGCAGGAATTTGTAGTTTTATATTTCTTAATTTTTTTGTTTCACAATTTCTGGAGGTTCTCTCTGAAGACTTCCTTTCCCTTATGTTATATTATTTCTTTACCTTAAAACCTAATATAAATAAAGATTAAATTGGTTCATAAAATTATTTTCAAAGAGGAGAAACTATTAGCAGATCACTTAGAGAAAGAGAAAAGAATTAGAAGGCAAAAATAATATAATATATATGCTGCAATTACCAATGAGTTTTAAGGGCTTAATAAATATGGAACTTACTCATAGTAGTTATTTGAGTGAAGACCTTAGTTAACAATTAGGTTTTGTTAGAGCTTGATGGACAGAAAGGAAAAAGGAGAAGTGTGACACAAATAGTACCTCCAAATAAAAAACTTCTGCCTGATATCACATAGGGCAGGCAGCAAGTTGAAGCTGATGAAGGCAGAATGTGAATTTTGATTCACTGTAACAAATTAGATTAGCAACCAGAGCTTGTTTAAGGCGAAATACACACACACTAATGGATTGTTGTCCTACTCCCAATTTTACAGACTACGGTGAAACCTGTCTTAGTGGCCACTAATGGTTCCAGGAAAAATTGGCCATTAACAAGGGTGGCTGCTTAATCGAGGTTGGGACATTAGAGGAAGTGCAAATCAGATCTAATTGTGTTCATTGCTAGGAACTAAAATAGTTTTGGTGAAATAATTTTAGTTACTTTAAACTACAAATTACAACTTTTACAACAAACCACACTTTAAATCTAAAATATGGACTAATCTGTTCACATATGGATTTTCTTAATTCTTCAAAGAAAAAAAAGTCTTTAAGATTGGTTTGTTTAGCCAGATTACATATATTTTTAGCTGCACAATTTGAAACTTCCTACAAGTATGTCCTTTTCTATAGTTTTATTAACTTACGTCCTTATGTTCTATGAGTTGGACTGTCCCTTGAAGGAGTTCCTATGACAACCTTCAGATTGAAGTTGGGCATGCGGCTTGCTCCGTGATGTGTTAACAGTTCCCATGGAGAGCAAGCAAATTTCACTGCTGCAGAAGGAGTGAAGAAAAAGCATTATTATTCCATCGAGACATTTATTAAAATTGTGTTTTTAACCTGGAAATGGACTCACCCAGCTAGTTAAATACCAATTAAGTAATCTGACGCTGTAGCCCATTGCAAGAAGCTACTGAAACAACTGTATCTCCACAATTCTTCCTATTCTTATACTATTACAGTTCAAAATAGCTATTGGTGATGAATTTATTGAAGTCATTCTACAAAATGGCTCTGGTTGCGGGCTCAGATGAATGCATAAAAGATTACATGTCTCTCATGGGAAAATCAATTGATTCCACAAAAATATGGCCATTAATGGAGGTGATCGCTTAATCGAAGGTTGGACCAGGTTTCACTGTATTCTTTGCTGTGTAGATGATGGTTTCGGTGAAATTAGTGTACAAGTGCAAAATCAACCTTGGAAATGTCTAGGAAAATCAAAGAAAATAACAAGTAAAAGGCAACATAAATTATTTTACTTTTATTATATTAAGGAAAGGAGAAACAAAATTGGCATTTCACTTAAAATTTGATGCCATGAAAAAAACAAATGCGATGAAAACAAATGTGCTAATGCAATCTCGTCTTCTTTTTCATGATTCAATGCATCACCTTCAATTAAAATAAAAGTACTGACTTTGATACTTTGCTAGGATTATTATGTCATTTATAGCCAGACAATTTTTGTTAAAAAATATTTTTCATATTAGTGACACAAACAAGTTTCGAATCAATTCTGATGTTTTGTAACATTTTTTTAAAAATTACAATCCAGTGAAAACATATGTTCTGAAACTGAAAATAAAAAAAATGAAAATAAAACTAAAATGAAACTGTCACAGATAAGAGAAATAATTTTTTCACTCTGCACCCGCAGACAGTTCTGAAAATTGCATTAAATTATTTTTTAAGACAATTACAACTGCAGGACAACAAATATTTGAATGATTTGAACAAAAATGTGCAATTTGATAGGAATTTATCATCAAGAAGCATTGAAAAAAAAAAAAAAGAAAATCACACTATAGGTTGCTTACATTCTTTCTATTGAATCTGAATTAATTACAGATCTGAATTAAAGACTGGAGAGTGGAAAAAATGTACGAAACGTGTTTACATAGATATGAAATAAAAATGATAAGAATACGTTACAAATGTGTAAAAGTATATAATAAGTAGGGAACGGATTTTCATGTAAATACATATTTTTACAGGGGCAAGATATCTGCATTAACTAATATTTTTTACACTTAACATGACATTCTGAACTAACTGGAATCATTTTTATTTTACATATTTTGGTATAATTACATATTTTTACATATTTTATCTATAGCTACATATTTCGTTACATTTTAATATATTTGAAGGTCAAAAATGAACATTTCACTCGTGATGTTCGAAATATATGTTACTTGAAAACTAACTTAGTAACTGAAATACTTAAAAAATACGCTTATATTAACGCTGGACAATCACTAATAATTGTCAAATTTATCTCCCCCCGTCCCCACCTGCTTCTTGGAAACAGCGTAATCGGGATCAACGATGAGCGGATGTAGTATGTGAAGCAGAAGGAACTTCAACCACGTGATTACTCATGTATCATAGACCCCCATGTGTAACTCGATAAAAAATTTCCAGATCATTGTCATATCCCTTTTCTAGAGTTGGAAGGAGGAGTATGCTCCCTTTACCTCCCCCTTCTATCACAGGCTACACGGTACTATTCACTTGAGCTCCGGCTCCTCGTAAACAACGTTGTATAAAATACGAAAGTATTATATGTTTCGAATGAAACTAGCGAATAATTGCTTCTGTAGATGTAAAAATTTTATTCAGCCTCTCTGAATCCATGTAAAGATGTGATTGGCAATGTACTCTGCTCGGAAAACGCTTGAAGAATGGAATTGTAAACATTATAACGAATATTTATTTCACGTATTTCCTATTTTTTCTTACATATTTTTGAAAAAATAAGTACATATATATGTACTACATATTTTGCTTTTTTATTACAATAAAGTCCGTTCCCTAATAATAAGTAATGTAAAAAAAAATAATAATTTGCATTTACAAACATAATAAATTTTCACTATTTAAAATTACAGTAATAAAATATGTAGTAAACCCATTTTAAAAATAAACATTGCTGGTCCCACTGAATTCAAGTTTTTTAAGAGTATATTTTGAACTTTGTGAGCAATGATACCTATCGTACAAATGTGGGAACTCATTGGTTGGCAAACAATCACTGTTGCATTGTCTTTGCTATACATCTGAGACAACAAACATCTCTTGTTAATTCAGATTAAAAATCAAAAAGAGCTGATATTTTACACACCTAAAGATAATATTATCAGGGCTCAAAGCAGTGGTCATAACGTACATGCATGTATAAGCAATGCAGGCATCTGAACCATTTTTTCAAATTGGTCACCTTGCATCTTCAGTGCATAATACTGAATTAGTGTGAGAAAAAAAATGTAGAATTTTTTAATGAAAACAATTTTGGAAAATTTATTAAATGTTTTTCCCTAAATAAATTTCAGTAAAATTAGTATAATAATAATAAAAAGCTTCACAAAATATGTAAAATACAAGTAATATATGTAATGAAAAATATGGATTTTGTTTTAGGATTAATCTGATTTGCCAAGATCACAATTTTGACAACTGAACATAGAAAGACAAAAAATATGTATTTACATAAAAATCCAGACTCTAGTTAACATATCATGAATGATATGATATGATAGCTGAAAAACAATGGAAGTTGGGAAATGATGCATTTAAAAAAATAAAACATTTCCAAGAAGAGTATTCTCATAATGTTAAATGTACTTATAGAAATGTATATTTCAGTGAACATTTTCAACACTTTTGTCATATGACTTACAAAATGTATTGCAATCTAATCACTTAAAATTCACCAAAGTAATTTTACCAAAGTGCTTTGTTAAGTTATTTCAACTTTCTGCACTTCAAAACATTGAAAAATTTGTGCTTGAAAATTAGATTTTTGCAGTGAATTGCAAAATTCAAAAAGTTTCACAAAATATATCGACCATCTTAACATCCAATCTACATTTAATACAATTCAGAGAAATTTTAGATATTTGTTTCACTTTCAATTGTGAACTTCCTCTAAATATTGATTTTTCTTTCCTAGCTTATTACAACAATTCTCACAAATTAGTTGTAATATATCTACACAACCTTTGTTTTATGGTTTTTCTTATTGTATATTTTCTTTTTATGTTATTTAGCATTAAATATTTGACAAAAAATCACTAGATATTCATTTATTAACAGATTTCATTTATTTAAATTTTCACACAAAAATTGTATATGAAACTATTTACAAAAGGCCATACCAAAGTTCTATGATTAATAACTTATTCTGTGCTGTGACAGTATCTGAAGCTCTCTCCATGGTAACATCTTTGGAAGCCATTTCTCTAAACAAAATACTAATTGTCAAAAACAACACATTTAATGTTACAATAATTAATATAATATATTAATATACAATTAATATAGTAATATCACAATTATTGCATTAATATATAAATTAATTAATATTGCAATAAAATTTATTTTCTGCTAGGGAGTGAAAGGGCCACATAAGTAACTGAAGAGCTAGCTGGAAGAATTCTTAATATGTTTCACATTATTTTTCCACAGAAGATCTCTAAAGATATATTGGTTGTATTTCTTTCTGCCAAATAGTTCTCATATTTCCAATGTGATTTAACACTAGGCTATCCAGAGGCTTTGTTTTGACTCCTAGCCCTTTTTTAATAGCTTGCCATTACTTTGTTTATATACGAAAGAATTTGCTATTTTGTGACTTCAAATTTTCCTTTATTTGTCTGTAGTAAAAGTTAAACTTTTAATACAGACAAATAAAGAAAAATTTCCGGAAAAATAATCACATTTACCTAGAATTCCCCATTTGGCCTCTTTGACTCTTTGGGTCTTAGCCCAATGCCCCATAGTTTATGCCTTTTGTAATGTAATGATGTTAATTTAGGTATGTGACCTCTAGAACTTAAAACACCCTATTCCTGTATTTCTGGACTTACTAAACATCTTATCTTAAACAAACTGGGTTTGCTTTTTGGCCTTGCTTCAAGCAGTGTCAATGTGTTTCTCCATGGTAAATCATTGTCACCTGAAGGTAAAGTTGCTGTGCAAGGGAATTTTTCTCCAGATAATTCAGATGAATGGGGAATTTTTGAGTTCAGGAGAACAATTGCATTTTCCTAATAGCAGCTTGGACTCATCAGATGACTGATTTTTCCATTAGTAAGATATTTTACATATTACTTACAGAATGTAAGTACTTAAGTATATGTATTTTCGTGTCAGTACTAAATATGCTAATGTAGTTTCATATGATACATGAAATTCGTAATGCATTGCTAGAACTGATAAGGTTTTCATAGAACAACGGAAAAAAGCAGTGACATGTTTCTACTCCTCATGCAGTCAGGTGCGAGAAAATAAGCGAAAAAGAAACTGGCAGTTGAGAAGAAAATGATGTAGCCGAAGAAACCAGTATTCAATGCAACATAATACTTCTAGGTAAAAGACGTGGATCAAAATGTACCTCCAGTATGAAGTGTGCAGGAATGATTAGAAGTAATAATTTTATTTTCGACCTTGAAAATGAAGGACCAGTTATTCTTGTTGCAATTGATGCAACAGAGTGGAAAGAAAGTGCTCCAGGTAATATCTAAAAGCATTATTTGAGAATTGACAGGGCCAGCAGCATACACAATCAGAAGATGGTGCAAAAAGTGATGGTTCTTAATGGATTTTTTAAAAATTTTACGTAATATTGTTGATTGTACAGAAAATGAAGCATGCACAGTTCTAGGCGATGATCAATGGTCTCTTTCATGAAACTGATCTTGAAGCAATTTCAGTGTCACTTCACACCTAATGTGTTAGTTATGAAATAATTCTGATGTTCATAAATCATGGTCAGGCACATGGGGCTAAAGTTTGTTTAAAGAAATTATGTTTTGAAATATATTTTCAGGGATAATGTGATTTATAAGATTAGACAAAGAATCAGCATGCACAGTAAGTTGGCAAAATAATACATTTGTTTTAACATCTGATGTCTGGAATTGACTTATTGACAATAGCCAATAAACAGGAAGAATACATTACTGTTTTTGAGTGACTTTTTCCCAATAAGAAAGATATAAATTTACCCAGTTCACGGTATTGAAGCCAGATGAATACATTAAATTTTGTTTTGTGGAAATTGTACAATCAAAATACATTGAAAATGTTTTCTGTTCTTTAGGGAAAGATTAGCAGAAGCCCAACAGCTGAAGGGGGACATTTTATGCAGTTTAATGACTTAAGTAACCTTTCCTATGAAAAGGAAGAAACATGTGTGATAATTATTTTATTTGTGTACATCTTTATAAATCTCTGAAAGAAATATGCACAAGTTTAGATGGAACTTTAAATAAAGAAAGATGAGAAATTGTGAGAGATTTGAAATCTCTAAAGAAAATTCTTTTTCAGTACAAAGTATTGAAATATGAAGATTTGACATAAGAAACAAAGATACTTCTTAAAACCTTGCATCCGTATGATGTAAATACAGAGAATGTGAAGAAAACAATGAAGCCCACTACAACATTACAGAATACTGAGTTGACATTGACCAAATTGCTCACAGATATTCCTCAAAATCTACTTCAAGAAGATGACGTGTTCAAGTAGTCTTTAATAATTGGGATCTTGCAGCTATAAATCCCTGGACTGTTTATGAGATGTGACCAGCAGCAACATGAAAAGAAGTGAATATAAACAGTTTAAGGGTTATGCATTGGCAAGGAGCACAGAACTAAGAAATGAGCGTTTGAAAAGTAGGAAGGTAGAATCAGTTTCAAAATGCATTGATCAATTACCAAGAGCAAGTACATGCTGGGGTTGACAAATTAAAATCTGTAAAGGAAATATGTCTAGCAAAATATGAGAGAACTGCAAGAAAATAGTTTATGGAAAATGCATGGTAAAGGAAATGTATTTTTGCATTGTGTTTGAAAGTGACAGTTTAAATCTAAGTTAATGATTCATACTAATATTCAGAAGCACAACGAAAATTTTTCTGGGTTGTAGCTCTGTATAGGGTCTAGTTGACTTAATATTTACTTTTAAAGAATTTTTCGTATTTTTTTTTTTTGCATTGCTAAAGCTCCAAATCTTAGAATGGAATTCTTAAAATAAGAAGGTGATATTATAACTGAATATCTCAAAACACATTTTAATAAAATTCATGGCAATATCCCACAGGAATAGATGTCATTTTCAGTTCCATATACAAGAAAGATGACCTCCGTGAAAACTACACAGGCATTAGTGTCATTCCAACAACAGGTAGATGTTCACTAGCATTCTAAAAGAAAAAGTGCAAAAGGGAATTACATTCAATGAACAATAAAGCGGTTTAAGAAGCGGGAGGTCTTGCTGAGAAAAAACACTACATACTCCAATAAACAAGAAAAACAGAATACATAATATTTACTGACCACAAAAAGGGCTTAACAGTGGTCCTAGATGTAAAGTATAGTCAGCAATGAGAAGACTAAACATACCAGAAATTGGATTTAGTATTGGTTTTAAAAATGTACCAGAATACTGAAGCGAGCTTAAAATTTACTGAATTTAAATCATATTTATATTTATTGATTTATAGTTATTTATAATGTAAATAATTCAGACAGTCAATGACCTTTTTTACTATAGAAAATCAGTTAAAAATACATTTGGGAATGAGTCTTTAGCTGGGGGGGGGCAACTCAACAAATCCTTTTCCTGCGTGGATGCATTACTGTTTGTATTATTACTATTATTGTTAATATTTCAATGTTATTGTTACTTTAATCACAATAAATATCCCTTCATAAAATATACTACAGAAATACAAAGGTTTTGTTCCACTTAAAAAAACCATCAACCCTATTAATGTAATGCTTCTGGATAAGAAATTACCCTTCAGATCTACATCACACTTATAAGACTGAAAAGCAATGTAAGTTTAAAGATTATGGTGTATGAAAAGTTCAAAATTCTACATTCAACACAAAAACATGTTTTGTTGCAAACATACTTAACCATCACGGGTAACTTGGAAACAATGTGTTAAGCCCTTAAAACTGGGTTTTGTGTCCAAGGGACTCCTTCTTCAAAATGAGATCTTCCTGAACTTTCTACTACATTTTTTGTACATGTAGCTTTTCTGGTTTACCCCACAGTATAGCACAACTGGTCAGTAAAACAACAAAAGCTTAAAATCTAAGTAAAATAAAGTTGAATGAATAGAGACAGCAATAATCTACAATAAAATTAAGGTGAGTATTTTCTGTGCAATTTAATCTCATTGCTTAGCAATACTCAAATGTTTATTTAGGGAGAGACCCATGCCTATAATGCTATAAATCACTGTTCAGAGGCTGACCATTGGAAGATGGATTCCAGTTTGAAATTATTTTAATTTTTTTATTAAACATTTTAAAACAATGATATACTATTACAGATTGTTAGTACTTATTTAATGTGCTACCACTGAATTAATTATTTATAAAAATGAGTTCCTTTCACTTCTATATCCAGAGGTCAAACTGAAAGAAATTTCCAAAATGCTAAAAATTGTGTAGTTACAGTTCAATTACAAATGAAGTAATTATCCTCCGAAGTGTTCTACTGATGTAGAAAAAAAAATTCTATTTACCATACTCAACAAACATTATTGAAGGTTCGAAGATTAAACAACTCTGTGGGGCAGTCTAGGGGATAACAGAAAGCCAGGCTCTCTAGAGTTGAGATTTATTTTGAGAAACTTTTCTAACTTCCTCCCAGTGTGTTTTGAGTGTGTTCCTTCTTCCAGCTAACAATTCAATTATTTCATTTACTTCCGAGTACATCCGGCATTGGCTCCTTATTGAACTTTCCCTCTAGTTGAAATTTCTTTCATAGACTGAGAGCTTGCAAAGATTAATGAAATGAATAAAATGATCAAAAATATAAAAGCTCCAAGAACTGCAATGGGAGAAAAACGGAGAAGGAAGGAATTTTAAGAAACTCACTTACTTCAAATATGGAACAATAGTGAACAAAGATCTTGTCTTGTATGAAAATATAAACACAATAAACTCAAGACATAAAACGCTAGACATAAAGTTACTACAATTTTGAAACAATAAACAGAAAACCTTATTCTAAATAATTTGAAAAATTGAAAGCAAATTTTTAAAACCGTATAATACATTTTTATGTACACAATACTTCAATTTCTTCCAGTAGTTTACACTCTTGGGTACACTAATATTTTTTAATGTTGTCGTGGGCGATCTTCTACAACAATGGTATGACAAAGAATATCATATCCTGTTCTGTTATGTCTCAGAAAGAACAAAGCAAAAAGAGCAGGAATTAAGACTGCTAGAACAAGATTTTTCACAAAAGATCGAGCAAAAGCCCAAGTCCAACCAAGGTCAGTAGCAGGATAAACTAAAACTGTATCAGGAGGCCGACCTTCAACTGCTGTGACTCTTTCACACAGGACGACACGAATGCCCATAATTAGTTTCCCAGGAGTTGCACCTCCTACTTGACCTCCTTGACCTCTACGAATCCAAAATGCCTGGGGGAAAAAATGTACAATTTCTTAACACTTGGCTAATTTTTTAATATCCAGGTACACTGTGTCTAAGCTAGAAGGTAGAAAATTACTTACTTCAAATATGGAAACAACAACTCGATGAATGCCTTCTAAAACAACTATTTCAGCAGTCATTTCAACTGCTTTTTTGTAATTAATACTACCAGTACGGCTAAGCAAGTCCAAATCATATTTGTCTAAATCGCTGCAAAAAAGATAATGTTGCAGAATCATATTCCATGAAATTATTATTTGCTCAGCAATAAGGGCTCCACCATTCAAATGAAACTTAAAATGTTCTTCATTACATTACTTACATGATATTAAAAACATCTACAGCAATAAATGTGACAGCTAATTTCACAAAAAATAATATTAGGAAATCCAAAAATTCAGCAACAAATCTCTTCCAGATAGGAGGAATCTGGTACTCAACTCCTGGAAATGTTTATTGTCATCCATAATTTTCTTCGATATTATTATTTGACAATTAGTTTAACAGGAAAACAAAACTCACCATTGTTTACAGGCTGTTGTGGTGCCTGTCCATGAGCTTGACGATTTCTAAGGGCTTCCCCTCCAGGTGCTGTAAAGGCAAATTGATTTGCAGGTTGAGGAAACTGGAAAGTATTTCTATTGCCAGCAACATTATTTGGAGCACTTTGGCCAGGTGGAGCAGGAAAACACTGATTAGTCATTAGAAGATATGGAAATGACACTGCAAAGCAATGCCACACATACACAGTTTGCATCCATTTTTCCAATGCATCAAAATATTCTGCAGAGGTCTTGTATTGGGAAGATGAACTTCCAGGATCTTGATTTAATTTATTGCCAGTATCCATTTCTTCCTCCATAGTGTTGACACTGTTTCTAAATAGTATCCACAACTGTGATCCAAAAATACAATTCGTCTTGATCAATGCGACCTGTCATACACAACACTTTTAAAACCAATAAAAGCAAGCAATACTATGACGTTGGCTGCAATAAGTCATCGGGAAATTCTGCCGTAAACTATCAAGGTCTTGTCAGACTTCACATACAATTTTTTCTTCGAGAAATAATCTCAACATTGAATCAACAAATGTCTGAAATTTGCAAAAATTAGCTTTCAATTTCACAATGTAAACGTAAATAAACGGACAACTGACATACGGATTTCACGTCCTTTCTCTTCTGCGGCCTGTTACGCTACATGACACTTCACAGATTTACGACTGGGAATAAGAATTTCGTCAAACAAGTTCGAACCATAATTATGTTTAATAACGTTATAACAATTAAGAAAGATAAAAACGTCAATATTGGATAATTTCAAACTCCTTTTTGTAACATGTCCAGTGTTTGTATAATATTCTTTGGAGAAATTTTAACTCCGAATAAACAAGGTAAGGTTAGATAGGTACGATGGTAATATTTAAGCATTGCGATTGGATAGCGGAAGATACCGGGTAAATTGAAAGTTAAAAACTCCTTATCACAGTGAAGAAATTAGAAATTGTCGAAATCATTACATTCAACCACTGGCGGCTCATGAAAAAATGTTCTGTGAATGCAAAAGAGATTATCCCGGAGACCGGAAATGTCCCATCTCAATCTATTTCTTTTGTAAATTTAATCAATTTATCCCGAGCAATTGTCCCACTAAAATCATTACATTCCAAAGCATTATTCGCATAAATGGAGGCGCGGAATTGATTTCAAGATATTCAAATTCTAAAAAAGTGCCCTTTTTATCAAATTTATGGAGAAAAGTTCCGAACTGTAAATGGTCCTCTTCTGAAATACTTTCTGGATTCGCCCGTTACGGAATGACATTTGTAATTTAGTATGACAACAATTCGGTGTCATCTATAAGTCTCTTTATATTTTTTATATTTTTATCGACTTAATTATTACGTAGCTGTGTTGCGATCTTGTGTTGCTCTGACAATAAATCAGAAATTGGATTCAATTTTACCCCAGGTGTTTAAAGATTCACTGAATTACATTTGTGATCTTTTGACATTTCCCGTTTTTGTGTAGCTTTCGATAATTAAACAATAAAAGAAGTGTCCAACAATAAAGATTAGCTTTAACTTCACTACACGTTAGCCATTGGTGTGAATCATACCACGAAAGATAGAATTTTCTTGTATTTTTCTCTGTAGCATGATGTACAATCTTACTCAACATATTAATAGGAGTAGGTCGACCATAGTCCTAAATTTGTCTTTCCAACATCGTTAAGACAAGAAAATGGTGTACGTAGTTTATTTACTGAATGTCATAATATTAACGTAAAATCAGATTTAAATATCGAAAAAAAAAAAGTAATGCTTATAATCCGCAGCATACGAATTTAAAATGAAAAAATAAATACTTCCTAAATAATAATCACTTTCTCCATTTGTTATCTCGGCAGGAAAACAGTAAATACACGCGCTTTCATGTGACTGGAAATCAAACTCTTCCGTGCGGACAAGCAGCAAGAGAATTCTCTGGACTAAGCTGCCAGGACCGCCCGGACCCACCAGGACCGCCCGGCATGGCACAGCACGGACATCAGGACCGCCCGGCGCGGCAAGGCGCCGCTCAGCCGGCTTGCGAGTCACCCAAAGACCATAGATTCATCCATGCAAGGACGGCCGGGCACGGGGCACGATTTGTTACTTCCTCGCTACCGCTTAGGCCTCATTCACAATGCAAACTTAAACGTAACATAATGCTGTAAACTTAGCCATAAAATGTACTCGTAAAAACAAGCATTCACAATGACGAACGTGTGCTGGAACGTAAGTTTCGCCTGAACCAGAATTCAACGTACTGAAACTTGATCGATTCGTTTCGTTTCTAGCATGGTGGGAACATCTTTTCACCGTTGTTTCTAGCTTTTTCTTCGACATTCCTGTCGATTTGTCTTACATGCGAGTAGCTTTTGTAGTAGCGCTCGTATTTTCTTCGTGTTATAAACGATTCTTTTGAACCAAATTCATGAGTAATTCGTCGAACATAATTAGTTTATTCGCCATGTCAAGTTAAAGTCACAATAAAAATTGCCCAAATTCCTACTTTAAACTCAGTACACGCATCGAAACCGTTCGCAAAATAGTTTTCTATATTACAATAACAAAATGACATAACAACAAACTACCTTAACACAATCTGAAATCGACCTTCTATGCTGTGCTCTGATGGTCTTCGGTAGAATCCCGACGTAAACTTAACGTAAAAGCTTGGAGCTTGTGAACTCTTTAAGTTTACGTACTTACGTCTACGGTTACGTCAAGGCATTGTGAAAAGTCTCGCTTAGTAACTCATTTGTAGGTTTGGCGGCTACGTTACGTTTACGTTTAAGTTTGCATTGTGAATGAGGCCTTACTCAATAGAGAGAGTTTTGTAATGCTGCGCGAAAAAGGGCGAATTCGAGCATAAAAACTAGTAATACAGGGCCCTAATAACTAATTAGTGGTGACACAAATGGCATAAACTTTCTCGTACTAATTAGTTTCCTAATGTTTTTGGCCAGATCTGGCTTTTCAGTCGTGCCCCTCATCTTCTCAGCTGCCATCTACCGTCGCCGCCCAAACGTAACTTTTTCACATTTGTTCTATTTTGCGGTTTCTTAAAGGAACAAACGAAACATTACTATAAGAATATAACAGAGGAGTAAAACATTGACGGACAGACAGACAGAAAAACGGACGTTTTGAAAAAAAACAACACATTTTCGGTATTAGGGAAGCCCAAAAAGTGTATTTCCGTTGAAATCTTGAAATCGATTTTCCGCAGCATTACATAACTTTCTCTATACTAGGTAAATTACTTCGTATATACATTCGTACGTATAGAAAGTAATTAGTGATGCTACAGAATGGTACAGACAATGCTAGCGGCTAAACCGTACAGCGGATTTTCTCTCAAATTAATATTTCCCGATCTGGCTGATGTCGCGGCCCCTTGAATTTGAAATCGATATTTTAATTTTGGGGAGTACTTTACATGAAGCCACTGGGACATTTTCCACTCTTTCAAAAAAAAATTGCTCCAATGTTTTTGATTAAATTTTGTTATTAGATAGTGTAAATGACGTTTAAAAGAATGGAGCAGATCCCGCGTTCGTTGAAAACTGATTTTTTGAAAATTGCAAAAATTCAATCTTTTTCCGGAGTCTTCCTACAACTAAAATATTAAAGATAGAAAATTTTCCCTTATTGAAATCTATTCCTTAATGATAGATTTTGAAATAAGGTCATGTACAATTTTTCAAGAATTTAAGTGCTTTTCGCGTAATTTTCAACGAAAATACGGACGAAAAAGAACATGCTATTTTAGCACCACATGTTCCAGTAGCGTTGGAGAGTTTGATTCTTTCGATGGAGGAATTGATGATATTAGCTGCGGAGGAAGAAGAGCGGAAGCAAGGAGGGCAATGCACTCAGCGGAAACACACGTGCTGTGAACAACATTAGTCCGAAACCGTCAGGATCATTACCGAAACCAGTACAATCCATTTAATTTGAGTCAACTTCCAGGCTCTACAATTTTTAAAAGATTTTTTATTTTATTTTAGGGCATACTTTATAAGAAGCTCAGACCACATTTTCAACACTTTCTCAATGTTTCTCCCAAAATTTTCTTTAATTTTCTTGTTGGAATATTTACAGGTCAGATCGCTATTAATTTGATATAATTCTACATAATTGTTACCTAGTTATTAACTACATGTATTAACTACATATAGTAGAGTAACAAACATCCCAGACAGGAATGAAATATTTCTTCACATTCCCTAAATACGTGTGGATTATAAAATTTATTCCATATCAAATGTAAGAAAATTGGGCCCAAAATGACACACCAAGCTAAGATGATTTGTTAGATGAGTTTGCACATGAAAGACTATTGTGTAATCAAATTTGAAGTGTGTAGAGAATCGAAGAATCAGTGTCCATTAGTACAAAATACTTGTTCATTTTACAAAGCATAATATACAAACTAAGAATTTGATATTCCTGTTAAGAGTTTCTATGTAACTGCCATGACTCAGTGCAGTTGCTGAATGTGATTCATTAGGAAATGCTTTGTGAACAGAGGAGAAAAACAGGCTTAAAACTGAGACATTGAATCCTTTAACCATTTTATGGATTTGGCTTCTTGGCTGCTTTTTTTTTTCTGAATGCCCTAAGAAAAAAAGTCCTCATTTTGAATAAAATTGTAATGGGAATTCTATTTCCTAAAAGAGAGAATTTACTAGAAGATTTAAATATTTATAGAATATTTAAATTATTATTATTATTATTATTATTATTATTATTATTATTATTATTATTATTATTATTATTATGATTAAATGACTGGCAAATTAAAATGAATTGCCAGAAGCGCCAACTGAAAATGTTTTCTTAAAAAATAATACTTATCCCCTTATAAGTAATAAAGGTTTTAAATAGCTCTCTAATTCTTCCTCAGTTAAGAATTCAGTAACTCTTCAATTAAATCACTTTCTTAACACAGGAAAAATCATCTTCAAATGGATACTAATCAAACAAATATTAAAATTCTTAAATAAGTCAATTATTTTGAAAAAATTCTCCTTTAAGTATTGAAACACAATTAACAATTTTTAAATATATTTTTCACTTGTGACTACCAAATCTGGGGTGGTAAAACTTTTCTCCATTCATTAGAATCTACATAAAATAAATTTCCTTATAAAATAGTATATTAAAAACACTATGGTAGGGGAAGGTGAGGATCTTTGAACTGATTTTTTAACATTAAAAATGCATTCATGAATACTTAATAATTGGATTTGTCCATTTTATAGGAAAATTCCACATATAAGAAAATCAGCTGTTGGAAGTGTGTCCATGAATGAATAGTTGGATGAATGTTGTTCTATGATTGGACCTCCAGAATGGGGAGGTATAACCCATGTATGTTCAGTTTAATAATAACGTAAAACATTGAACTGTTGCAAAACTTTCCGATGGAAGAAGTTTGTTTATAATATAAAATCATGCAAAGCCTACATTTTTACATGAAAAGACCTCTCACATTAAAATTACAAATTAGTACTGAAAGTTTTAATCTAAATACCACTATTGCAATCCCTTCTTTAACAATAGATCAAGGAATGTTAAAATACATCTTCAATGTCAGCATGTAAGCATATGATGTATAAATCTCCTAAGATTATTTGGAGTCAAAATGTAATTTTATTCCAAAGTTTTAGTTAAGAAAAGTTCAAGTGGAGCTTCCTTGTCATTTGACATTATCAAAGTACTGTTTTGATTTGCTTTCAAATTGGTCTCAAAACTGCCCTAAATTGTCCATACAGAGTGACTGAGTTTTTCTATTTCTTACACCAATCCAGCCGCCCATCTTCAAGCAGTCACTTTAAAAATACTTTCATTATTTTCAGGTTGAATATTTTCTTCTCATTAGACCCTGTTTTCCACTTGAATGGATTTTTATAGAGAAAAAAAGAAACGAAAAGAATGAAATAATCATTTAATATAAAATTGGTCAAACCTCCCCATAGATTTGGGTCACTTTGATGCTGCATGTATAGTTATTAATCTAAAAATTTGAAATATGTTGAACAAAATTATTCTTAAAATGTTACAAAACTAAATACTGTACAATAAATACTGTAACACCAATCTTGTATACTGTATATGGTAACACAACACTGAAACAAAACAGTGTATACTGTTCAATAACTATTTTGAATATTTTGAATTTCACTTATCACAATTGTAACAGAGTTGATCCAGAAATAAACTTAGCATCTTGTCACTGATGCTCAAAGCTCAGATTAGGCACAGTCTCCCAAATTAACAAAATTATATGTCAATCTAAGATACAATTTAAGTTCTATTCACTCAGTTTAAAAAGGTGCCTTCAAATATAGAAAACATTGTGGTATAAAGACATTCACCAGTGAAAGACATTAAAATTTTATTTCCACATTATTTTTCCGACTACAAGCAATTAGAGCAAAAGGAATTTAATTGTGAGAGGATAAGTTCAAATTTTTTGTTTTATTTTCCACTTATACAAAATGTCCTAAATATTATCCACGTAAGTAAGAACTAATTACATTATTTCTGAACTTGGATTGGAAACACTATTGAATTAGAGTAAACCCTCATTAACACAAGTTCCAAGACCGCAATAATTGGAGTTCGTGTTATAAAAATTTGTGTTATCTGAGTGTTATATATGTCCATATTACCGTAATCCTTGCTGGGACTGAAGTTTTGTTCGTGTTATGGCAAAATTCATGTTAAGCGAGTTTGCGCTAATGAGAGTTTATTGTAGTTTGATTGATTAAATAAGAAGATTAAAAAGTAATCTAATTCACATTTTGGAAAATAAGTAAACTAGTAATATATATAAATAACTGACATGAAGAAAAAGATACAGCAAATATATAATTATTCAAAAGTATTGAATTTTAATGGTATGAAGAACTATCTGCACATGTTTTCATCATGTAAATCTTCAACATGTAAGAAGTGGGAGGATTTCCTCACCCAATAGTATTCCTGCAGAGTATGTCCACTACAGAAAAAATAAATTCTACTTGCTTGTTTGCTACTTCAAATGGTTCCTATAATGAAAGCAAAAAATCTGGTTTCAAATAATGAAATCAAAGAATATTGCTAACTTTGAGTCATAATTCAACAATACTACTGATGGGATAAGGATGCAGGAACTCAGAAAACATGTGCGGATATAGGTATTTTGAGTCTGGAAGATCTGGGTTTCAGGTATAACAATGATTTAAAAGCATTACTTTTAAAATTCATAATGTATTCCATTTGTACACTGAAGAAAAAATAAAAATAATACTGAAATCCTATTCAAGAACTAATTAATTTCTAAAATTGAAACGAATTAAAAACACTTCCTCAAAAAACTAGCATAAATGTAATGATATCACAGAATAATCACACAGAAATTGGCACATCCAAATACTGTGTTGTTTTCTGAATTAGCACATACAAATCACAGGCACTGTGCTTCCTCAGAAATGTTTCAAATTTCTACTTGTTTTATCATCTTATTTGTAACAATGAATCAAACAACACAATTTATTTCATACCCTGTCTTGGAGCTGGTTTTATGCATAGGCTTGTTAGGCACAGGCCAAGTGGTGAATTATAAAGTATTATAAACAATTAAGTATAATTTTTTTCACTGATTTTATAAGAGAAGGGTCTGCATTTGAAAGTTAAATGGACCCAGGGTGCTTGGCACTACAGCCAGGCCTGTTTGACAGCCTTTCATAAATTTACAATTCATACATTTACAATAAAGTCATTAAAAATTGTACAGTGATGAAATAGTAAGAATCACTCACACAGACATGCACACAGAGAAGACCAAGGGGTTTGTGGTAACCCTGAAAATTTCAAAAGGGGTCCCATAGCTCTATGTAATAAAACATTTTATTTACATAAATATGATCAATTCCTGTTTTTCCTCCTTTTAAAGCTGACAATTTGGGGAACTGATATGCAATGTTTGTGAAAAGTGCTCTCCAAACCATCTGACAACACTGTAAATAATTCAACACCAAACCAATTTCATTTATTAATTGTCATTAAAGTTATTTCATTCTTCTTGTATTACATTTTGTTTATTTATTAGTAAACTCTGTCATTTGTAAATAAAAATGTTTCATGGAGAAGGGTGTCTAGAGGGGGCCAGAATGGCTCGTAAATGTAGTTTACCCCCTCCTTGTTTTAGGCAACACCCAACTATGATCACTCACTGGTCAAAACATATTGTACTAATTTGAAACATAAATTCATAGTTCATAAGCCGACATGATGCTTACAAGTTCTGTAATGTCATAATTTTTAATGCATCTTTTGATGAATGTAAATGAAAAATCTATCATTGTTAGAGCTAGGATAGTTATGTAATAACAGCTTTTTCCTATTACATTTAAATGTATGCATATGGCAATATGTCCATCGAACAATGTTTCTACGATGAGAAATGCAATTTTTATGGTGCAAATTTTTAAATATTTTGGAACTCTTTATAATTGCACAATATTTAGAGCATATCATTAAAATCATATATATTTTGCTATTTTCACAAGAAAATGTCAAAAAAATGCAGTTATTAATTACTTTATAGATGTAGTAACTACTTTTTACTAGTAATAAGGTTAATAATATTAATAACAACAACAACAACAACAACAACAACAACAACAATAATAATAATAATAATAATAATAATAATAATAATAATAATAATAACAATAATAATATTATTAATCTTAATTCTGCATCAGGAAAAATTTTGAATGTTCTCGTAGAAACATTTAACTATGTACTAGAAAAAAATCCAGATTACCATACATTACAACATATTTCCAATATCATGTCTACTAAAATGGGAAGCAAATTGCCTGACATTGAAGAAACGTTGTTGCTGGAAGAAATAGCAAATTTTAAATAAGCATCGAGAACATCTGTGGTAGCTAAAGTTGTTTTCCTAGTACAAATGAATTTTAATTGTTTGTTTTGAAACCTTAAAATGATGACTGTTATACAGTGAAATGGAAAAAAGTCAACTGACCTTCCACAACAGTTCCAGTCCATAATTCAGGTGAGTTTTGTTATAATTTGCAGTGTTTTGGTAGACTATATGTTTCTTAGCTCTTCAGTGATAAATATAACGGATGGAAAGAAAGAATTATGATAATTTCATCATTTGTATGAGGTTTTTTATAGTACATATTTTCTGTGTTGTTAATACATACAGTAATATGTATATTAATACATATTACCTGTTTTAAATCTCATAATTAGTACATACATATTTCACATTTTTAATGCATAACTATCCGAGCATAAATCATTATGTATTTTGTTTTGACACATTTGTATTCTGTTTATTTCTAATGTGAGGATACAAAATTACATATAACTGTACAAAATAATTTAAAAACATTTATATACCGACTTTTGTTTCGTTTTAATAACCAATTTAAACAAAATATTAATTTTTGGGTTAAAGAATGTACACTAAAACTGGTTTTCTTCTTTAACATTATATCTGTCATATACGTATATGCGTAAATTTTCTTCGATCCGATAAAAATGAACGATTCTACTAACAGCTAAGTGTGTGTGAAGTTAATATTTTATTAATACATCAGAAAAATGCGACGACACTGCAAACAAGTCTTTGTACAGTGGCTTCACAATGAAAAACCATTCCGGGCGGTGACGACTCAGCGCAAAAGACTTTCCGCACGCCTGAAAGGCCAGCAAGAGTCTACAAGATATGCGTTGGTAGAAATGCGCGACGAAAATAGTATATAATGCAACTAGTTTATAATGTTAAGCTTTATTGCATAAATACATGTTTTGAAATTGAGCGACGTTAGGAGTGATTATAAACGAATTGCCTACATTCCTAGTTTGTATAACAATATTATATATTTATAAGGTAATCGATGTTAATTTTTGGAAACAACTTTATTATGACGTCACGCGAATATGGCAATTGAGTGAAAAATCGGGGGTCGGCTGTGATGTTTACCGCGCCACCCCACTATTCGCTCTCTGAATTGGCTGAATGTGTGATGATGACGGAATCATGCGTGCCATAAACGTCATAATTTATGCCATAAAATTTCATTTTATGAACGATTTCTTGCAAAGAAAAAGGTCGCTTATAATGCTCGTATATAAAATATATGTTATAAATTATAATACTCTCTGGAGAAATGAGGAAAGAGGCCGTTGAGACTGCATCCACACACTATTAGAAATAGTCACTCCCAAAATTATTCGGCCCCCTCTGATTTCAAGAACTTTCGTCCAAATTTTTTACAAATAATTAAAACGACTTCTTAAAAAAGTACATAGCTCTACGAAGTAAAATGACCTTCTGATCATCAGTTATACAAATCAGTGTGTTTCGAAACTATTCGGATAGAGCGCTACTGAACTGAAATATCAGTCCTTTAAATATAGAAAGAAACTTGAAATCAACTAACGTCGAATGCTGAAGGTCATCCATGAGCAAGGGACAGTTTGCTCTCGTCACCGAAGGGTTGGGATCGTGGGAACCAGTGAAGAAGTTACACGAGTCGCAGAGGGAGAAACAGCACTTTCGAACATCGTCAGTTGGTTGTATTTCACCATAGGAAAGGTAAGATCTGCCGAAAAATTGCTCAAAAGGTAATGAAGAAGTGTACGATGAATGACATTATATGAGGGTTCAATAAGGAAAAAAGAATCGAGGGGGCGCTCAAACAAGTTTTCTAATAAAGAAGAAAACTGGATTCTAAGGAAGGTGAAAGGAATATCTCGGGTGTCCGAATAGTTTTGGGAGTGACTGTAAGTAATTCGATGCCTCAAAACGCTTTTATGTGCCGCAAGCTGAGGGTAAAGACCGCGAAGTTTGCTAAGAGATCAGCTGCAAGTATCATTTGTGGTTTTATTGAATCATCTTGTGTAATTTTAACCCTTGAAATCCGTGTTTTGTCACCGAGTGAGTAAATTTCTGTATAACGAATTGCCTAAGGGAAAAACATTATTTTTTAAGATTTTTATTTCATTTGTTATGCACTGGCTCCATACAAATAAGGATAATTTCCAACATAAGATTTCTTCTAGTTCATTTCAAATAAAAATACAAAAAGTGGTTGTTTATCACACCTTTCACTGCTCAATCTTATAACCTGACACAATTCTGCAGGTCTGCCTAGCGTTTACCAAAGGTTGCGAGTGCCTAAATGTGTTAACAAATACAACTTGTGACCAAGACTCCAAGGAAACTCGCTTGCCGACTGGCCCGAGTGAGAACGCATCCTAAGAGGCGAATACACTTTTTCAAGTGCATGGGGGTCGATAGATCTCGTTTCGATTTTCCAGATTTCTCGTAACGCATTTTTCAGAGTACCGAGCAAGTTGCGAACCTAACACTGCCCCTTCTCTATGTCTGTCCTCTCTGCCATCCCCACCGTACCACAAAGAGTATAACACCATATTATGTGTTTATTATGTTACATGTTTCGTGTGATGTGGAGATGAATGATGATTGTTTCGTCGGTAGTATGGAGCAATATTGTCGCAGATATGGAAGTTCGTAATGTAATATTGGATACATAAGACGAGTTTACATTACTGCTAATAAAAGTTTCATTAATTTGGAACAAATTGTGTGTCGTATATCCAATTATACAATGTTTATAACAATTTGATAGAAGACCGAGCAGTATTTATACAAAGAAGGTCATTTTGAGCGCAAAGAAATGTTAACGCACATTAACTACAATTTATGGAGTCGTAACGTACTGAAGGGCTCAAAACATAAATCGAAGCACATCTTCGACTACGTTATAGAAAGATTTAGTGTTGGGGAGTAAATGAGTAAAAGTAATTCAATTACTTGTTATGATTACGTTTTTAGTAATTTTAACATGTAATCATTGCTTTTAGAAAAGCAATGTGAGAAAGCTTGTGAGAAAGAAAAGTTTCTCAATTTAATTAATTCCTTCAATTTAGACATTACAATTAATGTACCTACACGAATCACACAAAATTCGATTAAGTCCATTGATCAAATTATAATTAACAAAACTACTACTCGATATGAAGTTGAAACAAAAGATTTAGGATACAGTGACCACGATGCACAAATTCTTATCATTCTAAGAAATGCGATCACTGATACAATAAATAATTCACGTATGACTAGATTGTTTACAAAAAGTAAAATAAAATTATTCATTGATTACTTGATGTAGGAGTCATGGGAAGAGGTTTATAATACTGTTGATACAAACGACAAATATAATTCTTTTTTTCAACACTTTCATTACATTTTAACACTTGCTTTCCTCTTCAAAAAAGAAAAATAAATATTTCACGGAAAAGCAATTCTTGGATAACACAAGGGATTAGGACATTTTGTAAAAACAAGCGAATTCTTTCTTTCATTTCTAAACATCATAACGTATCTCAAAATTTCCTTATCTACTTCAAAAAATACAAATCATTGTTACGAAAAGTTATAAGGCAAGCTAAAATTATGAATAACGATCAGGATATTTTGAACTCAAATAACAAAACAAAAGCAATGTGGAATATAATAAAAAATACGACCAAATCAACTAGAAACCCTGTAGAGAATGTTGTTTTAAAATATAACGATATAAATGTGAACGATCCGGCAACAGTGGCTAGTCTCTTTAACCAATACTTTTCGAGAATTGCTGCCGATCTCACCAAGTGTCTTCAGCCACAAAATTCAAAAACAGACAGTTCACCCAAAATTTTAGACACGATGTTCGCTTCCGAAACTTCTTCCTATGAAATTCTCAAAGTAAACTAAAAAATAAATATTCGTCCGGTTTAGATGAATTTCCGGATGCTTTGTTAAAGACCTGTGCGTATGCCATTATACACCCGTTAACTCACATATTTAATTCATCGTTATGCACCGGAACGTTTCCAGATATTTTCAAAACAGCTAAAATTAAGCCGCTGTTCAAAAAAGGCAACAAAAATAAAATTCAAAATTATCGGCCCATTTCTCTTCTATCATTTTTTTCAAAAATATTAGAGAGACTTTTTTACGTACGAATGGAAACGTTTTTCAGTAAACACGACGCGCTTTCAGATTGCCAACATGGATTTAGAAAATCAAAATCAACGGAAACAGCTATATTTTCTTTTCTTAAAGATGTCGCCTCATCATTGGATCAAAACGAGGCACCTATTGGATTATTTTTAGATATCTCAAAAGCTTTTGACGTCATTGATCATGACGTTTTACTTTCAAAATTACCTTCATATGGAATCCGTGGTATTGCTTTTGATTGGTTATGTTCGTACCTTAAACAACGATCTCAGAGAGTGGAAATACCTTACTGGAATGATGGAACATTACGTACGCACCTTTCCGACTCTTTGCCCATTGCACGTAGAGTTCCTCAAGGATCGATTTTAGGACCTATTCTGTTTCTACTTTACGTAAACGATATGCCCTCGACGATTCGGAACGGAAGAACGGTTCTCTTTGCAGATGATACGAACATCCTTTGAAATAAAGAAACCGTAAATAGTACAAAATCAGATGTTTCAAATTGGTTCCGAAATAACAAATTAATAGTAAACGAAAAGAAAACGGTTTTAATGCAGTTTTCCATTTCAAATAAACAAGTCTGTGCTCCATTGAAAATGAACGGTGTACCATTGACTGATGTTAAGGCAACAACATTTTTAGGTCTCTCAATTCAGTAAAACCTTAAATGGAACGTCCATTTAAATGAATTGAACACAAAATTAAGTTCATTATGCTACGCGTTCAGAATTCTTGCAAATTCAGTCAGCCTTCATACTGTTCGTTGTGTATATTTCGCGAATGTTCATTCCCGCCTGAGATATGGCATAATATTCTGGGGAAATACATCTTATAGCTCCCAGACTTTTAGACTACAAAAACGAATTGTACGAATAATAACCAAATCCCACCCACGTGATTCATGTAAGCCTCTCTTCATTAATCTAGGAATTTTACCATTACCGTGTCTGTTTATTTACGAATCAGTGGTTTTTGTCAAAAATGACTTGCTTAAGGGCGGGAATATATTTTCAGAAAATGCCGATGTCTATTACTATAACACTCGACGTAGAAATCATATTCATCAGGTGACAGTATCAACAGCTCATTACAAAAAATTCACATACAATACATGTACATTATTTTACAACACTTTGCCAGATGACATTAAACGATTAAATTCAATAGAAAAGTTTAAATCCCAAGTGAAATCGTTTCTGCTGCATAACTGTTTCTATACAATTAGAGACTATACTGAGCATCACAAGAAAAGTAAAATTAATTTTAACAATTATACATAATGCATTATTTAACATTTGAACTGTATAAATGTGTATAAACAACCTGTAACAAGTATTGTATTGCAGCCTCCGGGTCAATGATCCCCATCTCGATCAGGTTTTTCGTCCAGTTTCCCTGATCCATTGAGCAAATGCTGAGATGGCCCCTTGTTTTGCTTCTGGACATAAATGTAACTTCATTTTCTGTGCACGTCTTCTAGAATTCAGTGGGAAATACAGTTATTCAAATTATCGTTTCCAAGTCGCGGCAGGAAGTATTATTCCGAAGGACAACATGGATAAGAGCCTAAATTTATTGCTTTTTTATCCTTGAAAATACATTTTATTTCATAAGAGCTCTTTTTTTTCTCCAAAATTCAAAATTTAAATAGTATATGACTCAGTGTAGGGATCAACGAATTTTGAAAATGTGCACACAATTCACTTTTCCCCATAGCACGTCATACGTAGTTTTTAACTGTTTTTTGACGTAAAATAAATAAATAAATAGCAGAATGTACATTTTACTCGTAATTTACTCCTTGATATAAAATTATAATCGTTACTTTGTAGTAAACGTTATATCGCATGTAACCATTAATATTTTTTTTAAAAAATATGCTTCTTTAGTCATTTTCGCTCGCAAACTACCTCGCTCGTTGTGAACCCATGATCGTTGCCCACCCCCGATGTAGAAGAATTTCCGTGGCTCATCCCAGCACGCCGAACGAAGATTAGTTCATTTAAACTCGTTCATTTATGAACGATACACCTCTACTTCAACTTGTAATTGTAATTTTACTAATTACATGCTGAAAATGTAATTTGTAATTGTAATTGAATGCAATATTTGACAAGTCACTGTAATTGAGTCCACTTCCTTTTTTTACGTACTTTACCCATCACTGGAAATATTACACACCGCTTTCAGCGCATCTGAAGGCGAAAATTGCTTAGCTTGAAGTACTTTCCGAAAATTTGACGATCGACTAATTTTTGTACATAAAATAATAAATTAATATTACACAATTGAAGTTTAAAATTTTATTTAAATTTACTTGAAGATACATTTCTTGCATTAGCTCCCGCTGTATTAGTTGAAATATTTCCGCTTAACCTATTTTGTGCTTAAACCATCACCCATCGAGGATGAGTCAAAAAGTCTCAAACCACCTCGCAATATTTCTACAGTAAAAAGAGAACCCGAAATTATTTATGGCGATAACGTAAGAAAAAAGCAAGCTCGGCAAGACCAAGTGACAGCAAACCCTTTGCTGGTCAGATTATGAAAATAGATATTATATTAATTAGTTGGAAATCAATGAAGCAAAAAATTAATGCTTTATCGAGCATGGAATCAAAACTAATAGGATTATGTGACGCATTATGTGAAGGCAAAGAGGTTGTATTACTTATAGAAGAAATAAGTTTTAAAAATATCATGGAAAAACCAGTTAAATTTCTTACTGATAATAAGTCTAATGGATCGAACAGGAAATTTTAAAATAACAGCTAATAACACTAGCGAACACGATTTTTACCTCCAGGAAGATAAGAGTGCGCAACATATTCAATTTTATATGTATATTACGAACATCACAATAAAAACGCTATATCACGTCACAGTTTTTAAAAAGGCCGTATCTTTATACCGTAATATACCGTATTTTGCTATTAATGCAAACCATTTAAATTACACCTGTAAGATATGTAGAATCAATACGCATAAAATCTATTTAAAAATAAAATATTTATTCAGTTTATGTATGCCAATTTCATGAGAAAGCAACAAAATTTAATTAAAATGAGAAATTGAGATATTGACAAAATTAGGCTTTCATGTTTTTTCACCTTTTGCATTCGACGATTGCAGTCTTTATTCTTGCGTCTGGCAGTCGCACTCAATTACGAGTAGGTCTTAGTGGTCTTAGTGAAAGAAGTTTGACTTTCACGCTAAAAATCTTCCTCGAATTCAACATTTATCAGTAGTTCAATGGATTGAGTGTATTCGATTTTCATTGTGCAGCGAGATCATGCCCGGCTATTGGGAAAAGTTAAATTTCATCGCCCTACAGTTCCTTGTTTCTATTTTCTAAATTAAGTTTTTGTCACATTACTTCAGAAGAACATCCCTTATCATTGCAATATTTAAGCTAAAGATATTTTTAAAATTCAAAGTTCATAATACTAAGGGAGATTAAAAAACATAGCCTTCTATATTGGATTTTATAAACGTGCAAATTTATTGTAGGAGAATCGCATGTGAAATTTTTATTTAAAAAAGAAATGAACACAGCATGCGAGGGGAAGTCAATAAGTATATGAACTTGCAGTTTATAACTGATTACATCAGTACAAAATTTTATCGTGAGAATTAAGACGTGCGTTGTAATTATAAATATCAGTGAAAATGAAAATATGTTCCCACCGTTAAGTAAGTTCAGTTTTGACAAAAACAACAGACTCATTAATAATATGGACAGCTCAGATCACAGACTCATTAATTGACATGGCAATGATAATATCCCAAGCTTCACGAAGAGAGGCTTGCAAGAATCATTTGCAATAATCATTTGTCGAATAATTATTTCTGCAATCTAAAACTCTGGGTACTAAGAAGGATGAGCTTCTCCGGAGTATTATGTCATATCTCAGGCGAGAATGTATTACATTTGAAAAATTCACACAACGAGCTGCATGAAAATGGAATTTGAAAGAATTCTGAATGCGTAAAATAATGAACTTAATTTAGTGTTCAATTAATTTATATGGACATTCCATTTGAGGTTTGACTGAATTGAGAGACCCAGGAACTTTGTTACTTTAACGTCATCCATTGTTAATTTTCAATGGTGCATACAATTGCCTGTTTGAAATTTAAAAAAATGCGTTGAAACAGTTTTTACTTAATTTACTATCAATTTGTAATTAGCTTCTCGAAAGACGCTACGTTCACTGCAGTGTTGAAAACACACCCTCCGTATTCGATATAAATGCGACATATACAGTATCATAAATGAAAAGGCGCATTTTATCGATGTTAAAACGCATTATAAAAATATGAAATATAAATGAGCCTGTTCTCTTGGAAAACGAACCTCTTGGGGATCGACGCCAAGGTTTTTCATTGCTACGCTACTGCAACGTCTTCCTGTCTTCTTTGAAAAGGAACATGGGACATTCTTTTCCTTTCCAAACTAAATAACTCATTATAAAATTAAATCTAAAACAAGGAACACTGCAGTCAGAATCTGAAAGAGCGAAAATGTGGCGGTTAGTGATAACTACAAAATATGTAACGAATTAATGGGAGTAAGAATGAATGAGTGAAGAATGATTGAACAGATAAATAAATATCGTATTCTTCTAAATGAAACCACAATGAAAGCATGGTGTGCTAAGTCGCAAAAGAGAAGTTCACAGAAAGGTCCAAATTTTAGACATTCGATCATCGCGGATTTGTGGAATTAAACCATGAATCATGTGAAAATATGATTTGAATTAAAATAGGCATTAATTTAGTAAGACAACTTTGCTTTTAAAACCTAACGCATTGCATATGAAAAATTAAAGCACTGTGACAGAATTTAAAAAAAAGGTTTTTGTGAGTTTTCAAGCTCTAAGGAAATTTATCCTGTCTGGGAAATAGATTTTTCGAACGCTTTCGGATAACTTGATCTACCATTTGGTGAAAAGATAGTGCGATTGCTGACGGTTCTTTTCATTCCAAAGCGTACTGAAATAGTGGCTACCTTGCTATGAGAATGCCTGAAAATGGTGATTCGTTATATCCACGTGCCTTCGTTCAATATATTGTTTGTGTAGTGTTGTGTGGAATTGCTTTGTCTCGGTCTCTGCTCTGTCGACAACATTCGCGGTGGTCGCCGAGTGTGTTATGCTTAGGAAAGAGTTCACACCGGACGTCATCAATTACACGTGGAATTCAACAAAAATAAAACAAATGAATATGTTATAATCATTTATGAGCGTTTACAGCGAAGATAGTGTGGTCTAAACAACCGTAAATAATAGTGCTTTTTATTCATGTCACATTCAAAACAGGATGTGATCACTGCAGGTGATAGAAAAAAGAATTTTTTTGAAGTGGTCAAGTAGCACCACATATAAACATTTTATCCATTTGAAAATTGTCAACAATGAGCTAACAAATGCCAACTACGTTGTTTCATGAACATCATACCAGTATCCTTTAGTGACAGTCAAATTAGCTTAAAAATCTAACGAATTATATGAACGCGAAATTTCAACGCTACATATAAGAAGCAAAAAATAGCTAGAGGTGAGATAAATCCCAAATGTTTTCGACTTCTAATACTAATTTGAATCTTAGAAGTTCTCAACTTCTTTGAACCTCGGAATATTCCTTATTATAGTATTAATAATAAATTTTGTGAAATTTCTACAAGATAGAATCATGCTAAATGGAACAAATAAGAAGCAAGTGTCGGATTCCCGAAAACGTTAAATCCGATATCATTCTTAAATTATGTTTGTATTATTAAAGTAATCAATAAAACACAAAGTTTTATTACACCAAAGTATGTTAAACCAATGAATTAATATACACAACCAATGTATTATATGAAACCAGTAAAAGTACAAAACATCTACACTCTTACGAACAGAACAGAAAAAATATAGCTTTTTTAAAAAGAGGATTCGAAGGATTCAAAAGCAAATTCTTGAAAAATCAACTTTTCGAATCGAATGGAATCGTTTTCAGGATATGAGGATTCAAATATCCCACCTCTAGTATTAATCTAATAGTCTGGGGAACTAGTCATCCTTTTCACCTCCAGCCTCCACAATACATCAAAAACCACATTTTACACTTGAGCCTATCTCCACTGTCCGATCAATGTTCTCTCTGTGCCAGCTGCCGCCTCCGCTCGTTCACAGCGCGCTGACGGGCCGGCGCCATCGCACGCGGAGTGGCATCGTGGGCGGCGCCGAGCGGGTGGCGAGGGCGGGGGCGGGGCCGGGCGTCGACGCGCGGGCGGCAGCTGCGGGGGCGGCTGCGGCGACGGGGGCTGCCGCCGCCGCCGCCGATCGCTACAGGCGCAGGCCCGCGCTGCCGCCGCCGCCGCGCGCGGGCTCGCTCGTCAGCCGGCAGCTGAGCACGGCCGTGCGGTAGGAGGAGCGCTGCACGCCCAGGCAGCACACGCGGCTCCCGCTCGACCCCTCCGTCACCTGCGAAGAAGCGCGCGCAAATAAGGCTCCATGCGCACCGGAGCATGTACATATTACTGTAACCTCACGTCATAGGGACAATCATGAAATAAGAGACAGGATTTTATCTACCAAACAAATAAGCACTAATATATATATATATATATATATATATATATATATATATATATATATATATATATATATATATATATATAGGTAAAAATAGAAGTGCAATAATGTAAGATTTTAAAAGCAGTAGGTAAATTACAAGAACACATTAATTTATATTTTTTAAAATATTATTTCACTTAGAACTTCAGTTTTACCTATAGCAAGTAACATACCGGAATGTCGTAAATGAGCATTTGAAGAAGCGCAAGGGCTCAGGAAGTGTGACAAGTCCATGGACATGAGGGGAAGGCGGAGGAAATATCTAGGGATCCTGCGGCAAAATGCGGAGAACGTGCGGGAAGCCAGGTGAGGTCTGAGTAATGTTTAAGCCTTATTCTACAACATGAGCACCTTCTCTTTTTTTTGTTGGATATTTAGCTCTCCCCACCCTGTAACATGTGAGGTCGGATCTCAAGATAATATCGAATTCTGTGTAAAATTAAATATACAACTTGTTATTCTATGAAACTTAATAACATTGGTAAATACTTGGCTGTCCGGGAGAAGCCGCGTCCTAGGCACAGTTGCCAACGTTTCGACCACCATTCTGCTACCTTCCTCAGGGCAAAACGCGGCATTTCTCAGACAGACAAGTATTTACTGACTCCAGTCGCGGAAGCCTATGCTCTTAATAACACGGGTTTAAGCCTTTGTTTGTTAATAAATGTTAGAGAATATTAAGTTTAATTACGCACCGCACCTACAATGCTGTAAGCCCAATTCACTGGGGGCTGGTCGGACGTTCGAAGTTGGTATTCATTACGAATTTATTTTTACTTTTAAAATAATGATTTACAAAGTGCGGAATGTTTGCACCAGTGATATTTACGTTGGTAGATAATATACCAATGGAATCAACAAATTAAGATTACGCAGGAGGTAATTTATTTAGTCCCTAGGTCTCTAGAAAATACTCGAGAGTCAGACTGCATCTACTGAGGTAGATCGAAGGACGTAGCTGGAGAGATGCAAAAGAGACGGCAGTGACGGTTACAGTGTATTCCAAGGCTCTGGACGATAAAAAAAATGTACATGACCAGGCCCCGCATCTACCTGCATAGTTGAAAGGAGCGTTCAGACTTCAATCACCGAACTTTAGCCGCCTCATCGGCCCTCACAAGTGTTATCTCACTGTCCTTTCACCTGCCGAATAATCAGGTCATGTCATACTATATAACAGGGGAAACTGGTGTCCCAACACACTGGAGGTTGCAGCTCCATCGAATGTCGGAAATGAATTTTCCAAAATTCAGAACACTAGTATATAATAAAACGTAAGAAAGTAATGTAAATTAATTAAAACTACGTTTGATAAAAGTATATATTGAAGCATTACTTACAGAATTTTATGTGAGGAATATTGCTTCTCGCTACGTGGTTCTGGCTTTGGTTTCCAGTGTGCACTCGAGTTTTGTATCAGTAATGCATTGACACAATTGACGGTAATATAATAAAAACCCTAGGTTTCGTAAATACGGTGATCGCAGTTTGGATCAAGCGCTATTGTTAATAAACGTTTTACACAAATAAAATTATTTTATTTCGAAAATTTTACAACACTGCTGTATATTACAATATTGACAGATCTTCCACACATTCTCATATTCACAACAACCCTCGCAGACTGCTACCAAGCACGCGAAGATGCACACACCATGAGAGACAAAAAGGAACTTCCTTTCAGAACGGCCGACTTTACACAAAAAGCTCATCAAACGCATATTTTGAATCAACAAACTTGACATGAAACTAAATTCTCCTAACATCATAAATAATGCATTCATACCGTCAATAATTGACGGAACTTGTGTACTTTCAATATCACGCGAAACTCTTAAAATGACGTTGCAGCTAGTGTCAGACGATGGCAGAAAATTGGAATTCTTTTCGGACGCCATTCTGCGCTCGGCCTCCAGACCCTTCACCCATGGAAGAAGTCTGGTTGCTGAAGGCCATATGTTGAAACATAGGACCAAAAAGTAAATCAGAAAACAGCAGTCATAGAGTAAATGCAGTAATAGAGCCAACAGCGTAACATAGTGCTCTTCTGGAGGTGTTCGTTTGGCACTCTTTGGTTTTGACGTTGCACGTCTTTGGTTGTTCGTTAGGCACTCTTTTGGCAAAACGATTTCATATAAATCGATATTGCTTCATAATCTTAAATATTGAATGCCATTAAAAGGAAAACGTATATTCCTAATATATTATATGACCCTTTTCTATTATTTGGAAGTTGTACAACCATGCAACCTAAGCACGGGCCACCATTTCTATATAATCTCTTACTGTAACACTCTTTTCATTTCATATTATTTTTTAATGCCTTCCTAGTCTGTTAATGTGCGATGATATAAGATATTTTACTGCAATTTTGTGTTTTACCCTAGCGCATGGCTTCGCGTTTTATATCAGCCACAACGCACAGTTACGAGGCCATATCTTGACAGTGTGAGGGTAATATTCTCCACTTCATAAACGCTCCAAAAGGAAAAAAAGAGGCCGCCGGTCTTTGCAGGGTTTGCTGAAAAGTAGCCTATGTACTTAACTACTCTTTAAAAGTAATGTTCTTTACAATTAAAGACAATGAAGATTCATGGATCATAAGACACTGAGTTGAATTAAAAACATAGTTGGTGTGCATGGGCCCAGGCATATTATGCTTCGTTAATTTCGAAATTAAAGAAGGAATAATATTTGTGTTTGAAACAGAGTTGAAATGGGCATTATCTTACGTATGGTGTAATGTCTCTTTGACGCAAGTGGTAGAATATCAATAACACACAATACACATATTTTCGGACAATATAATTTTACTTAACAGAAGATATTTGTAAGACAATTTCTTCGCTTTTCCTTGTCCAATTTCAAACATCACTGAAAGTTTACCTGCACGAGGGACACTAAATTGGCCACAATTTCAAAATATTATTTTCAGGGCTTGCACATTTCACAGAGGGGTTATTACTCCTAAACAGCCAACAGGCAAAGTGTTGGGAAGCGATTTTATGTCCAATTGACAAACAAAATTTACGAGGGTGGTAGATAATGGTGATAGATTTTATGAGCGTAAACAAACATATCCATTCCATTGAAGATTTATGAAAATGAAGTTTGCTCATGCGTATTGATCAGTATAATTTAAGGCAATTGGAAAATTCCATACATTTCAGGTAGATTCTTATCTACAAAAATACATCTGCGATGATCACAAATACATGTACATTTTGCATGTTTTCAAATTTATTTTATTGTGAAGTAAATGTTTTCTCAATAGTTAAATGTGTTCCTACTTTCATACTTGGAATTCTATAAACATTTAATTTATGAATGAACGCAATATTCTAATGCGGTAATACAAGCATTATTTAATCTGAGGAATAATTCGTTTGTAAAATAGATATGCCAACCGACAATTAAATCTTTGTTAATACTATACTCATATTTTTTCTTTGTCACATTTTGCCATGAAATAAGTAGAAATGAAATGCATTTCGATATTTCAAAATCGAGTAGTTATTACGTTCTCCGTTTACGTAGCAACAACAATTCTCTTCGTGAGCAAAATAATAAAATTCCTAAGAGACACACTAATTTACAGGAGTAATATACTTTATCCACTTGGTTAAAGTCAAAGGTAATGAGAATGACAATAATTTTGGAATATTAGTTATTAGAACGCATGTATACGAATTTATGAAAGAATGAATGGCCTCCTATTAACAACTATGATCACTTTCGTAATGAGTATTATTATATCACAAGTGTATTAATAATCCATGGCCTGTGGGGAGCGCTGGTTTCTACTATCGCCACACTTCCCAACATAACCTCATTCCAGTTGAATACAGGCGGGCTAAATACAATCACAACGTTGTGCCAACCTCAATGATACTCAACTGCAAGTAGCATTGGCAATCATTAACAACCAGTATCCTTATTTGAGGACGCGCATTTATGATCAATCCTAATTTTCTTCTTTTGCACTAAGTTGAGAATTTTAGATCCTCAACAGACATCCTAAACCATATATTTAAGCAGGATTTCGAATTCCTGAACGCTAAATTTTGATTTAGTGAAGATCAGTTAAGTATTTTTATTAACTACTAGTGAGAACCCGTCAAAATTTGACGGTGAGATCTAAGATAAATGTAAAATACTGTACCCAGACTAATGTTCACAATATATTGCATTGTTTGGATCTTGAGGGTATAACGAAGATATTCTGTGATGAGTTCCCAAAATTTTGAACACGTATGGCCCATGACCAGATGGCAATGCAATATCGGCACAAAAGATATAGCACTATTATACTGAAGGATATTATTTCTAAAGTTTTTTGATGTGTCATCTCCTATAAACAACTGTTTGATTTCTTCTGGCATATTGCTCGAAGGTATACTTATTTTCCCATTTAAGCAACACACAGTAAATCGTTTGCAGAATTTCCCTCACATGGAAAGTACAAAGCAGAACAAAACTGACATTTCATAGACAATGACCCAATAGAAAACGAAATGACCTCACTATCACGACACTTACGCTGACTTTCTCTTTCCCTGCGTTCAGTTAATGTACGTTTGCGTCTTTTGGGGCGCGTGGACAACGATTCGGAATTCGACATAACCTGTAAACAACTTCACTAAAGTATTACAACCGAGCAAAACCCACTGTGCGAATGTTCTCTACAAAATACACCACCGAAGCAAATACATGCAAACTGTCAACACCACAATGCAATTATTACACTGAAACAAAACCTTGACGAATTGTAAACAAATCTCAACAATCAAAACAAAACATCAAGCAGCGTGGACTCACATCTATGGACTCATGTATATCGATTTTGAAACTGCCACCCTTTGAAAGAAAACAATTGACTATTGATAAGCGTACTATTAAAGAATAATTTAATTAATTAATTTACACCGTAAATGTTGGTGAATCAACACAAACAATATCTGATAACACATCTAGGGATCATATTCTTTCATTTAAAAGAAAAAATACAACAATCGGTTCAGTAGAAGCTCTAAACGAAGCCATGGCAGAATACCTTATTTTTTTAAATATATAGACTAGTGAAAACCCGTCAAAATTTGACGGTGAGATCTGAGATAAATGTAAAATACTGTGCCCAGACTAATATTCACAATATGTTGCATTGTTTGCATCTTCAGGGTACAGCGAAAATATTCTGTGATGTGGAGTTCCCAAAATTTAGAACACTTATGGCCCATGACCAGGTGGCAATGCAATATGACTCACATATTGCAATAATACACCAAATGACACAAAAGAAAGAGCACTATTATACTGACGGATTTTATTTCTAAAGTTTTTTGATGTGTCATCATCTCCTACAAATCAATGCTCGTAACTTATTTTCCCATTTAAGCAACACAGAGTAAACTCGTTTGCAGAATTTCTCTCGCATGGGAAGTACAAAGCAGAACAAAACTGACATTTCATAGACAACGACCCAACAAAAAACGAAATGACCTCACTATCATGACACCTACGCTGACTTTCTCTTTCCATGTAAGTTTGCGTCTTTTGGGGTGCGTGGGCAACGATTCGGAATTCGACATAACCTGTGAACAACTTCACTACTTCAGTACAACCGAGCAAAACACACTGTCCGAATGTTCTCTACAAAATACACCACAAAAGCAAATACATGCAAACTGTCAACGCCACAATGCAATTATTACACTGAAACAAAACCTCGACGAATTGTAAACAAATCTCAACAATCAAAACAAAACATCGAGCAGCGCCACCATGAAGTATCGTGCACTCGAATCTATCGTTTCATATAATCTGTTTTCAAACAGCCACCCTTTGGAAGAAAAAAATTGACTATTGATAAGCGTACTATTAAAGAATGATTTAATTAATTAATTTACATCGTAAATGTTGGTGAATCAACACAAACAATATCTGATAACACATCTAGGGATCACATTCTTTCATTTAAAGGAAAAAATACAACAATCGGTTCAGTAGAAGCTCTAAACGAAGCCATGGCAGAATACCTTATTTTTTTAAATATATAGATAGATTGCCATTATAAATATTGTTTCTGAAAATCCATTATATTAAAAACAATTATTAACATCTTATTACTCAGAATTATTCAGTTCATTCAAAAACCTTTTATAATTTATTTTAACATAACCGAAAATATATAATCAGTATTGCAGTGTGAACAGTATTTGTAATATTATACTGATGTTATACAAAGCAAAGAAATTGGTTTCACACAACACCGAAATAGGACGATGCTTTCTGAGAGACTGTAATCTACTGTAAGTAAAAATATTGTGATTATTAAAAGAAACATTTTTATTGTTTTTTAAGCATTTCCTTTGTATCTTAGGAGATAACATTTTCAACCAATTTCTGTTCTTGCAAAAATGTTTTTCTTTTATATTTTTATACAAAGAAAAATGTCTACAAATAGCATTTATTACAAATGCACTATACTGAACCTATATTCGTTATTTCTGCATTCTCCAAGAAAAAACATTACTTACAATCTTTTTGTATGCGATGGTAAAAATAATATTCTATGGAATATTCTAATGTTCGCATTTTAATTATTTATATTAAAATTAACTTATATTTCTATTTTGAATGTTTATTGGCGTCTACATCTTCACTCTATGATGGAACAGTACCTTATGATGGAACAACACAATACATACATATTGAACTTCTAAAAATCTACAGGAATGCCATTGGGCTGCATTTAACTTTCGAGGATTTGGCCGCGCATCATGGCTTCCTCCTTATTCTGCCTCACCTCCGTCCACGAGAACGCGAGGACAGCTATCTACCAGTATACTGCAGTGAGAGAGTAAAATGGTACGAATGAATGGTTATGTATATAATGTAATAAGTATCAATGATGCGTGAATAAAGATATAACCAAAAAAAAAGTACCCAAAGATATAAAATCACTTAGTATTAAGAAAAATATATTCAAGTTTGGTTTGTCAAAACTTACTTTTTATCTGTAAAATTAGATTAAGCTAAAATGAAGTAAATTTTAGTAAGTTATTAAGAACTCTCTAACTGCTTAATCCGTAGGACAGTAACTTAATGTACCTGACTTATGAAAATAAATTCCCGCCTCCACAGGGGTACTGTGGAGAGGAAATTAGAAAAAGCAGAAAGTATATGCTACATCATTGGCCAATCTGTACCCGCCATAAAGTACTCGCGGGGGGCCACCGGATACAAAGTTATTGAGATGAAATGGAAGACATCTCTGCCGGGAAAGACGAAAAACACAAGCAACCGTGTGCACGCGTGTGAAAGAAATAGTGACGCAGCACTGGCGTTTTAGATCTGAATGTGGAGTGCTGCGATGCGACAGGTACGCTCAGAATGAGCGTGGTGAATGTGTTAGTGAGAAAGCGCAATTGTAGATAGATGTAATCAAGGTGTAAGACGCAAAATAAATAGTACGAAATAGAAATTAGAACTATTATCCACTATCAATATCAGTCAGTCTCCTTTCTTAAGATTATACTAAAATTTTAATGAAAATTGTAGAACACTGGAATTTTTACAAAATGGATGTTGTATGATTTTTGTATCGTAAAGTATTTTTAAAATTCTCGATTGATTACACAGGCACACAAAAAAAAGTTGTCAGACCCAAAGACCGGACACATGTTTCTCTATGGATTTCAACGCGCTTAATCTGAATCTGAAGCCAGAATTGCGCCATCACCCTCCACTTTTTAATCGCAAAAACATCATGATATTGTGTTTTTGTTTGTTTT